>JAHWFO010000397.1:411189-438077 GCA_023313115.1 Rhysida immarginata | reverse complement strand
TACCTGTCTATAACGACCCACCACGGGACCAAGCAAAAGTGGTCGTTATACAGGTTGAATACAAAAGTGAGCCCCCCCGATTTTCGGATTTTGAAATTTTTTTTCTTTTGTTCGGAATTCCATGCTGAACAAGTCTTCAATTGGAATTTTTCGTGAATCTGTTACGGTTTTTAAGATAGGATTTGAATCTGTCCTAATTTGCATAGTTGGGATGATGAAAAGTGCACCACGGGATAGATCACCCATAACTTCCTATTTATTGGATTCATCAAAATTGACATATCTGCTTCGGTTACGAAAATAAAAAAGAGGGGGGGCGGGGCTCAATTTTGTATCCACCCTGTATAATAATGTGTGACGGATGGAATCGGACTCTTACCAAAACGCCGACCTATTGGTGATCTCATTAAGTCCAGATTGGCATCGATCAGTGCTTGAAAATATTGTGGAAAGGGCACGACAGAGAAAAGATTTTATTCAAAGAAGTGGATGGTGGAGGCGACACGCTAATCATTGCGTGTAGGTCACTCTTAGACCACAGGTTAATAAGTGGTTACTGTTAAGCAGCATTCTATCTGCAATTGCCAAGATTATTGAAAAAATCTTATTTGCTGATTTGTCGAAATTTCTGTGGTCTATAATTCCGAAAAAACCAGATGGGTCTCAAGACCCCAACTAGTTTCTTGACTATTACCATTTTACTCTACAGGGTGTTTCAAAATTATGTACAATAAATTTGGTGACATATTCTTCAGGTCAAAAGAAGACGAAAATGTTGTATAGCACTTTGTCTGGAAACGATTTGTTTGCGAGTAATCCAATATGATAGAGTAGGGAAGCACGGTAGTTAGCGGACGATATTTTAGCAGTTCCAGCGTTTCGACCCAACACTAGGTTGAGTGGTTTGTTCCATTTAAACCTACTTTAGGCTTGTTCCATTAGTTGTGTACGCTTGTTTCCATTACTCTACATCCACTAGGAAGAGCAATTTCAGAACGTTTGCGTGCTTTGACATACGCATTACGATTTACGTAAAAAAAAAAAAAGTCATGTACACGTATTCCAGTGCAGAATATACTGACATGCACCTAATGTATGGTCTTGCGGACGGAAATGCTGTGGAAGCCATGTTGTGCGAGCACACCTTAATGCTGCATACGCGAATCAGTGGATAGGTCGAGGTGGACCGGTAGCCTGGCCTGCAAGATCACCCGACCTTAATCCCTTGGACTTTTTTCTGTGGGGTCATGTGAAAACGATCGTCGACAGCACAGAAGTTCCTAACATTATGGATCTGCGACAACGAATTGAAAATGCATGGCAAACCGTTCGTAATGCTGGCGACGAACTCTTCCATGACATCAGACGGTCGCTCATGCAACGAGCCGAAGCGTGCGTGCGAGCTGGTGGCGGGTACTTTGAACAATTCCTGTAATTTGGAGCCACGGGTTTAGTAAGAATATGGCACTAAACTTATTGTACATAATTTTGAAACACCCCGTATATTTTGATCAAGGATTACACTGTAATTTGATTAACACAGACGTAGCGAAGGCATTCAACACCATACAGAGGCGAAATTTAATTCAACAGCTTTACGATATGGGAGTAGACCAGGACACCCTGGAGTTGATCTGCAGCTATTTCCACCAGCGATATGGATTTACCTCGAACAGACATTGAATATCCTTCCACGTGGGGTCTACAACAGGGATCGCCCATGGCTACTGCAACTACACCTATTTGCAAATTACCTTTGAACTGTAAAATGTACTCATTTGTGGACGACAATTTTTTATTAGTGGTTTGTACCCCTAAAGAATCTTTGAAAGCATTAGAGCTGGTCCAACAGGATATTGCTAAACTTAAATCAGGGACTGAAATTTAATTCAGACAACACTAAGATCTTGCTTATCGATAGAATGAAGCATGGTACATCGCTCACTTGGTATTACTTTTGACAACAGAATGATCTCCGAAGAAACTATTCATGCCTTGATTACTGATTTAATGAAGCTTAGATATTTGTTTAATCGTTTGAGAAAAGTGTTAAATAAACATGAAAATGGTGTGCCGAAGCTTGAGTATGGCATAGTAGTGTGGTCCGCTGCGCCTAGATTTCTAATTAAGAAAGTGCAAACAGCCTACAATGATGAAATTCGAGCCGCCTTGAACTTACCGAGGAGAACATCCATTTGCGCTCATTATAACTTACCTTCCTTTTCTCAAATTAGTAACCTTGCCAGACTCAAAGAACTTTATCGCGCTATTACTAATCAATTGTATCCATCCTATGCATTTTGTTAAATCGTGGATTGTTGATACTGACAAAACTAGAGAGACGCAGAGACTTAAAATTTGTCCACTAATGAGGATTACAAGTTTCCGAGAAAGTTTTTTTTCCTCATAATACTTTCCGGGAATGGAATGCGATAGCATTTAACATTCGAGATCAGACAAGTTATTGTTTCTCAGCTATTATCCCATGTTGTTTAAAAATTTTAACTTATTCCGTTGGGAATGCAAACTACATGGGGTCGGGACACATTAATATGACCACCAGCTAGTATCCGGAATATCCCCCTTTGGTGGCAAGCACAGCAGCTAGTCGACGTGGCAGAGAGTCAATAAGTCCTCGGAAGGTGGTTGCAGGTATCTGGGACCATTCGGCGATCAGTGCATCCCGTAATTCCATCACCGTGCATAGTGGAGGGTCCAGCTTGCGGACATGGCGATCCCACAAATGTTCAATGGGGTTGAGGTCCAGGGAGTTTGGTGGCCATAGGAGTAGCTTGAATTCATCCTCATGCTCCTCGAACCAGTCGTGGACAATTTTGGCAGTATGGCAGGGAGCATTGTCCTGTTGAAAGGTGGCATCACCCTGAGGAAACACTGTCGACACGAAGGGGTGTACCTGGTCTGCGACGATCGTCAGGTAACGAACAGCATTCAGTGTACCCTCCAGCGGTATCAGTTGACTCAGACCATACCACGAAAACATCCCCCAAACAGTCACACCTCACCCACCAGCCTGTCTTCTGCCAACGTTGGTGTCGGGATGCCTGTTCTCAGATGCTTCCCGGCGAATTCTCCATCGTCCGTCCACTCTGTTCACCAGAAACCGCGACTCGTCAGAGAAAGCAATCCTTTGCCACTCGGCCGACGTCCAATGGCGATAGTCCATTGCGAATTGGAGGCGTTTTCGGCGATGCACAGGCGTCGACATGGGTGCTGTTACCATACGCCTGCTCCGGAGCCCCAACCTCAATAGGGATCGTTTCACTGTCTCGGCGCTGGCACGCCTAGTGGCCCCACTGTTCATTTGCTGTGTCAGTTGCTCGACAGTAGCACGCCGATTGGTCTTCTCTAGGATCGATGGCCCGTGGGGCCCCACAGTTACCTCTTCGGTAATGATATGCTGTTGTCAGCTTTTAATGATATGCAATGATTTTTCATCTGCATACCATGGGACGTTCCAACATGTTCGAGGAGAGGTGGTCATATAAATGTGGTCCCGACCCTGTATGTTTAACTTAGTAGTAAATTTGAGTTTTACACATCCAAAACGCTGTCGGTTCTTACAACACCGTAAGCGAGTCCAAAACAACTCTGGATCTTCCTCGCAGGATGGCACATTGTCGTCCAAAAGAATGCAGATAGTTCTGTGGGCTCGCACGAGGAGCAAAGCCATCTTAAATGTTTCTTTTAATAAATTTGAGCCTGTTTCTGTTCAAAACGACAGTTTTCTTCGAATGGTATTTTACTGTTTCTTTGCTAGTTAGTGTATTTTACGAAATCTGTTCATCAATTTGTTCAATGTAAACATAATCAACTACGTTCTTATCGCATAGTAATATGGCTGCTTTGATATATGACCGAGACAATGACTTCCCAGTTAAGTTTAGCTCGCCGTGTATGAGCTGATGAGATTATATCCATTCAACATTGAGATTCCATAAATGTTCCGTCCTTGCCTTGCGCAATTGAGCTTTGAAAAGGATACAAAATTAATTATATTGAATTAATGAAAGCCCATATACGACGGAGTAGATTGAGGTGGTGTTTGAATGCGGTACGGTGATCCCATCTCGATAAGGTTTCGAGTGACGATGCGAAATCGACGGCTCAATGGAGGAGAAGCCCTGTGGTGCGGTGGAAAAATTCGCCGAAACATCCCATGAATAGGAGCTATTTAGCTACACTTTTAAGCTACGGGGGAACAAAAGTCGACCACGAACGCTTTACTGGGAATTTCCATTTTAGCTTTTCTCAACATTTCTAAACAAGCTATCGAGCTGGAAACCCGACATCATCACCTAGGAGACTCTCGATAGGATTCTATGGGAGAGCGAAGTTCACCGTTCTCCTCCTTTTAATCCTTTCTTCAGACGGGCTTGTATGATTTTATAAGGGGCTATAAAAGTTTTACACGTGTTTTCTGGAGAACATTCTCTAGCTACTCGATAACGAGGGCAATAAATTAAGCAAGGGTCCTGTAATTCTCGGCCGAGTCGAAACTCGATTTTCCCACCCACGCTCTCGCTTAAAGAGATTAAATTTCGAAACAAATCCTTCTTTCGAAATATTGCTTGTTGTAACTCCTTCCGCTCTTTACCACAGAGAGCACTCACTTATTACAAGTGGCATGTTATTAAATGTGACGAATTCTTCTCTAGGTCGTTGTTTCGGATGAGTTCCTTCCACTTATATCTATTCATTATACAAGTCTTTTAGATCCGCGATCCTCCTCGAGCTTCGGGGTGACCAGTCCAGTCGTTAGACCTCCCCTGCATGCTCTTCGAACAAGGGGCCCCATTCCATTCAGGAAAACGCGCCTTAGACTGACTGATACCGCCCCCCCCCCCCCTCGTGGCATGACGGTGCCTCACACCGGCATGGAATAGTTGATACCATGGTTCGTCTGACTATATGACGTTATGCCACTGTTGCAGTGTCCATACGAAGTGATTGGCGGCAAATGCACGCCAGAGCGTCGATGACTGGACACACGTTATGGTGTCTGTTGTGGACTGTTACGCCTTCCTCCAACCATTCTCGGTACACCCTTGACACGGTTGAACGTGTGAAGCCGAATTGATGCATGCGTCAGACAGCCATGGCTTGATCAGGTGTCGCCCTAGCGGAAGGACCGATGACTGCTGAGTAAAGATGGCGCATTTGCTAGCATCGTCAGGTGTAGTCAAAAAATGCCAGGGAAATCTACAAGGTAATGTTGGAGATGTATGGTCCTGATTCTCTGGTTCGTAGCAACTTCTCCAGGTGGTGCAGATTCTCCGAAGAGGGCCGAGCCAGAAATTGAGGAATTTGGTTGGGAGGTGCTCTAACATCCACTCTACAGGCCAGACATCGCACCATCTGATTGCCAATGAAAAAATTCCTAAGGCTTTGGTACAGGTAAAGAGCTAAATTCAGTCGTGCTTAGGTGGCTATACACTAACTGAGCAGAATTCATCGGACAGGAAGTCGCTGATTCGCGATCGGACACTGCGGTGTTCCACGCCCCCTGGAGGCCTACGTGGCGGTCGCACACAACGTTTGAAGTGGGAAGTGGCTGTGTGTTTGATTCATGTGAATTCGTGTCTAGGATGTACCGAGAATAGTTGGAGGAAGGCGTAATAGTCCACAACAGACACCATACCGGGCGTCCAGCCACCCTCGATGACCGTGACCGGCGACACGTGGGACGAATGGTCAACAAAGACAAGAGGGCTACAGTGCGACAAATCACGGACTAATTCAACGTCGGCCGAGCTAGAAACGTCTCCCAGTGGACAATCCGTAGGGATATGCGTGTCATCGGAAACTCCGGCGTGCATTTGCCACCAATCACATCGGATGGACACTATAACGAGTCACTGTATCAGTCACTGTTCCATGTCGATAGGAGGCACCGTGTATAGTACAGAGTGATATCATTGTCTGGGGCGCGTTTCCTGGTAAGGAATGGATCCCTTGGTCCTTCTGGAAAAAACGATGAATGGTCTGCGGTATCGTCAACTGCTCGAAGACCATCTCCACCCGTTTTTGGCCTTCCAACACTCCGACGACCTTGCCGCTTTCAAGAAGACAAATGCGGCGCCACATCGCTCCAATGTCGCCCGAGAATGGTTCGAAGAGAATGCAAGGGAGGTCCAACGACTGGACTGGCCATCCCGGAGCCTTGATATGAACCCTATCGAGCATATCTGGGATGCCGTTGAACTCTGGCTCCGTGCGCTGGATCCTATACCCACGAACAGACCACAATTGGCTACCGCTCCGATTTTTTTTAAGTTTTAGAAACATGAGAATGGGCGTAACTGTGAGATACAGGTTCGGATGGCTCCCTTGTTAGAAACGTTAGTGCCGAGCTTGCGTTCGTAAATACGTTCGAATAACAGTATGTGTCATAGACGAATCCCGGATACATTCAAAATAACTTCTCGTTTGCAGCCTTCTTTCTAGTTGTTGTTTTTCTTACATCGAAAAGAAGTGGATTAAGTTAATGCATAAGAGCCATAACAACTAAGCGCGTAAGTGGTCTCGGGGGATGCAAAATGCGAAATGTCAGAAATGACGTTGAAAAATCAGTAATCAATAGAAGTCTTCTACAGTTTAAATATAGCAAATTGAAAGGAGGAAAAAAAAAACTGAATAACAGAAAGGAGTTTGCGCTCAAAAGATAGTTTCAATTATCGATCCTTTTCTGCTCCATCAAAAATACCTTGGCGATTTTGAAATCAGCGAAAGGAACGACGAGAGAGCAAGTGACAAACGGTGTAAAGCCGACAACATCGAAATTTCGTCAACCTCTTTTAGCGGCGGGTTTTTTCTTGCTTTATAAATAAAAAAACATGAGGGAGAGAGAGAGGTACCCCCCCTCCATGCTTCCTTCCTTCCCCCCCCGTCGCCATTACTTTTTTTATTTTTTTATCTCAATGGAGAAATCAGAAAGGTCCCCTCTTCGTCATTAGAGTCTCCCGGCGCTTCCGTTACCATGGCGATGCCGGATGCTGGCAGCCGGCGATCTTGACGTCAGTCGCCCGTCGCATTCCTCTGTTCTCGTCGCTGGAGAGCTTCTCGTTTGTCGTAGCAAGCGGAAGTGGCATTCCATCGGAATCGCGCGCTCACTCTCTGTCGAGGATTCTTTTGTTGTTTGAATGAATAAATAAAAAAATTCTTTAGGGGGCTAAAAAAGCTTTCTTTTTGTGTTGAAGGAAAAGAAGGCAAGCAAAAAGATTAGTTTGAAGAGATAAAATTATTTAAAAATGGCATTGATTGAATCAGTTGATCAAATCTCGCCAGAGTCCTCTGGTCCCTGAATTGCTTTGTCATCCGAGATGCTCTTTCAGATGGCTAAAAAGGTAAATACCACTCGGAGCACACAGTTGACTATAAGCAGTATCGATCAAGTCGGTATTTTAAAAAGCGCGCATTATTTGCTTATTTTGTACCATAAAATTCTAGACATGTTCGTTAATCGGGGTCAGAAAAGTTACTTTGACAGGTTATCCTCTTTGTTTAATTGTATGGCTAAGTTGCAGTACAAATTGTATGGCCATGGTGCCGCTGACGGAGGAAAACTATAAAACAGTGTGTGTTTTCAAACTAACCACCATTTGCAGCAACAACGAAGAAAATTCGTAGACGCCCGTGCAAACATTTCAGTTGGAATGCTGAGCGATGTATAGAGAGCCGATCTGACGGGACGGAATGCGTAGAGAGAAGCAGCGCCATCTGTATCTGTTGACGAACTCTGTAACTTATTTGACACATAGTGCGACCTGAACTTTATTTTTTGTAAATTTCATTGTTGCAAAAGTCTAAAATTTCATTGGTGAGATGGCAATTATTGTCTGCCATGCAAATGCAGCACCACTCATCCGGTTGCCAGGCAACCGATTGTTTGTTTAAACAAAATGGCGGACAGCGATGTGTCGACCAAAGTTTCTCCACAACGCAGGTGTGAAAGCATCTGAAATTCATCAGACACTTCAAAGACAGTTCACTGAGTCATGTTTGTCTCGATCAGCCGTCTCTCCTTGGTGCCAAAAGTTTGAAAGAGGGTGAGAATGAACCTCATAAGGCAAGGCCAGCAACTGCTGACCATGATGGCATCATCGCACGAACAAATAAGCTGATAAGGGACAGCAGGTGGGTTCATGGCTTCAATGCTGAATATCAGCACTGGCCGTGTGGAGACCATCCTCCACATAAGCAACTGAAATTCAACAAGATCTGTGCCAGATGGGTCCCTAAGCAACTCTCCGAGGGTCACAAAACCACCCGGGTGGAAATCTGTTCCATGCTGCTGCAGCGATGGGACAGGGAAGGAGATAGCTTCCTAAGGCGTATTGTGACCACCGACGAGACGTGTATTCATCACCATACTCCTGAAAGCAAGCGTGTGAGCATAGAGTGGCGACATACTGATTCACCACGTCCCAAGAAATTCAAGACGACACCGTCGGCAACGAAAGTGATGGTGACTGTATTCTGCGACACTACGGGACATTCATGTCGATTTTCTGGAAGAATGTCAAACCATAAACGCGCCCTACTGCTGTGGCATTTTGAGGACGTCCCTGAAGCCGGCAGTAAGGAAAATGCGACCAGGACTCCGTACCAGTGGTGTTTGTTTTCTGCAGGACAATGCCAGACCACACATACAGCCAAATTGACTGTGGACACAGAGGGAACTCAAATGGAACTTCTTACCACATCCTCCATTCAGCCCGGATCTCTCCCCTTGCGACTATCACCTTTTTGGACCATTGAAAGAGTTGTTTGGGAGGGCAGAGGTTCGTCTTCAATGAGGAAGTGAAAAAGTCTGTCCTGACGTGGTTTCGACATCAGCCTGAAGATTTATACAGAACCGGCATCCAAATGCTCCCAGAACTAACTGGTGTGTGTGTGCACACGGTAATTTATATACGCCAGGCTTGTTTTCAGGGCAGAGTGGTGACCTTAAAAGCATTAGGTCTTGAAACGTAAGAAGAAATAAGGTCTTCATAAGATAAGAAGGTCTTCCAAGGTCGTGTTAAGATAAGAAACAAGGTCTTCTTAAGAAGCATAAGGTCTTCTAAGAAAGTGAAACGCAAATTAGCCGTACAAAAGGTCACCACTCTGCACAGAAAAGAAAAACGTGAATCGAGACTAGTCTTACCACACAACCTGCAATTAAACAGGGGCATGGCAAGAATTGCAAAAGAATTTGGCCTGGAAATCACATATAGAAGCTCCAACACGATGAGGAAACAGTTGAAAGACCCCAGAGATACCATCTGCCCTGAAAACAAGCCTGGCGTATATAAATTACCGCCGTAGAGCAGTGAAGACCAGAATTAATGAGCATTTGACAAGCATCAAAAATGGGAAATTTGCAGTATCAAGGTTCGCTGACCACATACTCGATCAGCGACATGACTTCAGACATGAAGACTTTGACATCATACATAGCACTAGTGATCCACGTCTGCTGAACTTTATTGAGTCATATGCTATAAACAGTGAAGACCCCTCAAGATTGCTGAACAGTAACTCGGGCCCTTTGGATGTGAGCCAACTGATGGACATTGGGAAACTCTTATACCAGCCTAAACTGACCAATAGACTGAATAATCCAACCAGGACCAATGATTAGTTGAAGACTGCCTACCAGTAACTTATTTTTGTATATATATTTTTGTGCTTATGGTATTATAAACTCTGTAATTGGATCATAATCAACCCCACTTTACTATATACAGGGTGTTTCAAAATTATGTACAATAAATTTAGTGACATATTCTTCAGGTCAAAAGAAGACGAAAATGTTGTATACCACTTTGTCTGGAAACGATTTATTTACGCAATACAGCCAACTAAACCCGTGGCTCCAAATTACAGGAATTGTTCAAAGTGCCCGACACCAGCTCGCATGCACGCTTCGGCTCGTTGCATGAGCGACCATCTGATGTCATGGAAGAGTTCGTCGCCAGCATTACGAACGGTTTGGCATGCACTTTCAATTCCTTGTCGCAGATCCATAATGTTAGGAACTTCTGTGCTGTCGACGATCGTTTTCACATGAAAAATGTCCAAGGGATTAAGGTCGGGTGATCTTGCAGGCCAGGCTACCGGTCCACCTCGACCTATCCACCGATTCGTGTATGCAGCATTAAGGTGTGCTCGCACAACACGGCTGAAATGTGCTGGAGCGCCATCATGCATGAACCACATGTTAGATCTTATCAAAAGAGGAACATCTTCGAGTAATTCTGGCAATGCATTCTGCAGAAACAAAAGATACGTTGGCCCAGTCAATCGTGGCGGCAACACATAAGGGCCAATTAAGTTATTTCCGACAATTCCACACCAAATATTCACAGAGAAACGCTCTCGATGCGCTCGAGCTCTGGTAACGTGCGGGTTAGCATCTGCCCAATGGTGCTGGTTGTGAGAATTTACGATTCCTGTCCGGGTAAAGGTTGCTTCGTCCGTGAAAAGTATCTGGCTGAGACAACTAGGGTCTGCAGCATGACGACGTTGTATCCATTGGCAAAATCGTTGTCGGTGTGGATAGTCCGTTGGATTCAGTGACTGAACCAGTTGGTATGGATGCAAAAGCTGACGGTGAAGAATGCGCCAAACAGATGAGTGCGGAATGTGTACCATGGAAGAAATACGACGGGTGCTTGTCTGTGGTTCATCATGTATGATGTCAATTATCACATCCTCCTCATCCGGAGAATGTGCTACAGGCCGCCCTTGTCCTGTTTGATGGCCAAAGGAACCACGCTCCCTCAAATGTCTGTCGACAGATACAAATGTTCGGTTATTTGGCAAACGTCTATTCGGAAAGCGTTCTTGGTAGAGTCTTCTTGCTTCCACAGCGTTTCCGTCCGCAAGACCATACATTAGGTGCATGTCAGTGTATTCTGCACTGGAATACGTGTACATGACTTTTTTTTACGTAAATCGTAATGCGTATGTCAAAGCACGCAAACTTTCTGAAATTGCTATTCCTAGTGGATGTAGAGTAATGGAAACAAGCGTCCACAACTAATGGAACAACCCTAAAGTAGGTTTAAATGGAACAAACCACTCAACCTAGTGTTGGGTCGAAACGCTGGAACTTCTAAAATGTCGTCCGCTAACTACCGTGCTTCCCTACTCTATCATATTGGATTACTCGCAAACAAATCGTTTCCAGACAAAGTGCTATATGTCACTAAATTTATTGTACATAATTTTGAAACACCCTGTATATGACGATGTAATTCTTTCCTGCATCAGAACAGATTTACTTTGTTCTGATCAGGTCTTTGTATACGCTGAAGAAGGCAGCTTGGCTGCCGAAATGCGCATACGTCTTAATAAATATCTTATGTGGATTAGTGGTTTCCTGTCGTCTTTTTACTGGCCAACAAAATTTAAGGTCTTTTTTTTCTGTTCACGGAATGAAAGTGGGTGATTTTGGTAGCTTTGAAATTTCTCTAGTACGCATAGTTTTGAGATTAAATGAATTGAAATTTTTAAAATTTTTCTCATAGGAAAATAATAGCAGCAATGCTGTATTGAGCCATTCGCTGATTCTCATTTAATATTGCATATCTTAACATACGCGGCCTGTGAGAAAAGTATCCGACCTAATTTTTTTTTGCGCAAACCTGATGGATTTGGATCGCGCGCGCTTGCATGAGCCGACCTTGAACCTTTGTGCGTATGCGTGAATTTTTTCCCGCCTCTCAATAGCGTCAGTTGCTGGCAATCAGCATTAGAGGGAGGTAGTGTGTTGTGCTCTCGTCGGTTTTTGATTTGAAGGAAAACGACGGAACGACTGGAGCAGCGTTACTGCATCAAGGTTTGCCAGAAACTGGGCGACAGCCAGGTGGAAACCATCAGTCGTCACGGTTGAAGCATTCCTCGTCACCACGACCAAAGAAGGCCCGCCAAGTGCGTAGCAATGTTAAAGTCATGCTGACTGCTTTCTTTGACTCTTGCGGTGTGGTACACCACGAGTACGCACCACAAGGTCAAACAATCACCAAAGAGTACTACAGGGATGTCCTCCGTCGCCTACACAGTCTCTTGTGTGGAGTCCCAAGGAGACTACTTTGAGGGTGATTAGGTTTCCAATGCTCCAGGTGTATACTTTTCTCACAGGCCTCGTATTTTGCGAATGCTGTCTTACAAAAAATGTCGCTGGGTTAATTAACAATTTGACAACTCTGAGTACGAAATGATACGACTTGGTTGGCTAATGGCTGATAACGGGTTTGAGACAGCATTGAACCCCTTAGAACTAACAGCCTGAAGGCTGTAGCGCACGGGTTCTTGGGAAAGAACAAGAAACCCAACTACTTTTTTACTGCCAACTTTGGTGACGTTAGTGATGAACATGGGGAAAGGTTCTACCAGGAGCGGCGGTACCAGGGAAAATGGACTACCAACTGCTGGACTCTCCTTCGGGACCTTCCAGAGGCCACACAGCCTACAAAGGAAGTTAATATGCTGAAAGTTGAATCTTTAACTGTTTGCCGTAGAAGTTGGAAATACTTAATATGGCAATTTCTCAAAATTGGTGCATGATGGAGAAATTTCGTTTTCATTTTTGTAATCAGCATTAAAAAATACTACAAGAAACATCTAATTTGGTGCACACAGTATAAGACGTTATCGTGCTCATTATGAAGTAGCGGAAGAATGGAGCTACTTATTGGTTTACAATGCCCGTCTGTCCCCTTCATAATTTCTGCATTTGTTGAGGTAGAAGGTTGAAATTTAGAATGTAGCTTACTATGTACATGTGTACCTTCACTATTTAGTTTGGTTTTGATTGGCTCATTGGGGTCAGAATTACGGGGGTGAGAGTTAGAGGGGATCAAATGGTATTTATGTATGTAAAGGAGTGAAATTCGATACGCAGATTCCTCTAGGCAAAATCTTTATTAATATGAAGTTTGGGTCAAATTGACCCAATGGGGTCGGAATTGTGGGGGTGGCAGTTACTTGGTCTTTAGAACTATGGCAACATATGGCGTGTGATATATCATTCGATCGAAAATGATGAGAAAGAAAAGAAGATAGGATTGTTTTATATTTTCTAAATACTAAGTTCAAGAAAATCAATTTTTTAATAAAAAGTGTAGAAATAGATGAACTCAGAGCTTCCTCGGGAGGATTACTTTTTGTCGCAACAGTTGTGCGTACATTTCCTGGATAACCTCCCTCTATTCTGAACAATTGTGCCGTAAAATGGAAGACGAAAACAATTCGAGTCGAATTTTTCGTAGCGACCAGAGGAAACTTTGCGATGAAAGAGCGCAAGCGAAGTTTACAAACCTGTGCTTGAAACGTGTAGTAATAGCTTAGTCAGAGCTGTTGTGTGGCTTTGGTCAACGTTGCCCTGGTCTTAGGCGTAAAAATTGAGATTTTTTTAACTGTACATTGAGTGGCCAAATTCTGCGTCGGCCATCTGCAGATTTATCCGACATTCTTCCAGACGTCCACGGTCCCGTATTGGTGATCACGGGCAAATTGGAGACGTTTTTTTGCGGTTTTGGGTGGAGATCAAAGATACCTGGACTGGCCGTCCGCTGTTGTAGCTTATCCTTGCCAATGTAGGGCGTGTAGTGCGTTAAGAGATGTTATTCTGCGGTCCAGTGTTGACTCCACGGTTAGTTGACTAGGCGTGATGTTTCTATTCGCACGAACAAGCATTCCTATCTTACTACGCTCACCCCTTGGATAGTTGTTTTTTGATTGTTTAACCAGTCCTGGTAAACCCTTGAAATGGTTGTTCGGGAAAAGCCTAAAAGACGTGGGGTTTCGGAAATAGTCAGTCCACCTCGCCGGGCACCTACCATCATCCCGCTCTCGAAGTCCCTCATCATGGTGACGGTCAGTCACTTGCAGTTGACAGGTATGTTCTCGCTTTATATTGGTAACGACTGTCAAGTGACCAACTGATACGTAGTATTTGTTATACTGACGGATTTGCATAGTCATGGGTGTTCCTAATAAGCTGGCCACTCGGTATATTATTGAGCGCCATTTTCATTCCTAGTCATGATTCCTCACTATGTCTATCAGTTTAGCGTACAGTTTATCAATCTTATTTATACTGCGACCTAAAAAAATTATTTATACTGGTGTCGCGACAGAAGAGAAGTTGCGTTGGCGCTATCAAACGAAAGATCAATTTCGAAATAGGTTTGTTGCCATAGACGAAACGCGGATACGAGATTTTGATCTTGAACTGAAGTCTCAATCCTCTCATCCAGTCCGAAAAAAATATCGCCGCCAAACAACCATCGAAGGGGAAGGTGGTGGGGTGGTGATAATTGCTTATGACAAAAGTGGAGTCTTAGCAACAAATGGAGCACACAAGAGGGATTTTGTAATAAGACTCGTGCTACAAATGGTTTCTGCGAGATATTTTACTCCGAAGATTCGTCAAAAAAAGCAGGATGTGCTTCAGTTCCTAGAATCCTCAGTTCCTGGCGAGTGGTGATTGTATTCGCAGTACTTGAAGTCACATTTCGAAATTCTCTAATAATTGTTTCAGCTGAAGACTCCCCATTGCATCATGTCACACTGGTATTAGCGGTTTCACTGATGTTGCTCTCAATGAATAATTTTGTAATAATTTACCTTGAGAAATTTAAAACTGATGTTAAATTCATTTTCTTTTATTTCCACCTCCTGAATCTCTGTGCATTTCTCTTCATAGACAGAACCTTTAGGAATAGATTATTAAACGCGAATAAGTAATTGCCACCAACACGAATGCCAAATCATCTCATTTCTACCCGTGGCTTTTCGTTGCGTCCCTCCTCCCTTCATCCTAATTGACGGTGACCGTTGTCGAGACAGACAGAGGTTAGTGAAGTGGTGCATAACAAGAGAGGCAGGAGGTGGAAATAACCCCACCCCAATCCCCCCATCTCGATACCCCCACCCTACCCTCATCTGTCATAGTCCAGGTGCTGAAGCTCCCACGGGGCTGATTGATCTCCGTCGCCGAGACAATGGCTGTTCTCCATATGAAGCCTCAATAAGCCCGCTCACATTCAGGCTAACTTAGTGAAAATAATTTAGCGACTTTAGTGAAAAAGACACGCAGAATCTCGAGGCAAGGTCACTTTGGGTTGCCAGCAGTGCTTAAATGTTAAAATATTGCCTTTTCAGGATGAAAGTAGTAGTAAGTTATAAACGGGGTCGTGAAATCGTCAAAAGATAAACACTCCTACCATTAATTATACGGAGCAGCTGTATTCAGACAAAAATACAACTTATTCTAAAAGTTCAGATTCAGCCATCAATTTGCTCCCCATTCGATTTTTAAGAATATAATGCGATATATTACTCCATTATACTTTTAACGCAGCAGCCACTTCGGCCTTCTGAGTGGTCATACGGAACTAGTTTATCCCAAAGCCCAGACAGATCATCTCATTCTGTTATGATCCGAGCACTTAACCCTACCAATACAGATATGGACCTTCCCTGAAGAACTTTTGAGGTTGGAAGCGTATAGTTTCCAAAAATGTTTCATGATTTTGTCCAAACAACTCCTACAGTGAGGACGATCCCAAGTAGAATGAACTTTTTTTTTTTTTTTTTTTACTTATTTATTTATTTATTTATTATTCGATTACAAAGTTTCATACAAGAGTGAGTACAATAAAATAAACCGTAAACAGGGGGTACAAGGGGGTTTGAAAGGCTGAAAAGCCCGACGAGCAAAGCTCCCCGCGTCTCCCACAAAGAACTTTTAATACGAAATTTAAATAGTATTTTTACAACATAGATCATTATTAAGAATCAGTTTCTTCAGTGAATTTTTAGTGAAGAGGGTTGACAAGAAAATACTGGAGTGTGGCGGCGAAAGTTATTATTCGCAAATGGAAGACGAATCTCTTTTCATTTCCTACTTGGATAATTATGGTAATCAAAATTGAAAGTTAATTTTAGAGGGCTAGCTAATTTTATTTTATTATAAATTAATTTATGTAAAAAACAAACCGATTGTAGGAAGTAGGTATCGTAAATATTCAAAAATTGGTGTCGATGAAATAGATGGGTAATTGGTGTTTTATGCGGTAGATGCAAAATCATACGTATAAACCATTTCTGTAGTCTGAGCAGTCTACTTAAATTTTGATCGAGGAACTGCCCCCAAAAAATAATTCCAAAATAAAGATTAGAATATATCAATGCATTATATAAAAGGATTAAGGTGGAACGAGGAAGATAAAGTAGATATGAAATTGTTCCCAAACTCTTGCTCCATTTAGAAGCTAAGGAAGAAATATGTAAGTTCCAAGATAGATTATAGGAAATGATAACGATATTCGGTGACTATAGTGATTTGATTCTCATCCAGAAGGATTTTTATAGACTCCGTGTTGAATTGTTTATTTCGTTGCCTGAATATCATAAAAACACTTTTAGAGTAGTTAATACTGAGTTCATTCTTTCTAATCCAAGCTGTTATGTCTCGTAATTGAGTTCAGAGACTTTTCGTTTCTAGCAGAGAACAATAGGACTGTATCATCCGCGTAAGATATGATTTTAGGTATTTGAGAACAATAGTGGATGTCATTAATGAACAAATTAAATAAGAGCGAAGAAATAATTGATCCTTGAGGAACACCCATCGTGATATTAATGGACTTCGAGATATGAGTATGGATTTTAAGAGCTACCATTCTGTTATTGATAAAAGGTGAAATCCAGCTTAAAGGGAGTCCGTGAATTCCTTAGCATCTGCTACTGAGGTAAAATCGTGAACCTCAATTCAGCGAATCTGTTCTTAAGACTGAGGTGATCAGTAGTTTTCACAGAGTTGATACAATAGGAAAGTGCGACTCGCCAAATTCACTTCTCCCCTTCTATCAGTTTTGATGGTTTTTCTTGGTAATTTTGGATAGATTGAGATCCTTTGCGACCTTGAATATATGTGAGGAATCTCTAACAGTCAACTCACGAATCCCATAAATGAGAGAAGCCGTTTTTGTTGTTGAGTATTCGTCGCACAGTCATGTGGCATATTCCTAAGTCACAAGATTCCTCGCACCCGTCTTCTGATTACAGCATCCGTGTGTCGTTGGGTTGCATCAGATTTATGTGCCTCACAAGCCGCTTAAAAACCATTCTGGATGATATGTTCAATTAGGACATCATGCAGCGCATAGTTTTGCGGAAATTCTCCTAACACCATCAAAATGTCAAAAAGACATAAATAATGCGCAAGAATCGTTAACAGTTCAACAGAAATAAATACGTGACTAAAAATGTTTTAAAGAAACGTTAACAGGGCAAACTGCAAAGACAAGACCTGAAAGAGGAGCTTAGAAGCTTTTCATTGTTTATTAGGAGCTTTAGCTAAAAGCTACTTATAAGAATGCACCCTTGGTCTGTAGACCTACGTTTATCCGTCCGTCCGTCCGCCGTTTGCACGAAAACTTTTTCAAATTCTGTTTTCAGAAATATGACCATCAAGGCCGTATCAATTTTTCAAAATTTTTCGTGGACCCCTTCAAGTCGAATTCACGTGCTAAAACAGTGAGTGTAAAGAATACCAAGATAATGACATGTCATATAACAATCGATTTGTCAAGAATGAATATATTGTTACTTCATCTTTTGTCTTCATCGGCAAGCGCACATGAACTCGCTTTGTCGATATTCTTAAGTACAGACGAAAGGAGCTACTTATTGGTTTCACAATGTCCGTCTGTCCCCTTCATAATTTCCGCATTTTTTGAGATAGAAGGTTGAAATTCGGAATGTAACTTAACTATGGTCATGTGCACCTTCACTATTTAGTTTGGTTTTGATTATCCCACTGAGGTCAGAATTACGGGGTGGGAGTCCGAGGGAACAAAAGATCTATATGGTATTTAGGTATGTAAAGGAGTAAAATTTGATATGTAGATTCCTCTAAGCAAGATCTCCATTACTAAGATATTTGGGCCAAATTGTAGGGGTGGCAGTTACTTGGTCTTTAGAACTATGGCAACATATGGCATATGATATATCATTCGATCGGAAATGATGAGAAACGAAAGAAGATAAGAGCTCTTTTACACTTTCTAAATACTACGTTTGAGAAAATCAATTTTTCAATTTTAAAAAAATTGGGGAGGGAGGGTTAAAAAGTGAGATAAAAGGGTAAAAATAGATGAGCTCGGGGCTTCTACTACTTTCCTATACCTTCCTCGGCTGGATTAATTTCTTATTATTGGTTTTATAATGTTCGCCCGTCCCCTTCATAATTTCTACATTTTTTAAGTAGAAGGTTGAAATTCGGAATGTAGCTTACTATGTGCATCTCCACCTTCACTATTTTATTTGGCTTTGATTGGTGCATTGGAGTCGGAATTACGAGGGTGGGAATCAGAGGATCTATGTGCTATTTAGATAGGTAAAGGAGTGCAATTCAGTATCCAGATTCCTCTAGGCAAGATCTACATTACTAAAAAGTTTAGGCCCAATTGTCGCAGTTGCGGTGGGTGGCAGTCACTTGGAGTTTGGAACTATGACAACTTATGGCATGTGACATGTCATTCGATTGGGGATGATGAGAAAGAAAAGAAGATGCCAGCTTTTTTATATTTTCTATATACTATGTTCGAGAAACTCAATTTTTTGTTTAAAAAATTTGGGGGAGGTAAAAAGTGGAGATAAAGGGGTAAAAATAGATGCCTGCAGGGTCTGGTACTTGCCTTACCCTATTCGGGGGGGGGGAGGTTAATTTCTTGTATAAATGTATAATACACGTTTAAAGTTTTTGGATAATTCGCCCATTTCCAGCCTTTTCCGGAAAATGGGATAGCCACCATTAAATTCTTCACATAGTTTTTAGACACTGTACATTTTTTTACCAAAGCTCTCGGACGTCGAACTTTCGAGAAAAAAACGTGCCTGTATACAGGGTGTCGCAGAAATAAGGGGATGCCCATTTTTTAACACTATAATGTTACTTCTAACGCTATTGTGATAGATAGAAGAACTGGATGTCCGACAGTTTCTTAACGAAACCTTTCCATAGAGATTGATCCGAAGTCGTGGAGCAATTGAATGGCCGGCGCGCGATCTCGTGATATCACGCCTTCACACATTTTTTTTGCAAATCTAGTTAAGTTTTCGTCTGCGACTCCCTTTTCCAAAAGTTAACAGGGTGGTCTCACGATGTTAAAAAATCTTTGATAGAAATTTCCTATAAAAATAAATGCAAGTAAAATTAATCTCGGCGACCCCTAGATTGGGAACCGTGACTCCACAAATCATATTTTGCCGATTTCACAAACCGCCTAATTCTTTCAGGAGTCGCACGAGGCGGAGACAAAAGATTCAGAGTTTCTCCGCCTCCGACTCTACAGACTTGTAGCCTACATAACTGGGCAAACCATTCACACGACCCAAGTCGATCGCTATACTGAGAAAGTTCTTCTCCATGGCAATGAAGTGGACACTTTAACTTCTAACCCCCTGTAGAGGGCGGGTAAATAGGGACCTTTCATCCCTCTCCCACACAGTTTAAAAAGTGAAAAAGAGAGGAAAGCAAAACGATTAAGTGGAGAAGCGGAGGTTAATTAGATCGAGTTCCATAATTCAGGGACAGCTGCACAACCCCAACTCGATGATGCCTATGCAAGAGACGATAGGGTGAGTGAGGTGAATGGGAAAGACAAAGAAAAAGGGGAACGCGGAATGTCCAATGGGGATTAGAGGGACCGTGGCGCTGAGGATTAGATTATGGGAGGGGTAATAGATAGCGCTTTAATAATAGAAGCTTAACTTTAATATTTAATTTTCTTTATAATTCATCGCGTCATTGCTAGTTACCTCGTTGCCTAACCTGATTTACGGTTTAGCTCTTGATGCCGAACTCGGATTACACCATTTCAAAATTTGATAGTTTCATCGAAAACTTAGTCATGCCTACTCTCGGTTCTCACTTCCCGTTCTCGTCTATCTCGCCACTTCCGCTACGATAAAAGTTCTCCACAAAAAGATATCGATTTACACCTTCCCCTGTCCTTGTTCGGGCATAGAAATCGAGCAAAATCTAATCTTTATTTATAGCCTAGTAAATCAATTGCGTTTAAGCCTAACTTGTAGAGTCTGACTTTCGATTTACATTGGCACACTACTCATATAAATCAAACTTTCCCGCCCCCACACACAAACACGAAGTTACTGACTAACTAACTGGAAAAGAGCGAATCGAATATTAAAAATTGTTTTCCAAATCGTTTCGTGCGCAATCTCTTTTGAGAAGACGACGTTTTTTTTAAATTTAAAAATAAATTTCGATCGTCAATTGAAAATCACGAAGCCAATTCTGAATGAAAAAGCATATTATTCGAAAATTATGTTGCCAACATCTTCGCTTGATTGGTTTGTTATTATTGGCGGCGCTGTAAGGATTCCACTTAATAGCCGGAGTGTAATTACGGTCGAAATTGTCTCGTTTTATTCCAGGGGGTTTGTAATGGATGATTTAAGTGAAAGGAAAGAGGGTATGGGGAGAGTGGGGGGGGGTCTCTTTTTCCCATCTGCTTTCATGCTACAGTTGCCACATACAAGCAAACAAGGAGCCAACCTCCCGCTGTATATCAGCAGGAAACCACAAGAGCATCCTTACGAGTGCGACCGTCGTCATAACAACGCCCGATGCAAAAGCCCACCTTTTCGTTCTATGGCACTGACAGTCTGCCATAGATCCCTATGAAGAGGAGGGGAGCGTGAGGTGGGGGGAAAATTAGCGACAGTCCGATTGCGAGTTAATTCGCCATTGTCCTCAATACAATTTGCATCGTTTTCGTTTGCAGTCGTT
Source organism: Rhysida immarginata (assembly GCA_023313115.1). NCBI lineage: Eukaryota > Metazoa > Arthropoda > Chilopoda > Scolopendromorpha > Scolopendridae > Rhysida > Rhysida immarginata. The sequence continues at coordinate 417,244 of JAHWFO010000397.1, read as the reverse complement.
CTCCGCTCCAACGGCATCACTTCGACCGATGAGTTGAAGTTGATTAGAATCAAAATCAAACCGACGGTGAAAAGCAGTTTGACATTTACATGAAGAAAAAGCAGGCTGACCAACTAAAAATAATGTTCCAAATTTGTTATTGTTCGTCTCTAAGTTAGCTTCTTAAGATGACCATCTACTTCTTTATTCATTTTTTAATCATTCCTACAAACGCTTCAACTTGTCTAAAATTGTTATCTAGAATGTAAAACGTGAATAAATTACTGCTAATTTTATCATGGATAACATTACTAATTTTGAGCATATCCAGAGTTATAGACTTTGTTGACCAACTTAAGCCATGTCTATAAGGTAAAAGATAAAGAGTAACGGGCTCAAGGAGGATCCCTGAGGTTAACCGCTTTTTTAGCGTTCCCAGAAAGCTTTACATGGATGATCAACCCCCAATAAGGAGCCACGATTAACCAAATCGAATGCCTTTGCTAACACACCTAATTGGCATGTATCAGCAACAGCCTTAGGGTGTCTAAAAAGTCCGACCGGTCGCCAACAGGTTACGTGCTACGATCGGCCGCCGTTTGCTTCCGTTTGTTCGTTCATAGTCGTGAGCATTTTGCGTCGCAGCAAGTTATCCTCATCATATTTCGCCATCTCCTTTCTTCAAAATATATTTATTACGTATCGGGCACTCGAACACTTGAATTTTCTACTTTCGTCCGCCATTTTGATTCTACTCACCGAGGCAGCCGACCGCGACCGGCCGCGTTATGAAAATGCTAATCGCGATCGGTCGTTACTTTATGAATCGAGGATCGTCCGAATCGGGAGAAAATTTAAAATGAATAAAGCCAGTTACGTATGCCTGCATCGTTCCCGCGTCGATCGGACATGGTCGAAATTTCGAGTCAGTCACTGGTGGCTCCAAAACGAGTTTTGCGATGGACTTTGACCGGTCGCGAACGGTCGGACATTTTAGACACACCCTTAGAAATCTCATTGATAAGCGTCTGTAAATCTGTAAAAAGTGGTTTCACTAACGGTAGATCACGTTCTTTTATAGGACACCTCTGTTTATATAAATTCATTTTGTGAGCTGGATGCCTGCTCTATCATTGGAGATTTTTGACTAACTCGTCTCTTTAAGATACTTAGAGACAGCTTTTTTGGTCAATGTCCGCAGTAGCCCAATTTGTTGATGCAACGAACTAGATATTCTTGATGCCTGATACCCAGGTCACGGAATTTTTCCTCCAAATTTTTATTTTTGGACCGAACACCAGTATCAATTTCTTCTCCTTACGCTGATATGAAGTCAATATGCCGTAGGCCCGCCTTTCGCTCTTATGACCCTATAAATTTGTCAAGCCACATATTCCCGACAGGTTACAATCTATTATCCCCACAAAGCAGAATCCCATTTATTTCTATTATGACTTATGGGAGTGCTGTTATATATGGAGTGCTCTTGTATGCGAAGTTGGACTGTAACATTTTTTTTTCAGTATTTCTGTCATTTTGATTCTGTATGTGTACAATTTTATCATTAGTCCTTTCTCTTGACCTATCTCACCACGTTTTCATGCTCGTTTCCTAATTCATTACAAGCTTGAGGATTATCAGTTCGTTACGGAAACGATGAACATTTATTTGCGCTGGCGTTTGTCCCAGCTAACGAAATGACAGCATCATTTGACATCTTAAAAGCTGAGATGCCTCCCGAATCTATAAATGTAGTGAACTGGTTCGAAGAAAACTGCGTTCACGGGAGAATAAGACGCCGAAATCGTGGACAAGTTATACATTCTCCGCCTATATTCCACCCGCACTGTGGAGTGTCGCAGATTCAATTGAGCTCGGCATTCCCTGTACTCAGAATGCCGTAGAAGCCTGGCACAGGAGATGGGAGACATTGCTTGGCCGCAGTCATGTTGGTCTTTTCAAAATTATACAAGAGCTTCAAAAAAGAACAAGAACGAGTAGATTTAGAAGTGGAAAGTATTTTTCGCGGTCAGCCATATTCTACTCCGAAGAGAGCTGTACTCGACAGAGAGATAAGACTTATGGCAGTATATAGAGACGGAGTAAACCGACTATTGATGGACTATCTTCGTGGTATTACACATAACGTCCCGTTTTGATTAAAAGTAATAAATATTTTATTGAATCGCAATTTATTGAACAATTTATTGAAAAATAAACTAAAAATAAACTAATAAAGCTAATAAAGCCAATGATAAAATTGTACACATACAGAATCAAAAACAAGAGCACTCCCATAAAACATAATAGAAATAAATGGGATTCTGCTTTGTCGGGATAATACGAGGTCTGTTCAAAAAATACGTAGACTGACGTCATAAAACAAAATATACTTTATTCAGAAGTTACACATCTGGGTCCCCTTCAAAGTACTCTCCTCCCCGACGCACACACTTATCCCAACGGTGTTTCCACTTTTGGAAACAGTCCTGGAACGCTTCTTTTGTGATGTCCTTCAGCACCTTCGCCGCATTTGCCTTTATATCGGGAATCGTCTCAAATCTTCTTCCTTTCAAAGGTCTTTTGAGTTTGGGAAACAAGAAGAAGTCACAAGGAGCGAGGTCAGGTGAGTAGGGTGGGTGAGGAAGAACAGTGATCGAGTGTTTGGCCAAAAACTCTCGAGTTCTGAGGGCTGAATGGGCTGGAGCGTTGTCGTGATGAAACAACCAGTCACCTCTCGTCTACATTTCTGGCCTTTTCCACTCGTCCAGTGGTAGTTTTTCCGAGTTTAACACAAAATTTCACAGCAACTCTTTGCTCGTTCAAGTCACTCATTCTAAAAATCTGCCAAACGAAAAAAAACACACTTCACGAACAACCGCGTAGCTAATCAACTAATACTGATATTTGCAATCAAAAAACTGCCTTGTAATCAGCGGATCTGTCAGAAGATGGCGACACCAAGCGATTTTGATTGGGACCAACAGGGCCTGCGCAATTCAAACAGTCTACGTATTTTTTGAACAGACCTCGTAGATTGTAACCTGTCGGGAATACTTGGCTTGTCGGGATTTTGGCTTGTCGGGATTCTGGGTGTCGGGATTGTGGCCCGCACCCAACTTGGAGACCCCCCCTCCCCTTATCGTTTTGTTTATTTTTCAGAGCAACTCATTCTATCGGCGACATCTTTCTGAATTTTCACGATATTTGCTTGGGCCTTTTATAAGAGTAGCTCTAAGCGTTTGGCTAATAAATTATGCAAAAGGCATTCTGGTAACGCTTGCGCATGCGCAGTTGAACATTGTTTAGTAAATATGCTCATACTCGTATTTCATCAAATATTTAATATTTTTATATCGTCCCTACTGTAGTTTAAGTTTCCTGAAAAGTCACCCTGCAATTCCATTTTTTTAAAGAACCTTTATATCTCAATGAATATACGTATGTGCTATTCCAACACCTCCTATAAAGAAAGCCACTTAGGAGGTGTTGGCTATTCTCATACAAATGAACACAGATAATCATACGCTACAGCTACAACGCATTTCAAGCATTACTTATTACAGGGTGATCCCAAATATTATTTTTTTGTTAAATTTGTTGATGGTCTCCTGTTTGTCTTCGAGACAAAACCTTCGCTGAAATAAATGATGTCTGGCGTATTCATTGCGGCGTTTGTTTATTTTATTTCCTTACCCAGTAATTAGTTTTATTGTTGTTGATTATTGCGGCATTTTCTGTGTTTAGTGGGGGTTTTTTCTAAATTTTTTTGGCTTGCGTAAACAATTTCACGTTGGGAAGCGTGTGTTTTTTTTTCTTTTTGTTGTTGGGGAAGCTAAGAAAATTTTATTAGCAGAGATTCGAAATCTTTGCTGAAGGGTGGACATTTTGAAAGACGATTAGTGTAATTGACGATTGAATTAGCATCTAGAACCTTCTTTCCTGAGGACGATTTCTCAATCCTTAAAGGAGTGATCTGCTGTTGTTGGGAAACGTACAGGTTTTGTATAAAAAGTAACGGGAACAATTTTTTCCTGACGTGACTGTAGTTCGCAACTCGCTCGCCCCGAGCGTACTCGGTGTTGTGGGGTCTGACCTTCAAAACATGCCAAGCGTCAATCGCCTGCGAGCGTTTGTTCAGGCTAGAACGAAGTTTTAGTGAACCCCTGTCGAGTGACTCGGTGCAAGAACAGCGGTAAACCATCAAATTTTGTGTTGGGCTGGGGAAATCGGGTACGGAGACGTTGGGCATGATTCGCCAAGTGTTCAAGGATGAAAGCATGTCACAAACTGCAGTTTTTAAGTGGCACAAGCTCTTCAAAGATGGCCGAGAGAGTGTGGAGAGGACGAGCCCCGCGCTGGATGGCCGTCGACGTCAAGAACCGAAAACAACGTACAACGTGTACGGAAAGTGCTGAATTCAGACTGGGTGAGGCCAGTCATCGCTAGAAATTGGAAATTGCATCCAGCCACAATCTGTCCGACTACTGACGCAAACCTGACGATTCCCCAACCCCCTTACAGTTTTCACTTGGCCCCAGCAGACTTTTTCCTATTCCCAAAAGTGACACCAAGGAATCCTCCATCAAAGGACACCACCATGGGCACGCGTACCCTTAAGGACGTTCCGGAATCCGCCTACCAGGGAGCCTTCGAATCGTGGAAAAGCCGCTGGCAATTGTGTTGACGTTCAAGGGATGTACTTTGAAGAATTTTAAGGTTTTTTTAACAAAATCTGAAATAAATCTATTTTTCCGAAACTTTTCCCGAGAGTTTTTATACGCATCCCATATTGTTGTTTCATTCGATTTGGTTGTCGGAGCAACAGTGATAAAAGTGAGTAATACCAACACCTCCTAGACAGAAGGCCTGAATAACGGAAACGTCATACATTGTTACATCATCATTAGTCGACCATTGTTAATCCTATTTCTACCAATAAGAAACCCTAAATTTGGTCGACTAATGATGATGTAACAACGAGGCCAACGAGAAAACAAGGCCTCGCAGCGAAAAAGTCGCCTGACCAACTGGGTGCTAAGCAACAATCCAACATTCATTGTCTCCATGTTGGATGTTAACAATCAGTGTTTTTCCTTTTGTTGGAAACAGTGAAGGTTGGATTGTTGCTAGCACCCAGTTGGTCAGGTGGCTTTTTCGCTTCCAGTCCTTATCTCGTTGGCCTCGTGTAAAAACGTATAACGTTTCCGTTATCAAGCCTTCTGTCGAGGTGGTGTTGGTAGTACTCGTTGGAGAGATTATGAACTGTTTCCCGTAGTCGTAGGAGTGACTATTAATTGGCGTAATTGTTTTCCGTAGTTGATGGAGCAACTATTTGCCAAGATAGACCTAGCTGTTGGCGCAGCTTGTTTATCAAATGTCGGATTTCGAGGTGGGTTCCGCGCTTCAGTACGATTTCCACGTTTAGTAACAAGTACCCATAACAAAGTGGTACTTTCCCAGAGATAAACCTAGCAGCGACGAGCTGCCTGAAATTTGCATGACTGCGATGATATTTAATAGCGATTGAACCCAAGCGAAGATAGTCATGACTTCATATGAATTACGTGTGATAATGCATTACGAGTTCAGGTTGAATCACACTGCATCCAACGTCTCGAAACATCAATGAGGTATTCAGTGTAGGCACCATAAACGAATGTACTGTCCAACGTTGGTTCCGAAAATTCCGGGCGGGAGTGACGGACCTGGCAAATGAGCCACGCGGCAGACCGCCCAATGTATTGAATGACGCTGATCTGAAGCCATTTGTGGAAAAAACTGTTCGGGACCTTGCAGGGGATCATGCTGTATCAGCGTCGACTGTCAGTAGACACCTTAAGACCATCGGCAAGGTGAAAAAGCAGGGCAAATGGGTCCCACATGAACTTACGGAAAACCAAAAAGAGCGTCGATTGGAGGTGTGTACGGAATTTCTTTTGCGCCACGAAGAAGCGGGGATTCTTGATGGCATTGTCACCTGCGACGAGAAGTGGCTCCTATACGACAATAGGAAACGGTCAGCATATTGGCTGGATGCTGATGAACCCCCCGCGACAGTTCCCTAAACCCCCGT
>JAHWFO010000397.1:384601-410789 GCA_023313115.1 Rhysida immarginata | reverse complement strand
GCAAAACAAATTCTGACGTCACAAACTGCTCCATGCAAATAAAACTCCATAGACATGCAGGAAAAATGAATCTATTTAAATTTTTTTTGTGTGGCAAAAACCCGAAATTGGAAAGAAAAATTACTAAAATGTGTTGTTATCAGGAACAAACCTGTATGCAAAATTAAAAAGCGAATGGAAAAGAGGAAGTGCCTCAAAACTCAACTGAAAGGTTCCGTACCATCTCACAAGATCCAAGAGCGAGCTAATATAAGGGTGGTAATAAGAAAAAGAAAACTGAAGTGATTAACAAAATCCATGATAACAGCATCATGCGAGTTCCTCACCCGGTCCGTCACAAAACCTTTTTTTGCCTTCGGGACAAAGCCTTCGCTGAAATATATGAAGTGTAACAGGCTCTTTACACTCCTGAAATTTCAAGATTATTCGTCCTGTATTTTTCTAGTGATGTCTTTTTCATTTGGTCTCCATAATATGCTGGATATTGTGTCTCAAAAGTCATATGTTACCAAATAAAGTCTTTTTTGAAAATAAGATAGCTTTATATTTGATAACCCTCTCAACCGATTCATCTCGTCGAGACATTTCCAACGATATACAACAAGTCTATATAGCAGCAATTTCATATTTTCCTATGCTCATAGGGCTTCAACTAGTAATTCGAGACCTCCAGTAGTTGGGTAGCTAGAATGCACCAAAAAACTTATCTAGGCTTATGAAAATAACTTCGCGCCAAAACGTTTAACCCAATTCGCTCGGATTATGAGACAGTCGCGCAAAGGCATCTTCATATGGCGGCAAACATGATTCTCGACCAACATCTAAGTGGTCAAAATGTTCTTATCCTCTTTTGCTTGAAGGACCCTCTAAGCTCTCTTGAGATCTGCTGACGAGACTTCGTGCCCAATCTGAAAACTCATTGCAATCTCGCTCTGAGCGGAGCGTAATAGTCACCAAAAGATGGCTAATCTACAGTGGCTCGCGTGACTCGTGGACAAGCGTCGTATTGAAAGGACCTGAAGGCGTTAAAACAGAAAGCCGGCTAGTACCCTTAACGCCTATTATGAGCCCTAAATGAATATCATTAACCGAGGTCTTAGGTGTTTATTGACATAAATGCGTTTCAACATCTTTTGACGTCCCGTGCTGCGGTCATTTGCAACAAATAAAAAAGCGCGGATCGGTTCGTTTCATTTGCACGAGGCCTGGCAAACAAATTGATTGGGTTGTCGGAATGAAATTTGGTTCCAAATTCAAGGTTAACTCTCCCCTCCCTGATAAAACGCACCCCCCACCCTGATGCCTTGTAATCTCTCGTGACGGAGAATCGACAAGAGGAGCTGACCCTTTGTTGCGTGAGTCATCATCCTCCATGAGGGGTGGGTGGGTGGGGGAGCTCTGGGGTTGCATTGTTCGCGAGGCAGACGCACCGTCTCGCTTGCCTGCTCGATCCACGTGATTGGCGGAGAGAGGCACGTGCCAGACGCCCGCACGTGCCGCCGGTGAAAGAAGAGCGCGGGAAACCATCCGATCGCGCTCTCCCAAGTGATGTCGCTCTCGAATGCATACGCAGCTGCGGGAGAGGGGGGGGGGGACAGGGAGAGCCCTCGTGCGAGCGTGCGAGTGGCGGCTCTTCGCAAGCACGAGCGAGGAGTGGGAGGTGGAAAAAGTTTTTTCTTCTTCTTCTCTCATCCATGGCGTTCATCGTTAATGTAGCGACTTGTCTTTTCCTTCCTTCCAAATACTAAATTCATAGAACGCCTCGTTGCGCTACTCTTAAAAACAGTTCACACGGCAAATGTTGGAATCTCGTAGGCGTTATAAAATAATCGGACCTTTAAAGGTTAGGCCTATTAATGTCGGTAATTAATGAATTTCTCATCAGGCTATATACACAACGAGATAACGTCTCCATTCGTTTTGCCCTGAATCGTCCGAGTCACTGCATTGTCTCGACTTGATACAGAATGTGACATATCAATGAAATCTCTTCTCCACAGTTCATAAAAGGAATTTCTGTTTCTAGTTTGAGGTCAGGGTTGTCGAGAGGAGAATTCTCCGCGTTTATTTCAGCTGGGGAATTTTAGGCCAGACCCAGGTTTCCAGAAAAACCTGCAGGAAACCGGCTTCGCTAAGAAAACTTGGTAAATTGCCTCAAGTGTTAAATGACAATAAGGTGGGCAGTCTCTTCCTCCTTTGGTTTACCTTGTTAGATGCCCAGAACCTGCGAAAGTGTTTCCTTAGCAAAGAGTGGCCATAATTATACTTGGCGTACTTCTGCTAAGTTGTAAGATATTAGATGGTAATCTTTTTACCATGCGCCTAGCATGTTTCTGATCAGTAGTCTGTTTCCATCATTTCACCATCTCATTTAAACAGAGTTGACTTCCCTTGCTGCAGTTTGTTTCGAAATTCCGTAGAAAGAGATTTGTTGTTTCAGTACCTTTAGCATAAAAGGAATAGTAGAAAACAAAATCAGAACTCATTAGTTGATATAAGGATTGGGAGGCTCGGAAGATATTGTATTTTTCTAAAGACTGTTTGCAACAGAAAAATTTTAGTTGTTAATCAATTCTCCAATCGCCATCAGTATCACATTTGCTAATGACGAAAGCAAAAACTTTGAATGGCGTCTTTCTAAAAGGACGTTGGCTGTAATGCAAAAGAGTGAAGTTTTAACGTTATCAACATTTTGGACTCAAAGCTCCAAAGAAATCTGAACAAATGGTAAACAGATAATGCGATGTCAGGGAATGAGATGGACGAGGGAGAACTTCCCAGCCAAAATCTCGGATTTTTTGTTGGGCCAGATGAAAGTTATGGGACCAAACAACCTTCCCCTGTGTTGAAATACGAGGGCATATTGAAAAGTAATGCCACCATGGCTGTAACTTTTTTATTTTTTTAACCGATTTTTAAAATTCTTTTTGTATCCGATACTTACATTTGTCGTCTATGTAATGCACTAATCACTTTTCGACATAGTCCCCATTCCTTTCCACGCATTACACCAACGCGTGGATAGTTGGGTGAACCCGTCGGAGAGGAATTCCGGGGTTGTCGTCGACACGAGGATTGAATGGCAGCTTTGGATCCTCTTCTGCGGCACGATAACGCCACACATCAGAGGGGGTTGCAGCGCCTACAGTTCGAAGATGAAAAACTGCAGTTCAAAAATGAAAGACTTTGCACCTTGCGACTTTCACCACTTCCCAAAGAGGAAAGAGCACCTTAAGGGGCATGAGTTGCGTTCTGATGACGAGGTGAAATCTACCGTTCGGGCCTGGTGTCGAAAACAACCCCGGCAATTCCTCTCCGACGGGTTCACCCGACTAGTGACGCGTTGGCGCAATGCGTGGAAAGGGATGAGGACTATGTCGAAAAGTGAATAGTGCATTACATAGACGACAAATGTAAGTATCAGATACAAAAAGAATTTTGAAAATCGGTTAAAAAAATTAAAAAGTTACAGCCATGGTGGCATTACTTGAGAGAGAATAAGAAAACTGCTATATAAGTTTTTCAAAGCCCGTGTCCCCAAAAACTGAGGAGGGAACTGCATAAGCCAAATGATCCGACCAAACCACTAGTGGCCGCCGCCGATATTAATTCATAGAATAGGAGAGATCAATTATGCAATAGCCATGAAGCGTGGACTATCGATCAATGGAATACGGTCCGATAATTCGAGCTTCACTGTTTCCAACAACTGACGGTAACGGTAGTTTGTCTCCAGCAACTCTACGTGAACAAATTTTGCATGAACAGTGGTATCAGATTAAATTACACTGTACAACATGAAAAATGTCCTTTAGATGAAAATAGGTGTTTCTTGTATATTTTTGGCTGAAAATTACGAATCTGTAAATTATTTTTTGTTTACCACGAACCATATTCCAAAAAATCCCATTTACTAGCACATACAGGGTGTCCCAAATTCATGTATACACTCTTAGAAACGTTAAAATCAGCAACGAAATGAGATAGAAACACAAGGTTTGCTGTATTTTACTCCTTAAACTTCCTTAAGTTCGTACATGTTCAAAATTTCCACCTTCTACCACAGTACACTCCCAACACCGACGTCGAACAGAGTGACATATCGATTGAATTGACCTCGAAAAATTCGATGAACACTGGATTTGGCGATACATTGCCTCACGATAGCATTGCCTCACGGACTTCTTTGGGGATCGTGCAAAATCTCCATAACGGCATCAGTTATCAGTGGAACTTCTCTTTCTTCCGCAACGACCTTTCAACACATCTTTCACCGTTCCTTCGGCTTCAAACTTGTCTCGGAGTTTTGTTATTGTTACCCTTGTTGGCGGTGGTGTACCTCCAATCTCGTTGAACCTCAACAACATTCTCCACTTTCCAATAACACTTCAGTATCCACTTATGTCTCACCGCCATTTTAGTTTATAAATAAATGAACAATAATGAACGCGTTGCTATGCTTTTCCAGCGCCGTCTGGATTATACACAACAAAGCTTATATTTCTATCTCATTTCGTTGTTGAGCTATAATGTTTTAAAGAGTGTATACATAAATTTGGGACATTCTGTATAGAAGCGCTATGCGATCATTTCCTCATTCTGAAGATCTTCCTAAATATAGGATATTGTCCATTCAGAGGAAGACATCTCCGATGACCCAAACCATCAAGATCCTGACTTTCAACCATCTACATCTATGGCATGTTCACATCATGAAATCACACAGGCAGAGCTTAACGATGGAATGGAAGTATGCTAGCTGCATATTGCTGGTCTGTTATCAGGGACACACCAATAGATGCCTACAAGAGGAAACGGCCAAAAAATCATTTTAGTGTTTGTGTTTTCTATAATCAAGCTCTCTGTTACATTTCTCTGACAAGTGGGTCTCCTACAAAAACGGTACGTGATGGACCATTTTGGTTTTGATATATGAATCAAGCACCTTTTGTTTATATAGAAGGGCATAGTTTCATCTAAAGGGCAGAAAAAAAAGTTCAAATTTGTTGTACAGTGTCTTTTTCAGGAGAATTCGGGCGGTCCAACGACATATTCAGTAAACATTACGTTCTTTTAGCAGGTGTTTCCATATCTTTGTATGTCAGCAGTCAGAAGATAAACAAAGATATGGACTTTTTTCTTCCTTGTCGTGTAAGCAATCATCACCCAAAGCTTGTCCTCATAGATTCTCAACTCTCTGTAGGAGCCTGGAAGTCTAGTCGAGAATCAAAATGAATTCCTAAAATTTTATGGTAGAAGAAAAAGATTGTGGTGGGGAATTTTTTTCATTTAGGACCAAGCCTCTTTCATGGCTTCAATACCAAGGCTTTAATTTAAACATATAAAAGTTATCTTTATAATGGATCGCTGTATAACCAAGGCGTGATCTGGATCAATTAATACCTAGAGACTAACTCTTCAAAAAGTTGGCTGCTTGGGATCGAATCGAAGACCAAGTCAATATCCAGATACTGTAATTTTTTAAAAAAAATATATTTAAGAAAATCTGGGCGGTATGAGACGCCAACTCGTTTGAGGGAAAACATCCATTGAGCAAATAATCCAAAAGAGTAGATCAAATGGTTTGTTTAATCCGAGTCTCAATCGACTGAAATGTGTTCAAAAGCTCTTTGTAGTCTTGGAAACCGATTCTTTACCACTTAAATGTTATTTACTTAATGTCATTTATGAGAGGTTTTAGTATCGAAGCTTTGGGAAGACTTTGAATTCTTTATAAATAAAGAACAAGGAATTTCAATGATATGTGTCATTTTGGTCTCTTGCTTTTGAAAAGTTATAAAATTGAACATAAAATTAGGTTGCAAGTTATTGTTGCTGTGTTTGTTTACATTGTGCGTGTTCGTGAAGTTGAGTCTAAGCTGTTGAGTCCAGCGTAAAAGTGTTTTTCAAAGTGGAGACGAAACGTGCATCTATGGTTATGACTGTTTCGAAATGGTAAACATCTCAGTGGAAGTTACCGAATTCACCAAGACCGAAAAAAGCAAGTCAAATCCTGAGCCAATGTTGATCTGTTTTTTGGACGGCTTATCCCATTCAGTGTTTGCTTTTGTAGAATTAAAAAAAATAACAGATCAACATTGTTTTCATACTGATCCGGATTTTGGGTGTTTTTTTTCGGTCGTTAACTTCCGAAAAAGATCCAAATTTGTGTTGTTGCGAAAGTTTCTATTGTTCTGCAAGCGAAAATAAAGCTTAGGGAGTGAACATGCTCATAAGACTGTCGACGTCAGTTTTATCAAACAGATAACTTCACCCTTCCGAATTTTAATTACAGGGCCACTTACATCAGAAAGTGGAGAGAATGCAAGAACAAAATTTGAATCGTCGTGACATTATGCGGAGTATAGAAGAAAATACTGGATTCTGTAATACCATGGGATATCCGATTTTTGCGATATTGCCCTTAACACCAAATCATGGTCGTGCTCTATTGGTTTATTGAGCGTTTCTGTTTCACAGGATATTTTTTATTCTTTATGTCAGGAATCAACCCAAAGTTTGTCCCCATGTTGGGGCGTTGCATTAGTCTTGTTCAAAAAAGCCATTGCGTTTTATTTTCGGCCATCTTTCAGTAAGTTTCATGATCCCGTTCGCAAACGTGTCATCAAACGTGTGAGGTTGGAAGACCACTCCTTTTTAATTCTGGACACTTTTTTGCTACTGCTTTGTTCAGTTTGGCAAATTGCTGACAGTAGACGACCGAATTGATCGTAACATTCCTTGGAAAGAACTCAAAGATCCTGAGTGCAAATGGAGAAAAGGAGGCTGAATTATCTCATAGAATACAACGTGCATGGATGTATTGGAAGAAAATGAGTGGAGTTTTGTAGGGTCTGTATAAAAAGTATCGGGAACAATTTTTTCCTGACGTAACTGTAGTTCGCAGCGCGATCGCACCGAGCATGCTCGGTGATGTGGGGTCTGACCTTCAAAACGCGCCAAGCGTCTGTCGCCTGCGAGCGTTTGTTCAGGCTAGATCGAAGTTTTAGTGAACCCCTGTCGAGTGACTCGGTGCAAGCTCAAAATGCAGCGAACGATTGAACAGCGGTACGCCATCAAATTTTGTGTTGGACGGGGGAAATCGGATACGGAGACATTAGATATGATTCGCCAAGTGTTCAAGGATCAAAGCACGTCACAAACTGCAGTTATTAAGTGGCACAAGCTCTTAGATGGCACAAGTTCAAAGATGGACGAGACAACGTGCAACGTGCGCATGAAGTGCTGAATTCAGACCGTCGCTTAAGTGTGCGCATGATCGCAGTTCGAATTGGCATTGATAGGATGACAGTGCACACCTTTATCATTCCAAATTTGGCAGTGCGGAAGATCTGCGCCAAACTCGTTCCGAAGATCTTGACGAACGACCAAAAGCAAGTCCCCAACCCTTTTACAGTCCCGACTTGGCCCCAGCAGACTTTTTCCTATTCCCAAAAGTGAAATCCTTCCCTCAGAGGACACCACCATGCGACTCTAAGTGGCGTCAAAGAAGCTTGCACGCGTCCCCATAAGGACATTCGGAATCCGCCTACCAGGAAGCCTTCTAGTCGTGGAAAAGCCGCTGGGAAAAGTGTGTCGACGCTCCAGGGATGTACTTTGATGAATTTTAAGGTTTTATAGCAATATCTGAAATAAATCTTAATTTCCGAAAATTTTTCCCGATACTTTTTATACACACCCTGCATGTGACAAAAAAGTGAGCTGCAGATTGAAGGGGAAGATCTACAAGACGGGACTGAGACAATGGCACTGATGAAGAGGCAGGAAAAGAAAATGGATATTGCAGAAATGAGAATGCTTCGATGCATGTATGGTATAACTAGAAAGGACAGGATTAAGAAAGAACTCATTAGAGGATGTGTTAAGGTGGGTCCTATGAGTAGAAAGATCCAAGAAAGTTGACTGAGATGGTTCGGTCACGTGGACTGAAGAGATGAAGACTGTGTGTCAAAGAGGATAGTGAAGTTGAAGCTTCCAGGAAAAAGAAGAGTTGGAAGGCCCAGGTTGAGATGGATGGATAAGGTGAAGGAAGATCTCTGGGAGAGAGGATGGCCAAGGAGGGAAGCCCTAGACCGTGAAAGGTAGAAGAAAAGAATTGAGGAAAGTAATGCTGGTGCCTTCAAGTTATAAGGTCTCCAAATTTTTTTCTCTGCAGTGAGAGTAAGTAGAAAGATCCGGATGCATTTAAAATTTTGCGGGAAATATTTTGTCTTTACTAACATAGATGGCAGGACTATACCGTGAACGGCGTGAATATCGTGCGCGTTGTCGCGAACGATGTTTCATGTACTTAAAATGGCGAAGTTTAGTTTACAAGATCAACGTGTAATAATTCGTTTTTTGCACGTGCGGGGTGAAACACCCATCGACATTCATCACCAATTTCGTGAGATATGCGATGAAGGCGTTATGAATGTTAAAAATGTGCGTTCATGGGTGCGAAAGTTTAAAGAAGGTCGAGAATCATGTGAGAATGAACCGAAACAGCCTCGACCACGAACCAGCCGGACGGAAGCCATGATTTGTGTGGAACAAGTTGTTATGGAAGACCGTCGCTTAGGTGTGCGTGATATTGCCTCTAAACTTGGCATTTCCGTGGGGTCTGTGGAGTCCATTTTTCATGATGAGCTGAAAATGCGGAAAGTTTCTTCAAGGTGGGTCCCATGAATGTTGACCGACGAACACAAGTCTGCGCGGGTGGCAATTTCTCAGTAGATGTTGAAACGTGATGCAGCAATGAATGGTGCTTTCTTTTCATCAGTTGTGACGATGGATGAGACGTGTATTCCATTTTTTTAACCCCGAAACGAAATGCCAGTCTTCACAATGGAAACACACTGATTCACCGCCACCGAAAAAATTTCGAGTCACAGCCTCTGCTGAGAAAGTTATGGTGGCCATAATCCTCACGCATTGTGTTCTAAAGGGTTCAACTGTTACAGCTAATTCATACGAAAATGGTTTGAGAACAAAATTCCTTCCAGCATTGCATGAGAAACGACCAAGCAAGACTGGACGGGTGCTTTTTCATCGAGACAACGACCCTGCTCATCGAGCACTCCTAACTCAGCAGTTTCTTCAAAATAACAACTTTGAGGTGGTTTCCCATGCTCCATACTCACCAGACCTCGCTCCTAGCGATTTCTGGCTTTTTCCAATCGTGAAGGACACTCTCCGTGGCCGCTCGTTTCCCAATCGAGCTGCCATTGCTTCAGCGATTTACGAGTTGGCAAATCATACCCCTAAAGAAGAGTTCTCAGCAGCCATGGAATCATGGCGCCGCCGTTGTGAAAAATGTGTTCGACTTCATGGTGATTATGTCGAGAGGTAACAGTAGTTACAAGTTTCTGGGTTAAGTATTTTGTCAGAAAAAAATTTGGAGACCTTAGAACTTGACGCACCTCGTATAAATGGGAAAAAAACTAAGATAAAGAAAAAGAAGGAGGTTCCTTGTTAAGAACTCGAAACACCACACCCGGCCAACCCCACCGTATGAGAGCATCAGAGTGAGAGCTATAGTCCCAGAACGGAAACGAGCAAACCAATATTGTCTCCGGCGTTCTTTAAGGGTTATCGTCACCATGCGCTTTACGTAACTTTTTCATAAACCTGCACAGCGTTCTTTCCCTCTTTGGTAGGTTTCAAGTAAAACTTGGCGAAAAAGGTTGCGTATGGAAGCTAGAAGGGTCAACTGTCAAATGAGAATCTATAGCTGCGTTCAGTACATTAAATTTACAACAACACCCATCTATTGAAAAAAAGACTGCAGTGACTTTTTGAACAACCCAATAGTTGTTCCTACACTATATGATCACAAATATCCGGACACATGCACGTTTGCGCTCTAGCCACGATTTCATGGAAATCAATAGGGCGTTGCACATCCCTTTGCCCGAATCACAGCTTCCACCCTTCGGGGAAGACTTTCCACCAAATGTTGGTAGGTACTTTCCGGAATGTTCCTCCATTCCTCCCGAAGAGCGAGAATCAGTTCAGGTACAGAAGTTGGCCGATGCGATCTGGCCCGCAAGAGTCTTTCCAATTCATCCCACAGACTCTCTATAGGATTGAGGTCGGGACTTTGTGCCGGCCAACCCGTTTCTTCGACCCCTGAGTCCGCAAACCACTGCTGTACACGCCTCGCTTTGTGGCACGGAGCATTGTCGTGTCGGTAGAGAAATGGCCCGTTTCCGAAACATTGCCACAACGTTGAAGTGCACAGTTGTCGAAAACATTCAGATAACGGTCGGAGTTCATGATTCCTTGCATAGGAACGAGCTGGCCCAGTCCGTACCATGAAAATGAGCCCCACACCGTGACTCCTCCTCCTCCGAACTTGACTGTGGGCTCTGTGCACTCAGGTAAGAAGCGTTCTCCAGGTATGCGCCAAACCCAAACTCGTCCATCGGATTGCCAGAGTGTGTAGCGAGATTCGTCTGTCCACATTACACGTTTCCATTGGTTCAATGTCCAGTTTCTGTGGGCTTTGCACCACTCCAGACGTCGCTTGGCGTCGACCCTGCTGATGTGGGGCTTGTGGGCAGCAGCACGGCCATGGAATCCCATCGTGTGCAGTTCCCGACGAATCGTCACGGTACTGGCATCGTTTGCAGAGGCGTTTCGAAACTCTGTGGCAATTTTTTCCGCCGAGGACTTCCGGTTGCTGCGGGTGACACGACGAAGCACTCGACGGTCTCTGTCCGTTAGTTTCTTGGGTCTACCGGTTCGTTGTTGAACTGTTGTTGATCCCCGGGTCTTCCATTTCATAATGACATCGCCTACTGTTGACTTGGGTATCTGAAGAAGGCTGGAAATGTCACGCACGGACTTGCCGCATAGGTGACATCCAACGACGGTTCCACGTTGGAACTCACTGAGCTCTGCCGAACGACCCATTCTTGCCAATGTCCAAGCAGAGTTGTGTCTGAAGGTGTGGGAAGCTATTTAAATGATGTGCAAGTCATTATCATGTGACATTGGGCCAATCGATGATCTGTGAGGGGTGTCCGGATATTTTTGATCATGTAGTGTATTTTTGCAAAATAGCGAACTGTTTTCATCTACGTCCTGAGACACGAAGTTATAACGGACATCTTACTCCTACATGTGCTTTTCTTTATACTGAAAGAAAAATGCAGACGGACGGAGTGACTTCAACCCAATCGAGCATTTGTGTGTGGATTTATAGTGTCACTGCCTCACCACTTTTGGAGATTAGGGCATCTGCTGCTTAAGACCTTGAATAACCACACAACATATTAATTTCACTGATATGGACTATAAATTGGGGTTTAATCTTTGAAGTTGTTCATAAAAATCAGTTTCGCCTTTGCGATGACCTTGTCAAATAGCCATTATCGTGCGACTGATGCCTGCCATCGCGTGCAGGAGCGCTTCTCTTCTCCCCCCACAGGGAGATCTCGGCGTCTAAAGCGTCACATTATTCATCGCCGTCGTTTCGAATCGCAACACTCATAAAGTCGACGCGACGCAATTACCTAATTCACCTTTAATTTCACTACCTGTGCGCAGAAGAAGAAAAATTTTTTTTTTCCATTCGTGAAATCCAACAAGTTTCCCCCTCTCCTTTATTGAAAATCGAAGGTTGGTTTATAATTTATTATAACATATTTTTTTTCCTCCTCCTTTCTTGCCATATAAAATCATCGCGGTCAATCGATTAATCAATGGCATTTTCTGGTCGTTGAACAACAAAGATCTTAAGGCAAATCGATGGGATAGCTCGGGGTGAAAATAAGGACTTTCCTTTCTCTCGACGTTTAGCTTCTCTTGTGAAGGGCCATAAATTATTCACCGATTGACAGACGAAATGGAAGAGAAAAACTCGGCTAAGAGTGTTTTATTTATTTATTTTTTTTTTTATTTTGACTATTACTGTCGATGGGAGAACATGTTTGAATGTGTTAACCGACACAGAAAAAGTCAAATAAATATTGGATGAGTATGTGTAAAGTTGAGGGAGATGGATGCGTTCCAACAATCTTTTATTGTTTACGTATAAAAGATTCGCTTAAATGTAACAAAACACAATATTATATGCTCTTTGTTCTATAAATATACAGTTAAAAGTTTTATTTCCTTATTTGCAGCAGCGACTCGGATAAATAATCTGGAAAGTATTTTTAGAAAATAATAATAAATGTTGGATGTAGAAAAAAAAAAAACAAAAGGAGGAGAGACACAAGAACTCTGGAATAAAATAAAATAATAACAGATACAAATAATAAATAAGTATTTTCTTAAAATTCCGCATAAATATAAACAACCGACAACAACAAAAGCTTGAAATCTTTCCTGAATTGGATTTTATGAAAATTAAACTTTGACTTATCAGATTATATAAAGCTCGTTATAAAGTTCTTTTGTGCAGCTTATCTTTTAATGAACAAATCAGATTCACTATATGATCAAAACTCATTGAACACCTTAGTTACCATATAGCAGAAAGGTCTGCGTAGTTATCAAATGGTATAAAGGTCTTTCTAATAAAATATAATTTCAGTAATACTCAAATTTCGCCTGTCGGCATTTTCGAGGAAATGAATTGATTGGAAATTATTTGAAATAATAAATATCCGGCGATATGTTTACTTTCAGAAATAACATACGAGGGCTGTTTTTTTAAGTAAGGTCCGTTTTGTAATAAAATCAAAACTACTATATATATTTTTCAAAATTTTTTTCCTCATACACTACTGTTTATAAAAATCGCAACACCCTGATGGAATAGCCCACTCTGCATTAAATTTGGAGCATTTGCATATCATGGGTCAGAAAAGAAACCATTAGATTTTCAGGTCAATACAATGCGTTTTATTGTCACATTAGTATCGGGTGAAACCACCGTGGGATGCAATTACAGCCTCTAAACGTCGTGGCATTGAGTCAAACAAGCTGCTGGAGGAGTCTGACGAGCCAATCGATGAGCAACCCTGTCCCACACATGTTCGATTGGGCACATGTCTGGTGAACGAGCAGGCCAGGGAAACAAGGGCGTCTGATGTGCTTGGAAAAAGGCGAGGACATTTCTGGCCACATGCGGTCGGGCATTGTCCTGTTGGAATACAGCGCCTGGAAGGTTCTGCAGGAAGGGGATGACCTCGGGTTGCACAACTTCCCTGATGTACCGGTCACTGTTCAGATTGCCATGGATTCTGATCAGACGGGAACGGCCATGGTAACTGAGTGCACCCCACACCATCACCCCTGGCGTTTGTCCTGAATGACGCTGCAGGATGCATTCTGGAAGGTCGCGCTCGCCACGATGTCTTCTGACTCGTATCCTGCCGTCACGGTGCTGCAAGTTAAACCTTGACTCATCCGAAAACACAACTTGTTGCCATTCAGCTTGCCACTGTTGGTGTTGATGGGCCCATTGCAACCTGAGGCGCCGGTGGTTTTGAGTCAAAGGAATCCGCAACAATGGTACTCGTGCCATCAATCCTCTGCGTCGTACAGTGCTAGCAGACATTGTCCTGCCTACTGTAGCACCCCACTGTTGTGCTAACATTGTGGAAGTGGCTGTACGATCTGCTACACACATGCGATAGAGGTGTCTGTCATCTCGCGGTGTCGTCGTGCTGGGTCTTCCTGAGCCTGGTCTTCGGTGTGCCCTGTTCTCTTCGCTCCACTGCCTCCATGCACGCATAATTGTCGTTGCATTACGTCCTGCACGAGCAGCAATGTCACGATACGACCATCCCGCTTCACGCAGACCAATTATGCGTCCTCTTTCAAAGTCTGTCAGCTGTTGATATGGTACCCTTCGTCGTCGTCGAGGCATGGTGTTCTTTCAAGCAATTACTCTGAAAATCTAATCATTTATACTCTGACCCATTGTATGCAAATATTGCAAATTGCATATGGATTAGACCATTCCATCAGGGCGTTGCGATTTTTATAAACAGTAGTGTAGTTTCCAAATTTATTTAAGCATTTGTCATAGCGCTCAATGAACTTCCGCATGATCACTTTATAGAAGTCAACCACTTGAAGAAAGCCGATAGACTCCTTTAGATTCCGGGAACAGGTGCTAGCCACTGGACGCGAATTGCGGACAGTTAAGCGTCTGCTCAAGTTGTTCCCAAACAAAAAATCTGATTAGTATTCGGCAAATCTTTGAGAAATCCTGGGAGTAGGCAAAAGATGTCTACGCTTGCTTTGTGGACCTAGAAAAGGCATAAGACAGAGTTCCTTGGGAGAAGCTCTGGAGAGTGCGGCAAGAGTACGGAGTGGATGGGCAATTACTAGTAGCTATCATGTCTCTGCACGAAAGTCTGAGATGTGCGTCTGGATAAATGGCATTCAGTCAAGACCGCTCACCGTGGGTGTTAGACTCCGCCAAGGGTATGTACTTTCGCCCCTCTTGTTCATTATGAGCGTGTTTGTGCGTGCGATTGCTTGGTGAAAAAGTTGCTCTTTGCTGACGACCTTGTCCTCCTTGGGTTTTCTCGCACCAACCCTCAGCAAGCACTAGACCGGTTTGCAGCCAAATGTGAAGAGGCTGGGATGAAGATCAGTGTGGCCAAGACTGAGGTTCTGATCCTGTCAAGACAGCCTGCTCAGTGCGCTCTCCATGTTAGGGGAAGCCCCATTGAGACAGGTGGAGAATTCAAGTATCTCGGGATTGCATTCACGAGTGATGGGCGCCAGGATAAAGAATTGGATGCTCGGATGGGTGCAGCAAGCTGTGTCAGACGTGAACTGTGGCGATCCGTGGTTACGAAAGGTGAGGTGGGAAATAAAGCCAAGCTCTCCGTCTTCAAATCGTTGTCTTCATTCTCACCCATGATCATGAGTCTTGGGTAATGACCGAAAGAGTGCGATCGCAAGCACAAGCGGCCGAAATGAGATTCCTGAGAGGTTTGGCAGGTGTTACCCTACTAGATACTGTGCAGAGCAGCACAATAAGGGAGTCTTTAAGTGTTGAGCCGCCACATTGAGAGATCTCAGTTGCCATGTGGTACGGATGCCGCAAACTGGTCTTCCTAGGCTGGATAAGAGACTAATAGGTCGGCCTAGAACCAGGTGAATATGGGTTCGAGTCGCTTAGGTATTACCATGGAGGACATTCGCCTGATGGCGGAAGATCGCGATCGCTGGAGCTCCTCCATAGGGCTGCTGTCCCCGCGACCCTAACGGATAAGCGAGGATGGCTTCTTAATTGAAGAGTTTATGACACTCCCGCTGTTATTTTGACCATCAGCTGGCAAAACATCGAAGTCTGCTCTAATTGAGTACCACCTTTTTTGAAATCGGTTAAAAACCTTCCCAGAAAAATATTCAGTCGAATACCGACAACCCCATCCAAATCGGATCAGTAGTTTTTGAGAAAATCGCGAATATTCATACATCCATACAACATACATACGGGTCAAACAGAGAACCTCCTTTTTTTGAAGTCTGTTAATAATCAAAACCATTTTTTTCAATTTACCTGATAGTACACGCCGCATTTGTAAATTTCATTTCGATCTTATTTATTGGAAGTTTCTTTTTCGGATTCTATAAATTTTTAAAGTTATTTCTGAAAGTAACCATATCATCTGTACAATTCGAATAATTTCTAATCAGTTCATCTTCTTGAAAATGCCTAAATCATTATTATTAACTTTACAATTTAAATTATTATTATTTTATTAAAGTTCTTTTTAAATTAAGCTCGATTTTATTTTTACAAACCTCTAACTATTATCGACTGATAAATAGAATTACAGGTATTAGACATTTTCATTTGCTTGTCTTTGCTCTTCTTGGATTCTCTTTGCACGTCTTGAATTCTTCCTCCTCCGATATCGCGCTCCTTGAAATACTCAGTAATAGAGCAAGTTTATGCTCCCTTTGGAAATTGCTAAAAATTTCAAATTAAATTGTCTAGGAGTTGCCATTTATTGCGTTTTAAATTCCCAATTTTTATCAATTAACATGTATAAGCTTTTTATGTCTATAGTAGACGCATTTTTCAATATATTATTAAATATCCCACATTTGTAAATTCCCCTCTGATTATATTTATAGGCTTACTTTTCTGGTAGAACTGATAATATGGCTACTGTCAGAATTAATAATTTAAATAATTTCTACTTTTTTAAATTACAGTAGTGCAAGGTATGCATAATCAATTCCGAAATCTTTAATAAAACTGATTACTAAAGTGTCTTCATTTAAATTATTCATCTCTTAACAATTGCATAGGCTATTTAGATAGCAAAAAATTTTTCTATTCATTTTCAAATATTTTCTGCCAACTTTTTTTTTTTTTTTTTAATAACTATAAAATTAAAATCTTGAATATTAAGTTTAAAATTTAAATTATTTTATTAATATTCTTTATAATACTTGCTCGATTTCTGTTTACAAACATAGAACAATAAATTTGTTTAATTATCGACAAATAAGTAGAATTTTGAATTTACATATACTTGTTTATCACTTGCTTGCCTTTGCTCGTCTTGGGTTCTTTGCGCGTCTTGACTTTTTTCAACTCGCATCTCCTCCGACATCGCGTTCCTTGACATTCACGTAAATGAAGAATGCATTTCAAAATAAAAACTGTATATAAATCGATAAAAATTGAGAATTGAAAATGAGAATATTTAAGTTAATAAAATCTTGTAAACATTCCAAGGAGGAGCTTTAGCAGTGAAGGAGAAATACATTTATACATTCCGATACGAGCCGATAGCATTGGAACAGTTACGAGTCTATTTTTAATTTGAACTTTTAAATTTTTAATTTAATTCAGTTGAAATTTTTAACTATTTTCAAAGTGAGCATAAGCTTTTTATATCTATAATAGCGGCATTTTTCATTTGTTATTGAGCCTTTTTAATTCATTGTCATTTTATTTTTTCACCTTTTCTATATTATGAATAGGTAATTAATCACAGATCATTATTTACCCATTTTTGAAACCAGCATTAACATGAGTATTTTATGAAATTTAAATTGAATCTTAAATCTTGTTTAAAATTAACGTTTTTTTGTTGGGTTTTTTTTAACTATTTTTTTTAAGTTAGTACATATCAAAGTTATTTATCCCTTAATAATTCCATAGGCTAATTAGATAGCAATAATTTTTTTTCTATTCCAATCTCAAATATTTTCTGCCAACTTTTTTTTTCTCAATAACTATACAATTAAGATTATGTAGAATAGATAGAAATCACGAATATTAAATTTAAAATTTAAATTATTATTTTATTAAGATTTTTATAATACTTGCTCGATTTCTTTTTACAAACCTGTTACAGTAAACTGATGTTCATTGAATCTTGTTTTTTTTTTTCAGTCTGGTTAGTACATATCACATTTGTGAATTCCCATCTGATTATATTTATAGGATTATTTTCCTGTTTGTACAAATTTTTTTTTATTATTTTTGACAGTGCAAGATATGCGTCATCAATTCAGAAATCTTAAATGAAGACACTTAAATAATCAGTTTCATTAAAGTTATTTATTCTTTAACAATTCCATAGTCTATTTAGATGGCAGAAAATATTTGAAATTGGAATAGAAAAAAATTTTGCTAACTTTTTTTTTTTTTTTTTTAATAATTATACAATTAAAATAGATGAGAAGAGATAGAAATCATGAATGTTAAGTTTAAAATTTATTTTATTAAAATTTTGATATCTGTTTAAAAAACATGTAACAATAAATTCGTTTAAATATTATCGACAAATAAGTAGAACAGTTACAGATTTATACACTTTCACTTGTTTGCCTTTCCTCGTCTTTGCGCGTCTTTACTTTTTCAACTCGCACCTCGTACGACAACTGACTTTACGAAAATGGAGAATGAATTTCAAAACAAATATATAAATCGAAAAAAAGTTGAGAATTGAAAGTGAGAATATTTAAGGTAATAAATTGAACTGGTGAACGAAACCGGTTAAGTGGACCCACTATTAAAGATAAGAAAAAGACCCAAGAAAATACACATCCGAATCATTGAAATCATTAACAATTCCATAGGTTGAAAGTATTTAAGATTGAGAAACAAAAATTATTTTCATTGCGCCAATAAAGTCGAATTAAAGTATTGTTGAGTAGAAATCATGAATATTAAGTTAAAAAGAATATTCTTTATAATACATGCTTGACTTACAAACTTGTAACATTACATTTGTTTAATTATTATCGACTAATAAATAGAATAATTCCAAATATTAGACACTTTCATGCGTTTGTCTTTGCTCGTCTTGGCTTCTTTGCGCGTCTTCTCCAACTCGCACCTCCAACATCGAGCTCCTCGACAGCCACAAAAATGGAGAATTAGTTGAAAATTTAAGAGGATGTAAAATTAGTAAAACTGAAGTAGTGAATGAAATTAGTGATATGACAATCTAAAAAACACAGTCTAAATTAAGAAAGAGATCCAAGGAAAGTACATCCGAAATATTAGAGAATATCAATGTGGATTTGTATTTTCCTTTGGTCTTTTTTCTTAGCTTTTACTTCCTTTTAAATATAATTGCGTGCTTTGCATATAAACTAAAATAACTTAAGTCCTTAATTACCACTTCAGGAAATTATTTTAAAAGGAAAATTTTAATATTATTAGAAGTGAACCAATTGCACTAAAAATTTTAAGCGTTAATATCAAAACAATACCTGCTAGTGCTTTTACATTTACAATAATTTTTTTCCAATAATACGATAGCCAAAAATAGAAAAGTATAATACATCTCTAAAATAATCAAACCAATTTTCTTCCAGTTTACGTAATACGTAGAACACACAAGATTCGTAAATTCCACTTCGATCTTTTTTATTGGATGTTTCTTTTTCGGATTCTATAAATTTTTAAAATTATTTCTGAAAGTAACCATAGCACCTGTTCTATCATTTCGAATAATTTCTAATCAATTCATCTCCTTAACTTTATAATAAACGCTCGATTTTATTTTTACAAACCTCTAATATTCAATTCGTTAACTATTATCGACAGATAAATAGAATTACAGGTATTAGGCACTTTCATTTGTTTGTCTTTGCTCGTCTTGGATTCTCTTTGCACGTCTTGAATTCCTCCTCCTCCGATATCGCGCTCCTTGAAATACTCAGTAATAGAGCAAGTTTATGCTCACTTTGGAACTTGCTAAAAATTTCAAATTAAATTGTTTAGGAGTTGCCATTTATTGCGTTTTAAATTCCCAATTTTTATCAATTAACATGTATAAGCTTTTTATGTCTATAGTAGACGCATTTTTCAATATATTATTAAATATCCCACATTTGTAAATTCCCCTCTGATTATATTTATAGGCTTACTTTTCGGATAGAACTGATAATATGGCTACTGTCAGAAATAATAATTTAAATAATTTTCTACTTTTATAAATTACAGTAGTGCAAGGTATGCATAACCAATTCCGAAATCTTTAATACAATACTCATTTCCAAAAAAGTTGGGACAGTGCAACATATAAGAAGAACTCCAACACATTTGTTTGGATTATTGTATTGCCGTTTATTTCAACGCATTACAATACATAAACGATAAATTAGGCATGGGATCACATATCTTATATGCTTAAAGAAAGATACAGGTGGTTTTCCTGTTTGGCACTTGCAACACACTCCCAAAAAAGTTGGGACAGCACGGCGTTTACCACGGTGTGGCGTCACCTCTCCTCTTGATGACACACTGTAATCTTCTTGGCATCGATGACACCAATCTTTCTAACACCGTAACCGGAATTCTGTCCCATTCCCATTGGATATAGGTTTTCAGCTGTTCAACTGTCCGGGGTCGTCGCTGTCGTAGTTTTCGTTTAATAATACGCCAAACGTTTTCTATAGGCGACAGATCCGGGCTGCAAGGGGGCCAATCCAACATACGAATGCGCTGCCGACGTAGCCATGCAGAAGTTATGCGCGCTGCATGCGGTCTGGCGTTGTCTTGTTGAAATATACACTGACGTCGTCCAAACAGGCGCCTCTTAGATGGCACCATAGCTTGTTCCAGGATCTGTATATACGCTTCAGCATTGACGGTGCCATTGCAGATGTGCAAGTCTCCCATTCCATGGCCACTAATACAGCCTTAGACCATGACAGACGGTGGTTTCTGTACCGAACGCCTGTAGCACGCGGGAATATCCTTTTCGTCTTTGGTCCGGAGTGTACGGCGTCCATTATTTCCGTAAACAATCGTAAAGGTTGATTCATCGGACCACAATATGTTCTTCCAGCGTGCTTAGGACCAATTGCGATGGGCTCGAGCCCATATCAGACGGCGACGTTGCTGTCGTTTGTTGATGTATGGCTTCCGTCGTGCACAGTATAACTTAAGTTTGCATTTGTGGATGCACCGGCGTACAGTATTTAACGATAATGGCTTCCCGAAGAAATCGCGGGCCCACGTGGCTATGTCCGTAATCGCAGCATTCCTATGCGTGACGCAGTGACGTCGGAGGATCCGAAGAGCTCGAGCATTCAGAATAGGTTTTCTACCTTGGCCTTTCCGAACTGTGATCTCACCACTATCTCGGTAGCGCTTGATAATATTATGTACTGTAGATGATGACAGGTTAAATCTTCTGACTATTGCACGCTGAGAAACGTCGTTTGTGAATTCTTGAATGATTCGAACACGAAGATCTTCGCTAACTGGCTTGCCTCGACCCATCGTTCCGAATAAGTTACCTGAACGACGGATGGCAACTGTTATTTATACGGAATGTAGTACGACGTCATCATTCTAGATTATTCCCGAACAATTCGGAAGGTTCCACTACTAACGGCGCTTTCTACAACGTATGTCCCTACTATTTTGGAACGTGTTGCAACACCCCCATTCAAAATGAACGTCCCGGCCACGATACAAAATGTTTTGGTGCACACAGCATATTTATGGCATTTCATAAACGTATCTGCTATTTTGTATTCGCGAGAAAGTTTTGTTACATCATCCCTTTTTGTTTTTTCTATATATTTTGCACTGTCCCAACTTTTTTGGAAATGAGTATTGTAAAACTGATTACTAAAGTGTCTTCATTTAAATTATTCATCTCTTACAGCTTTTTGCATAGGCTAAGTAGGAGCAGAGGAGCTTCGCAGCAACAGCAGAATGTGAGGCAATGTTGCCATTGGGGGGGCCCGCCGGGGCCAAAACTGTTTTGTTTTTTTTTGTTTTTTTCATTCTTCAGGAGTTTTCTGGGGGGTTAAAATTTTAACAAATATTTAGAGGGTAAAACTGTCTCGGTTAATGAGGAAGTGGGGCGGACAGCAAACACAGGATAACACTTAGCTATTACTGCCTAGAAAGTATGGCTCGATGATGAGTGAACCGTGTCAAGGCAGCAAACACAGGACCACAACATTCTGTAGACACTTCAATTACAAGTTATTCTAGATAAACAGTTTGTTCCAAGTGCGGAAAATTTTTCCAACCACTGCTATCAAGGATAGTGAGTATCAGTTTATAAAGATCTAATTTTGAATTTTAATCTATCAGATTACTAGATTCGGGATTCTCGTAAGAAGCTAAAATATTTAGTAATTATAATCGTATGAAAAAATTACTGTGCTGGTTTTAGATTTTTTTCCAGGTGTGGATCAAACAATTAGGTTATGTTATTGAAAGTGAATTGATTTCTATTTCAGATAACTTAGTTATTTTTTTCCTCACTACTACACTCAAGACTAGCTTAAAAGGTCATCTCACAATTTCATAGCAATTAGTGTTTCAAATTAAAACTGTTTTTAATTACAGATTTTTTTTTTTTCTCATTAAGCAAAGATTTTAAAAATCTTACAACAAAATTATTTTATATATGGAATCTTTTTCCTTTGAAATTTTCTCCTGCAGTGATATAGATTTCGCACCAACTTTTCAGTGATTCATCTTTGATGTTGTAGGAAAATTAACAGTCGAGGACTTCTTTTCATCTTGAATCATCTGGTAAGCATTTCTGAATTTAATCGCATTTTTTCTTTGATTTTTCAAAAATTTAATTCATTTGGATCTTTATGATCATTACTTTAAATATTTTAGATTTAAAATCAAATGTGTTATTTGAATTAAATTTCTCCGTAGGGTCTTAGCTGCTTCTTTATTTACGCATTGAAGATGGTTTAAAACCAAGAAATCACTATTTCCTTGTTTAGAAATATTTAATGTGTTTTAATATTTTATGCAGT
This sequence comes from Rhysida immarginata, assembly GCA_023313115.1. Lineage (NCBI taxonomy): Eukaryota > Metazoa > Arthropoda > Chilopoda > Scolopendromorpha > Scolopendridae > Rhysida > Rhysida immarginata. The sequence continues at coordinate 388,595 of JAHWFO010000397.1, read as the reverse complement.
TCACTATATCAAAGGCCTCGGGAGATATTCAACAGATTGTTGTGAAATTCAGATGTTGCCTTTTGCAGTGAAAGTTGGTCCCTCAAGAGGTAAATTCAGAATTTTTTCCGATCATTTTACTCTTAATGTTTTCGGCTTTAGCTAATCGTTTTGAAATCTTTAGGTTTATTTTTCGTCGAATGTTTCACTTCCAATAACCTCCAATATGATGACATCGACATTCAGAAAGGATCATCTTGTGTGGAAGGAAAATGGACTATTAAAGTAGAGAACGAGTACGATAGCCTTTATTAAAAAGAATCATTTCTATCGTTCTTTTTGCATTCATTTTTACTAATTTTTTTTTTTAAATTTGAATATTCCAGATCGTGATTTGGACTACAACACAAGATTCATAGAAGACAACAGCATAGGAATCAAACATTAAGTTCATGGTTATTTCTAATGTACTTCCTTGCTCTTTACTTTAACGATTAACTTAAACTTTTTAAAGTGGTTTAATGCTGAATAAGAACTTGAGAATTCTAATTCGTCGTTTTATAGGATTGTTGCGAGGATTGAATTTATAGGATTCAGGAGATTACTGGTTTGATAGGATTGAGGCATTTACTGGTTTTAGATTAAATTCTTAGAATACAGGCAAGTTTTAGGTATTCAGTTTTTAGGATTTGGTTTCCACTTTCTTTGAAGCTCTCAAATTTATTCTTAGTTGAGTTTTGGAAGTTGGTCGTAATTCTCAAGGGAACCGGTTCACATTTTAGTTCTTGGTTTGTTTAAGTGAACATGTAGATTTCTCAGGCTCTTATTCAGCATTAAAAACTTTGAATTTATAAATTTGGTTTCAGTTATCTAAAGGGTAAGGAATTCAATTTACAGGCTGTAAATCCAAATTTGTATATTTGCTTCGCTCAGTATATTCATAGATGTTTTAATTGCTGATTTTTAAAATCTGTTGGCGCTTCTTGCTTTAGACAAAATTCAATATTGTATGTAATAATGCGTAATAAACATAACTTTGACCTGTTTAAAATTTTGTATTCGTTAATCCATTTCTTTAGGAAATCAATGGAATTGCGATGGATTATGTAAAACTTGGTTGCCATTTATTTCAGATTAATATTGGATTAATTAGAAAAAATATCATGAAATTGCTAAAAATTCTAATTGAAGTATGAGACTACTTGTGAATAAAAGTATTCGTTGAGTTCAAAAATGTATTCACGAAATTAATTCTGTAGTGTGTTACAGGAATTGAATTATTTTTAAAAGGTATGTTTGGAAATGAGGTACCATTAGGCTATTTAAAACAAGAAAGCCCATTCTAATTTAATAAAAGACTTTTAAGAACGCACTTTTTAAAGTAGATTTCTAAAGAGTAAAAGTAAATTTTTGTGGCTCTTACTTAAATAGAAATGCAAAAAAATTTTTAAATGTAAAAGCGTGGCGACGTCACAAATAAAGCATTTTAATACTCGTAATAAATATTATCTAGTGCTTTAGTCAGTGCATGTATTCAAAGTGATTATCATAAGCGTTGATATGCTTTTGAATACGGCGAACAGTTGCTCCTATGCATTTTCCTAGCAAACTTATCAAGTAATCCCCAACGTCTACGTGGCAGTTGTGGTCTTTTATCGGGATCGTCTTCATTCAATGCACCTTTTAATACTGGGATGAAAGCTTTCGATTTTGCTGTTACGGAAAAAATTATAGATGATATCTGATAAAGTATGTATATATTTTTTGGCGGACTCTGTATATGAGAATGAAGAAAACCTGAATAGGTTGTCCGGGCTATAAATTTTAACGGAAGAATACCTGAAGAGTGTCCTATCCCCTGCCGGGGATGTAAATTAAACGACAAGTAAGTTGTAAGCATATTAAAGAATTTGAATTTTGAAAATTTTTAAATTGCCACCGGAAGTGAATCTCTGTCAAATTTGAAGTCGTTAAAACAACGGGAAGTGGGTGAAAAATTGATTACAGACTTGAACGCACAGTAAGATTAGGAGGCGAGGAAACGGCACCCGGAAGCATGTTACCTTACGGAGTTCGCTACGTCAGCCAGTGGGTTCTAGAAGCTACATTTGAACTATGTGTTTCTTGCTTTAGTAATATGGATCGTAAAATGTAGGAGAAAAATTGGTATGGTATAATCTAACTTCCTTTTAGCAGACCACAAATTTTTATTCAACTGGCAGTTATTTTGAAAGTAATTTTTCTCATATTTTCGAAGCCATGTTGGCAAAGATGAAGGGCTTGAGGCTACAAATATGAATTGAAATTTGTTAAATGTTTATAAAAATTCGCCAACTTTAGTAATCTAAATTTAAAAAATATAAACTCCACCGTTGTCAAAACTGATAAATTTATTTATAAATCAAAATTTTAAACCATTTCCAAAATTAATCAATTTAAAAAAATTATTAATAATCATCAGAATATATTTCAAAAACTTTTTCTTAAACTTGCAAATTCTTTACAATTTTTATTAAATGGGCAATGGGTAATTTTTGATATCAATTTTAAAAGTTTGTTTTTTTTTAAATACTGGGATGATTATTTAGTTTTTAAAATTTGTAATTATTTAAAAAAAAATGCATTTTTGGAGGCGATTTGATATCAATTTATAGGTATCTTAAGGTAAATTATTTTGAAAATACAACTTTCACGTATTTGCCGAATCACGTTTACCAAAATTATCTGGCTTTTGGGTGAAATATTATTAACTTGTAACTTTTCACTTTGGGTCATTATATAAATAACAAATTTTGTACGTTTTATCTATCTGAAAAAGAAAATAAACACAATTTATAGTTAAATAGTTTTTAATTTCGGGCATAGAATTTAGTAGTCTTTATATTATATAAAGGGTCGTCCACAAATTACCTCATCCTTTTTTCCAAATAATTTTATACCCCCCTCTCCCTCCCTCGGTCACGTGTCATCCTGACACTAAAAGTGACAATTAAATTCTATTCATCAAGATGTATCGAGATAATAAATAAAAATAATGCCACCATAAAGGGAAAAGCATTCCATCAATTGAAATATTTACACCACATCTCCGAATCTTTAATTATTACAGGCGTATTTTTTGAAGTTGCTTCAGGAACGAACACGTCAAAAATAACATGTTCTCTAAGCCACACAAAAAAAATCATCTTCAATAGATGACTGCAAGCAGAAACAGATGAAGGTAGGTAATATTATCTACGACTGCAAGTGTTATACTAGGAACATTCAAATTAGAGATCTTGCTTTGTGCAAGTTCATGCGCTTGACAGAAGTGAAATAAAGACCACAGATTTGGCAAACACGTTTGTGCAATTTTCCTGGACGCTTGGACAATGTGCACCATATTTTATACTTTTTACATGCAGTTGCGATAGCTTTATGAGACAGTGCAAATAAAGTGTTACAAACAAACTTGGAAACTGGGTTAAGAATTAAGATTTTTTTTTTCTCATCTTATGCTTTTATTCCAAATGTACGTTTTTTGTATACGTTTATATTTAACCCAAAAAGGGTACAGTTATACAGGGTGATTCTAAAAAAGTGTGTATAACTGCAAGCAGTGACAGAGGTAACCAGAATGAACATGTTCTTTTAATACAATGTGGGGTCGCAAGTAGAGGAAAGTGGTCTATTATGGAGAGGGTTCTTTAATTGTTCTTTAGACGTGCTTTTTAAATGTACTTGCATTTTTTAGCGTTTTTAAAATTATTTATATATTCAGAAAGAGCATATTCATTACAATAGATTTTTGTAATAGAATTTATTTTATTAAGACTTTAGTCTCGATATTTTTAAGTAAAGAAATAAATAAGAGTTTTCGATATTTAGGTAAGAATATTTAAGTAAGTATTTTGTATTGTAAGTAACTCTGATTATAATTTTCTAAAACCGAGGTTCTGGTCCTTTCAAGACAGCCTGCTCAGTGCGCTCTCCATGTTAGGGGAGCCTCATTGAGACAGGTGGAGAAATTCAAGTA
>JAHWFO010000397.1:355348-372352 GCA_023313115.1 Rhysida immarginata | reverse complement strand
TCTCTCTCTCTCTCTCTCTCTCTCTCTCTCTCTCTCTCTCTCTCTCTCCCTCTCTCAAAATGAATCCCAATTACACACATTCACTGATATTCACCATTCGCAAATCCCTCTCTCAATCACCTTTATGCACTAGGAGCTTTTATCCGTTTAATAAGGGTTTGCTTTCATGTCAATGGTTCACAAAATTCAAGCCCGAGAGGCTCCTAAATGAGCCTCAAGATGCCCAGTCCTATACGAGAAGCTGAAGAAAATGTCATAGGTAGTAAGACATGGTAGACTCCTAAATTCGTAACAAATTTACTCATGAAATCGCAGCAGGTCCTTATGATGTTAAGACTGCATTCAATACAAGATTCACGAGTCTTGCAATGAAATTTTTATCTCCTTACTTCCAAGACTTCACGGAGTCTTGAGGATCTCCAGCGCTCGCGATCTTCCGCTATCAGCCGATTATTCTCCATTGTTTTAGGCCGACCCCTTCGTCAACCACTCGGGTTGGAAAATAGCAATTGCCTAGGAAGACCAGGTTGCGAAATCTCTATTGGCAGTACCAACGCAATTGAAACCTCTCAGTGCGGAGAAGTAGCGGCTCAACACCTAAAGATTCCCTTATTGTCCTCTGTGCACTCTAAGGTAACATTTTATACATGCCAGACTTCTTAGAAATCTCATTTCGGCCGCTTGCACTCGCGATCGCACTCTTTCGGACAGTTTACTCATGACCAAATGTGAGAATGGGGACACAGATAAACTTGAAAACAGACAGCTTGGCGTTGTTTCCTAGCTCACCTTTCGTTACTACGGATCGCCACAGTTCGCGTCTGACAGATTGTTGCACCGATCCGACCACCCATTTCTCTATCCACCCTCTATCTGGAAGATAAGGTCACCAAGCAAAAAGCACCTCTCCATCAACCAGTCACCCAGGCACCGCTCATCGCCTCAGCTGTCCCTGTCCATAAAGATAGAGAAAATCCATGGTAAACGGTCTTGACTTAATGCCATTCATCCAGACACACCACATCGGAGTTTTCAACAGCAATTACCCATCCACTCTTGCAACACTATCCAAAGCTTCTCTTGAGAAACTCTGTCATAAGCTTTTTCGAGGTCCACAAAGCAAGTGTGATGTCTTTTGCATACTCCAAAGAATATGCGACTAGTAATCTCCAAATATCCTCTATCAAATGTATTTGGATAGCGCAAACAAATTTATTATCACCACGAGTCTTCTTAAAAACCGCTACCCTTAAGTAAGTTTCAATAGACAATGCAGATTGTAGTATCATTTCAATCTTTCAAAGCTTTCTATAATCCAGGCAGGCTACTGTAGTTCGTATATTACTTATTACATAATCATTGACATTACTAAAGCGTGGGGGGGGGGGGGCAGACTCTTTCGCAGTTCTGAAGGCGATCCTTAGTTCTTTTCCTTTGAAGATGTTTGGTATCCTATAGATGAGCTGACTGATGAATGTGAAGGTGGTAAATTTTTGATTGCTGTTCCCTTCTTGTCTTCTTCCAATTTCTATGCCTATTTCGCAAGACGTTAATATTACGTAAAACACTATCCCGTGTTAAGTAATTTCAAATATGTTTTGCAATGCGGCAAAAGTTAAACGTTCAACTTTCAGCATATTAGACCTGTTCTCTGGAAGGTCCCGAAGGAGGATCTGCCAATTCGAGATCCATTTCCCCTGCTACCGCCTCTCCATGATAGAAATATCATGGTGGAACCTTTCTCCATGTTCATCACTAACGTCACCAGGGTTGGCAGGAAAAAAATTCCAGGTGGGAATGCAAGAAATGAATATTTAATGCTTGCAGAAGCTCATCAAATTCGGCGTAGTTGGGTTGCTTGTTCTTTCCCAAGAATAACCTTCAGCGTTTTCCAAGCTGTTAGTTCCACTGGGTTCAAAGCAGTTTCAAACCCGTTATCAGCCATTAGCTCCTTGATTTGAGAGCCGACAAAAACGCCTTTCTTTATTTTCTGTTTCAAATGCTGGAATCCCACGCCCTGCCTTTACAAAGTGTTTTCATTTCAGTTTGATATGAAGTGGAGGCAGCAGGATTTTTTCGACATTCATTTGCCCAGAAGTCAAATTTTGGCAACATATCCAATCCTTTTTGGCTGGCTATCCCACTCAGAAATGACACAGCAGTACCCGCTCTGCATGCCGAAAAGAAGTCCAATGACCTTCACTTCAAATCTCCAGAAATATATTATTTGAATTACTTAAGTAAGAGAGCGAAAAACCCAAATGAGATGATGTATCATTAATCTGGCTTGCTGTTTGGAATCAAAGAATGGGGAGGAAGTTCGCTCCAAACAGGTGGCGTATCAATCAATTATGAAAAAAAAATGATTGGAATAAATAAAGCCGCATACATATGAGCTCACCCCATTATATGACTTCGTAAAAATATAATTTGTATAAAAAGATAGAGGAAAGTGAAATTAATTATATTATTTCTGTTAATACATTTGATAGATAAGAATTGATAAATTAGGGTCACATACAGACATATCTGGTGGACTGTAAACATATTTTGTTTCACAAGTACTGCCCAGGCTTATCCGTAATAATACAAAATTAATTAATTAATACAATAAAGGTACTGTACGCCCTTTTAAGATATAATCTCGGAGTTGAAATATAATCTCGATTGCACGCCAACCTATTTATCATTATGTTTCCGGGATAGTCGAATCAAAAGAAAAATCGTTACAAATGCTGAGTACAAAGTGATTAACGAGTATGAAAATTCCATAAGCATCCTCCTGCTGCAAATATTTATAAACAGGCATTTAAAAATATTTTAAAATTAAATATTACTTACAGGCTTACCCATGCTGATTCAAAAAAAAATAGATTCTCCTTAACACTTAAACTATAATCAATCTACGGAATGTTTGGTTTTTATATAGTCCACCTAATTAGGGGAGTTATCGATTCTCTACGTTTATGTATTTATAGCAAAGGCAATAATGGAATATTGGTACCCGTAATATTTATCATTTTTTTTTTTGTAAATTCGTAGAAATTGTTTTAGTTCTAGAAATATTTGTAAGTTCTACGTGCATACTTTTGACAGTAAAGAAATATAAAACTTAATCAATGCAAGTCTCTTGCTAAAAAGCCAAGTAGCATCCGATAATGACTTACTAATGAATATTTTAAAAAATATCAGAAAGCTTTGTTCAAAAGGAGGGTATCAACTGACGTATATTGATAGTCGCGTCAGCTATTCTCTTCAATAAAAACTCAGCGTTTTATAGTTGAATTTACAGCGGAATTTCGCTATTGTTATTGCACACAACGAACTATCTTAGCGCTCCTCATTCACGTAACCAAGCTTGATGGATTTACAGAGGGTTGCACCAGTTAAGCTCGGTCGAATTTGGGTGTCATTTTTTACGATGAAAATCCCTTCCTCCACCATCTATTGTGCTCTATGTGATAGACTATCGCCCTGCATCGCAGCTTCCATTGCAGAAGGCTACGGCGCAGCACCGGCGTGGAATGTAAGCCCACACCTCCTGAGACATTTTTCAAAGGCCTTCAACAGTGGTGGAGCGCCTGGAAGCAAAACCTCTTTTTAAGAGACCAAAGCCGCAGAAATCCATTGGTGAGGCATCCGGCGACTTCACGTTTGGTGACCGAAAATAAAATAAAAGGGACTAAAAGGCGTTGGAGAATCTCTCCCTGATGTGCTCTTCTCCTCTTGCTTTATGACGCCCTTCTAATGCTAGGTTGTTGTGGATGATGCGCCAGACGGTGCCTTTGGATGTCCCCACGTGGCTGGCAATCCTCCTTTGGATTTGGGGGTTTTCTTTGGTGACTGCTGCCTTGACACGTTTTATGGTAGCTGAGATGCGACTGGGCTGCGCTCGCTTCCGGGTCAGTTTTTTTGAAGCTTGGGCTTCAGGTGGTAATCCATTTTTGTGTAGTTGGATAATACGACCCACACACGACTTGCTGATGGACAGACACTTTTTTTTTACATGCTTCCACTATCATTGATTGACTGTACTGATCGGAAAGTCCAATGATGTACCCTTGCCATAAATTCGCAATTTCAGACGCCATTCTTGAATATATTGAAATTCTGCTTATGTATTCATAGATTCAAACCGCAAACGTACACGGAACACGCAGGTGAGTTTAACTGTCTTCTTACACACAGAAATGGGAATGGCCCAAAGTCGACCGAGCTTAACGGGGGCAACCCTCCGTAAGTTATATTTTGAGAAGCAGAGGGAGCGTATTAATTTAAAAAGAATTATTCTTAAAGGATATCTATACAATTTATCCGTTACGAATTAAGTTCGCTAAATAGTAAAAGCCAAACTGGCAGTGAAGGACTTATAGGAGATCAAAAACTAAAGTATAAGGATGATAAAGAACCAAAGATTCAGAGACCAAAATACAGTGCGTTTCAAAATGAATATCGGGGTTTTGAGGCTTCGTAGTATTTATTACATTTAACTTACAGTTATAAACAATACATCAAATGAAAGAGCAACTCAAACGGTTTTTCGTACAAGTGTTCAATGTGAACACCGTTCGTCACCCGGACCATATCGAATCGATAGGCGAGTTCTTCCCAAACTTTGATTAATGTGTCTGGAGTAATTGTTGCAACAACTGCTTCAATCCTGTTTCTTAAGTCGGTTAGGTCAGCTGATAGCAAAGGCACATACATATTATCCTTTATGAACCCCTAAAGGTAAAAATCGCACGGCGTCAGATCGGGTGATCGTGGAGGCCATGCGAAACAAGCTCTGTCATTCGGCCCCTTGCGGCCAATCCAGCGCTCGGGTATAACTACGTTTAACCATTCGCGTACTGAGCTATGCCAGTGAGGCGGCAAAACAGTGCATGAGCATGCGCACAGATGTACCAACAAAACTATTTGAGTTGCTCTTTCATTTGATGTATTATTTATAACTAAGTTAAATGTAATAAATAATACAAAGCCTCAAAACCCCGATATTCATTTTGAAACACTCTATAAAAGCAAAAATAAATGTAAAAATCTGCGTTATTCTTAAAAAGACTTCTCTTTACCGTGTTGAAGGCCGAAATCTAATCAACAAAATTCCATCTCATAATATTACAGAAACGAAAGCCTCTTTACTTCAATACTCGCTAGTTCTAGGAAAAGAAAAAAGATGTCTAAGTCTAATCTTTTAGTTTTGGCAAAGAATAGGGCTGTTAGTAAGCTGTTTGGAACGTATCTCCCGCGTTAAGCGGGGTCTTACTCTATACAGGGTGAGTCATTTAACCTGGAATTTTCTAATATCTCGAGAAAAAAAAAAGCATCCTACGAAAAAAATGTCCGAAATTATAATGAATTACTTCGCAGGGGAAATACATTAGCTGAAAAATTAGCCGCCCCCCCCCCTTGTGAGGGGGATGGGATGGGGGTAACTTTGAAATCTTAAATAGGAACCCCTATTTTTAATGGTATTTTCAGATTGCACACAACATTTCAAACATGTTTTATTCTTGGCGCTTTTTCAATTGATCCAACCGTTTAGGAGATTTAAACACTTTTAAAGTTTTGAACCCAATTTTTCAATGAAAACAAAGAGACTGCTGTCCCCAAGACTTTGCTTGTGTACTATAGAATTTGGGATTTTTGAAATCCTGACTTCGGATTCTTAAAGACCATCAAAAAGTAGAAAAGGAATGTCTGTATGTCCCACCCTCTATCTCGTTGTCTTCCTTCTCCATTGCTCTCGCATGCTGCTTCTAACCATACGTTCCAATAAGTTTCAGCGCTAAACGAAACAGCGTTAAACGAGGTCATTTTAACACGTAAATAATGGGGATAAGTGAAACATTACAGAGAATAAGAAAATTTATCAGTAGTTTTATGTTATTTCGTAACATTTATTGCTACATACCTTTTTATTACATTAATTTTAGACATATTTATTGGTAATATCGATTTTTATTCATAAAACATTCATGAAAATCAAAAAAAAAAAGTTCGAGTGAAGAAGTTATTTATAGATGGTCAGTGAGGGTAACATTCCGTCGTCATTAGATGGTCAGTGAGGGTTTTTTATTGTACGCCAACCTCAGCTGTTCAAATTAATGATGAAATTATGTTTGTGATGAGGAAGATTCTTGTTGGTTTTTTTTTTTGTGAAGAAGTCATCTAACGTCGTTTGCCTTTTCCTGTCTTGTTCAGCAAGCAGTTGTCGATAGCAAGACATCGTATCAATGAAACTTCGTCTTGCCTTTGAACTTCTATCAAAATTTAAATCATTTTGTATATAACTGATCCATAATTTCCGTTATAGTGGCTAATTTTTTTTTATATTTTTTATTTTTTTAGATATAAATACAGGCTCCTTTTTTCCTTTCTGACGTCATGACTCAACCAAATGCGCCACGAGACTGCTTGCGAGTATCAAACCAACAAAATCAAGCGCGATTTCAGGGAATATCAATATTTATCGGGGATTTATGGATTTTTCCCATGATATACATGTTCTACTGTAGTAAAGGAGGAGATATCGTTGAAACGTGCAAAGCCTATTAAAAATCATAATATAAAACAAATTGCCTTCGAGTCGACTATTCTGCGTCATTTTTTAATTTATTAATTTCATGTATGTATTTAAAAAAAAAAACAACGAAAATATAAATACGAAAACAATGTTTCGAAAACGAAAGCGGATGTTTCATGGAATAGCTAAGCGATTTACTTCCCATTAACGTCTATTGGCTGGCGTTAGAAATGACGTCATCCTCTCGTTCAACTTAGGTGGCGATGACTATAATTGCGCGCGTTTTTTTTTCTCTGCGCTTGTTAATAACAATGTTGTTAACGGCATCCAGCATTCTTTCAAAACTCGTCTGGTTGTTCAGGATCTTGTCATTGTTAGTCTTTAAGTATCTTCTGATCTGTAGTGTCTCATGCATCAGTATCCTCTTGTGATCTCGTTCAAACTTCAAAACGGTCATGATTTCGTGTATGGGTCCGAATGGATGCTTCTTATTTATAAGGTGGTCCGAAAAAGTCGATTTACCGTCGCCGGTGATCCAGGACCTTCGATGTTCGCCAAATTGTTCTCTGAAGGACTGTTCGTCGATCCGACGTAAAAGCATCCACACTGATGGCACGTTAGTTTGTAAACTCCGCATGCGGAAAAGGTGTCGTCCGGGTTTTGTTGCCGTCCTGTGCGCTTAGGTTTGCTTATTAAGTGCTACCATTTCGCTACTCTAAGACCCTTTCTAGTTATTTCAATTTCAGCAAAACAGATCACGATGCAACTATTGAATTTCAGCTTATTACTGCCAAAAAGTAGTTACTTGGAGGGTGGAAGCTGTCATTAGAGCAAAATGGGGTGCCACCGCTTACTAATTCTTTTTATCTGAAGCCTATGACACAGAAATGTCGGTGTCCCTAAGCTTTTGATCACATAGCGTATATGATATAGTATGATTATTATTTTCCGCAGTGGCCCACTTTTTAGAAGCGGCGAGTCCCACTTGCGGTCCCAGGTCGCGGAATTTTTTTCCTTTCGCTTTTCAGCCTTAAGTGATACGATTTAAATTTAAGCTAAATTTATTATTAATCATCCAACCATTGCTCTTTATCGCTAAGTGAGTTTCGGTCTTTCTCTATGGGAATTGAGCATAGAGAGATCAAATATGTAAGACTTCAAGATAGCTAATAAAAATCTCAACAAAACAATTTTACAGAAAAAAATTGCATATTTCGTCTAAACAATTTTGATATGATGACTAGAGTGGCTGACCGCCGCCTAGACAAAAGACCCGTTCATTGAGAAACTAAAAGAGAAAATCAATTGATATAGCTCAGAACAATTCAAAACGTCAACTTTAATATTTCAAATTAACCAAGTTAGAAATCCTTCAAATCAACGCGTTCCACCTCGGAAAAAAAAATTCTTACGGGGTGAGGGTGGAGAAAAACCTTAGAAGCTCTAGGGAAGCCATACACAGCAGCAAAAGAGATCGCGTTTCCGTCCAAACCGGAAGTGGGTCGGGGTCAACGAGGAGGGGTCACCGAATGCCAGTCAAGCGTCTCCCGTCTGTGGAGTAGAAAGATGATGGATGATGAGACGTTCTGAACATTAAATGAAATGATCGCTATCTCAAGTTCGCAATGGAAAATGAAGATGGAAAATGGAAGGAAAAACGCCATAAATTGCTTCCTCAAATGCCTCTATCGGGTGTGAAGCCATTTCGCGTTAATTTTATTAGTTTTTTATAATAAACACTTTACCTTCCCGAGGTTATTATTTCTAATGACGAGCGCATCTGAAAAGGTGTGTTCGTAATGAGTTAAGAAGGGGGACGTCTCTACGGAGAAACAAATGAGTAAATGCTTCTAGCTAATTTATTTTTTAATATAGTCCTTCAAAAATCATTTGTATAAAATAAATGCTTTTATTTATTTATTTATTTATTTATAGTTTTTCCTTTTTTTTTTTTTTTTTTACATGCCGTCCACGAAGCCTCACAACAACAACTCTCCGGTCGGTTTCGTGTGCAATCAATTCTTCTTCGACAGCAGTGCAATCGAAAAATACGCGTTCGGAGGTGAGAAGGCAAACACCACCTGCGCCTCCGGGGATTTTTTAACTCAAAAAAAAAAAACACTTGCCTATGTGTTCTCCACCACCACCACCACCACCACCACTACCACCACCATCATCATCATCATCATCATCATCATCTACAGGCTGCTTTTCATGGAATTCCAAGCGACGCCGAAGCGGCAAAAGCGAAAATTCCGTGGAATATCACGGAGCAGAAGCGCTCAGTACAATGAACTCGAAGCTCAAAAAAAGCTGGCAATTTCCACATATGGTCCGTTTGAATAGAGCTAATCTGTTAGTGAAAAGAAGGGGGCCAGTTTATTTATTTCGTTTATATATATAACAAACATCTCATATACGATTTCAGGAAATACTCTAAGAATACTCTTCACAAGGGATGCACACATGTCTAAAACCAAGACACTTTGCATCATTAAATATTATTAAAATCATATAATCACAACTTTTAATTAACTATACCATCTATTTGTAAACATCTTTTTAATTTCTATAACAATTCATTACAGTAAATAGCCCCTCAATGACTTCACTACAAATCTCTTAAAATCGTCATACATTCTCGAATATTCTAATAATTTCTTCCACAAGGGTTAGCAACTGTTTCAATATTTTTAAATGGTCGTAACGCTTAAAATCGCCAGAGTTACACGCTGTTATTTTAGTACAGCTGCCAACAGTGGTTCTATATGAATTCTGATAAACGTTCGAAAACATCTGCAATATGTGAACACATGTATGTGGCAACTAAAAATATTTAGCATTTCATGGAATTAAAACCTATAAATAAAAAACAGCTTAATCGAAATGTAGAATTTTTTTTTGCTTTGATGGTTAATCCTGTTTTGAATAATAAAGAAATTTTTTGTTCAGTTATTTGCTCATTCGGTACGAAAATGTTTTGTCAACCAATTCCTTCGATCACCAATAATTAACCCATTATACGAAGTTATATAAAACCCATTACATAAAGGAACATTCTGCAAGGTTTTTTTTTGTTTATTTTTTTAATCCAATCTCCAGTGTATTGATTATAACGGTTAATATACCGATTAGTCTGAGGAGATTCGTAAACGAACCAAAAGAATTACACTTATTCAACATTATGCAATGTCATTAATCGTGCGGCTTACAACTGCATTCATAGATACACAGTAGATATCAACTGATATAACATTACGAAAGACAACTGTAGAACGCTGCTTCGTAGAAATAAGCTATGTTAACCATTAAGAAAAGAAATTCGAACCAGTCCATAACTATGGGAATTTAGAATGGCGTAGTAGGATTTGAACATTTGAAAACTATTGCAGCTGGATAGATAAATTATGCGTATAAAATGAACACAGGAACCTAAAACTGAGCACGCTAAGCCGATTATTTCCATTTTTTGCATTTTTCGTAGTTTTCAAATTCTTACTGGCTATAAAGTTCCTGTGTTTTTTTTTTCCTGGAGTTACCTATGGTTTCGCTTTAAAAAAAATTCAGTTAGAAAATTGTTTTTTAATGAGTCTTAAATATACTTCTCTTGCTCATTAAAACTCCAACATCACCTGTTTTGCGTAATTCTAATAATTTGCACAGTATGAATTTCTATTAGTTTTCACCTCCGTAGTATGAATTTCTATTAGTTTTCACCTCCGTAGCTCAAAAAAATTGCGCAGGCCAACGATGAAAAAAAGTTTTTGAATGTATTTACCTTATTCTTGTGGTTTTTAGCGTGTTAAATCCCCATCTGCTTTTAGATTTCTTTCTATCATATAACGTTTCCAATTTATGCACATACAGAGTGCGATTTTAAAGTAATAGGTGTGAAGAGAAGAAATTTAATATGCAATGTTAAAATATCCTTATTTTTGGGCCACAAGGAATTTTATCAGGTCCCAAACTCTGAATAATTTAAATTATTGAAAAACAAGAAATCTGTGGCTGATAGAAAAAACTGAGGTCAAATGCGGGTTCAGCACAAAAAAACCCATTAAAAATCAGCTGTTAACGTTAAAAAAGTTTTTAAAAAGTTATTTTTTGTTGGCCTGTGTTTTCCAATATAACTAAAAATCTGAAACTGTATGCAATGTGCAATATATTTGAAATTTTACTTAACGAAAAGAAAAAGCAGTTGTAGATAGATTAGAAAGAAAGAAATAAACATTTGAAACCCGCAAAGCTTATTATTCAGGATGAGCTTGACTATACTGATTAATCCAAACTTAGATAATATGATTTACTCATGATGTCACTAAAAAAAAAAAAGTTAGCTCTGTCAATTCTACGTAATCATGGCATAAATTAAAACTTGTGAACCCATCAAAATTCCGATTGTAGAGAGGTTTAAATATTGCTACCTGTGAGGATCTTCAATTCGAATTGAAGTTTTCTTACTAAACATAATTTGAAATATTTTCATAAATATCTTCTGTATAGAAAAAATGATTCATATTTAGTTATATCATGAGTCATTTTGCAAATAATAAAAAATTCATAGGAAAAAAGATAATATTTCAAAAATATTTCTTCAGTCTGCATAGAAAAAATTTTTTTTGGCTACTCTGATATTTCGATAAATTCAATAATTAAAAAAAAAATGAAATGGATAGATAATAAAATTTGAGATAAGGCTAAAAATATAAAACAGATCAGACACAAATCTATTCCTTAAACCTCATAAAAGCATCATTCATCGATTTAAAAAAATCATATCGTGCAGAAAAATCTTCACTTTTAGAAAATTCCAACGCTCCAAAAATAACACATAGAAATCAGTCGCGCAAGCACAATATTATTCCGAAATATATTTAAATATATATTTATAAACAGACAGCTCTGTCCAATGTTTGCACCTTTAATGATCAGGTGTTATTGAAGAGCGCGAGAAAAGTTTGTTGCTCCGTCGGTGAATAGAGCGAAGGATTGAATGGCGACGACGATTCCAATGCAAGAAATAAGTTGAGTCATTTTCAAATTTATCGTTAATAGTTGCTGACCTAATACACAGATGGTGGCAGGGTCTGCGTAGAGCATTTCGCTATTTATTCATTCCCCCTACCCGTCTTCGAAGCCTAATCGAATTGAAGTCTAACGAGGAAATGTAGACTCACCGAAGTTATTGAACTCCTCTGAACAATACGGAGAATACACATGGGGAAGAAGTTAAAAAAAATTATACACAAATAGCTATGGGTATATTTGAAAAACAAAATTGCTCTGAAAGCTGTTTATTTAAGAGGGGGAGGGGAGGGGAGGGGGATATAGTAATAACAATAAAAGGCTTTTGATCTAACGAGGCAGATAGACAAGTTTGCAAATATTTTTCTTTTTTTATAATACGTTAAATACAAATTCAATGCATTTTCAGCCTATTTTGCCTTTTCTTTAAACAATAGAAAGGTAACACTTATAATAAATTATATTTCAGCCTTGTTCGGGTTAATATTATTTCTAATGAGGTTTGGTAGCCATAATATAGTTCTATATGAATATAAAAAAGTTTATATATGAGCTTCATAATGAAAAAAATTATACTAATGACTGCATTTTCTAAATATATAGATTTTTCAATTTAAAGACATCTATCCTCGGAATTCTTCATTTTAACAATCAGATTGAGAATATATTTGGTGAGGAAAATAAAAAATTTGGTATCCATTTAATAAAAACTGAAATTGCAATCATATTGAACTTTGTATTGTTAATAATATTTTGTATCATATTTCCTCTATAGCTTTTATTCATAATCTTACTGAGAGTCGAGTAACATTCGTATTATGTAACAATCCATTACTTGATATCAAATGGATTTTTATCGATCGACAGAGCTAAGTGCATGATATAGCTATGTATTTCAAGTGTATTTCATTTCTTTCAAATTTTTTTTATCGATTACAGTCCGCCAAATGTAAAGTCACTGATTTTCTGGTCCTATCAAATAGCCATTATTCTTGTTTAATTACAAAGTAGAAAAGGGAATGAAAAATTCCGCGACCTGGACTCGAACCAGAGACCATGCCTTTCGCTGGCACCGATAATTTTTCTTTCGCTTTTCTATTATATAATTATGATATATTTGAAGATTTTCTTCAGTTTAAGTTTTATGGTAGAAATGATAATTGACTAAAAAATTTGTTTTTTTACTATTATTAAGATAAACTCATTTATACGTACAACTGATTTTGTAGAATCAAACTGCACAAAGTTTTATTTGCAGCACTATTAGTATTATAAATGAGTACTTACAAATGAATTTTATGAATCTGTTTGGGTAATGTCAGAAATAGAGCTTTTTATCTTAAATTTTAAATGTTGAGAGTATTTTCTCTTTATAATTTTATAATTTTTTAAAATCCCAATCATAAATATAAATAAATTAAATGATACACAAAACTAATAAATATTTCCCATAGTCTATAAATTATTTTCCAATTTTTTTATTGATGATAATTTATTTATTTATTTATTTTATTTATTTAAATTGAGGATTACAGAAAATTCAGCCGGGGCCTTGTATGGTCAAAGACCGACGAGTTGGGTCAGGAAGGATTACAAAGAAAAGCAGGGAGACAAAAAAAGAAAAAATATGAAGCAAAACTAAAAAATTACAAAATAAGAATAAAAGATATATAAACTAAAATTAATAAGTTAAGAGTTAGCAAGGAATTTTTTGACATTAAGTTTAAACTTGGCGATGTTCGCGGAGGTATTGAAAATATGGTAACACTCCTAATTTGAAAGTTACGTTTGGCTAAAGGACTGGTAATAGGATTTTTAAAGTGTGATGCTTGGTAAGATTTGCAAAAAAGGACGGGAAGATGTTATTAAATGATTATTTAATATCTTATATAGAAACAATGCTAAATTCAAAGTATATAATTTATGAATGGGTAGAATTCCGATTGAATTGAATAAGTGGAGAACAGAGTCAAATTTACGCAACTTCAGCAAAATCCGAAAGAATCTCTTTTGAATCCCAAGAAGTCGGATCAAATTAGATTCGGTTGAGGAATCCCGTAACATAGGGAGAATAAATTTAACATAGGGAGTAACCCCAAAATTGAATCCCGTGATGATAAATTTGAAGTTTATCTTCAAATCTTTTTCTTCGTGTGTAAATTACAACAAAAATTTAAACTTTCTGTAAACACAAAGATGAAATTAATTACACAAGCCAACGTTGAAAAAAAATTTTTGAATGAATTTGCCTTATTCTTGTGGTATTTAGTGTGCTGAATCCGAATCTGCTTTTAGATATTTTCTATCATGTCACATTTTCAAATTAGACACACAGAGACTGCAATGTTAAAGTATCCATATTTGTGGGCCACAAGGAACGTTATTAGACCCCAAACTATGATTAATATTTAAAATGTTTCATTGAAAAACAAGAAATCAGCTGTTAACGTTAATAAAATTTTTAAAAAGTTATTTTTTGTTGGCCTGTTTTATTGAAGGAACAATCCACCGGAGAATGTTTTCATTATCGCTGAAAGTGGCTATCTGACGATAGAGAGCAAATCAATTCCTCTCCAATCTTGATGTTACAATCAAGAGGAATCAAAATAAAGTTCCAGTTCATCTTTGTTAAAATTACTTATGGTCGAAATTTAAATTTTTGATATAATTGTAAAGAAATTCATTAATCTTTAAAATGGAAAAATAGGATTTTTCTAATAAAGCGTTGATATAATAATTTCCATATAAAATTAATAATATACAGATGGAATGTACTTTAAATTTAGTGAAGTACAGATGTTGGCTTCAATGAATTCATGTCTCGATGGTAACAAACTTCTATTACCATATTCGACTAGGAGTTTGTTACCATCGGGAATTCATCTTGAAAGAGTCTCCAACATCTACACGTCATCGCGAGTTTTATATCTGAATGTGGTCAAATATACTTTCTTGAACTTAAGTACATTCCATTTGTACATAATTAATTTTATACGGAAATTATCATATCATCACTTCATTAATCTATTTTTTGTTAATTTTGTTTTTCTTACATTCCTTGATATGCTTTTCGACACGACACTTTTCTTGTGCGAAGATTTTCTCGTATTTTAAAAGGACCATTTGATAGATGATTATCATTTATTTTAACAATACTATGTGCTTATATACTCAGAAACCTTGTGATTTTTGTTTTATTAACCTCATAAATGGGCTATATCCGTGGGATCGATTTTGATTTATTTGATACTACTCGATCGTTACTCTTGATTGGCATTCTAAATATCATAAAAAATATCCTATTTATTTAACTAGCAGTCCCGATTTTTATAAAAGTATCGGAAAAGACAAACAGTTATAAAAATTCCGTGTGTATACAAATCTATATTTTAGAGGGCTAAAGAGTTTACTTTTCTGTTTTCATCTACTACATAAAAAAACTCTATATAGGTCTCACCATTATAATTCTATCATACACACGAACTACTCGCATTCTTAAGAATTCCAGCCTCACTTCAGATGGGGCAGCTTGTCTGTCTTAATAACTCAACCCTCGGCGCCATCATCGCCGTCCGCTCCCCACAGACAGAGGCACGCGTGGCCAACAATGCGGGTACTCGGGCAAGGAAATGCCAGCATCGTCGACATGAGCGCCCGCATCCTTTTACATTTCAGTTCTTATCGGCAATTAAGTGTGACCGCAATTCCTCAGCTCTCTCCCGTATCGTTATTACTAACAAAATTTATAATAACCCCAACAGGAAAGGAAGCAGAAAGGAGGGAAACAGGTGAAAAGCTCTGACTCTTTTATTTATTAAAAATTAAAAATATAAAAAAAAAAAAAAACTAAAAGCTTTTCATTAATTCACGACTAATATCTTAGGTGCATTCATGCACGACTTAGAGATAAGCTCTTTACGGCACGTAATCACAATTAAGAGACATTAATAATAACTCTCTCCACCCACTGCTTTTAATGGATTTTCATCAAATGCAATGGAAATGGCTTCACCTTAATATTTAATCTTTTTAAAAAAATTCTTTTGTTAATGTAAAGGCCACTTTGCAGTAAAGAGGGTCATCACCTTGGATCAATAGGAATTGCTTTCAATTTCAATCGAACACAAATAGTTTTAATTATAAATGTACCTCACCGCTGCTCTTAAATGTTGCTAGCGGCAATGTCAAACATTTATTGAAACAGAGAGTCTCTCGAGTGGAGAGATGACGACGGTTTGCGGCCATCTTACAGTGAACCATTAATTTCTATTTCGCTGAAGACGACGATTTGGTCGTTAAATGCACATACGATCAGTAAAAATGATTTTTGTGGAACCGATGGCTTTCTTCTTGCTTGTATTATACTGTAATCTAGTTTTCATATCTTTAGAAAATGTTGAATTTTGAATAATTTCCAATTTTATATCTCTTTATTTATATTTTCCGTTTCATGTTAATAAGAATGTGAAATTACATGTATTTAAAGTTATTAGACAACTCGACTTACTGATCAAGTTGAGAAGTTAATAGGAGCCGCTCAAGTTTCGTAAGCAACAACAAGGGAAACGGGGGTTCGAGCTTTGCTTACTTTTGCTGGCAGAGCTTCCCTGCGTACGTGAAGTCAGAAAATATGTAAAAATGTGATCATACATGCCAATATTCAACGGAAACATCTTTCCATCGCGCTCAAAGCAACTGTAGTCTGCCTTTAGATTCGATCCAAACTACAGACACGGTTATTAAAATAGAACATTATCTATTTTAGTAACCAAGGTAGAGGATGTTCACAAAAGAATATCGCACTTCCAACATCATTTCTCGTAGCGATAAGGTATGAGGACAAATATTGCAAAGAAGAACTATTCAAGTTTATGCAACTTAAATTACAACCAGAAATTAACCCCCCCCCCCCCCCTAAGGACAGTATAGGAAAGTAGCGGAAGCCCTGAGTTCAAATACTATGTAGATCACTGGTCCCTCTAACTCCAATCCCCGTAACTTCGACACCAGTGGGTCAATCAAAACCAAACTAATATAGAAGTTGAAGTAGGACATGCCTATGCTAAGCTGTGTTCCCAGTTTCAACCTTTCATGTCAAAAAATATGGAAAATATGAAGGGGACAGACAGACGGACAAGGCGAAACCGATAAGTGCTCCGCTACTTATAACAAAAAGAAATAAATTGTAATGGCGGAATGGTACATTCGCACAGGCTTACCATCAGGTCATGAAACGGCTTCAAAAAAGATTTTTTTCCGCCTTAAAACCTTAATTACTCCAAAATGGCTCTTCGCAGTCAAACAGTTTCTTTTCAAAAAAGGTTCGTCTCAATGGGAGGAGATCGTTTGTAGTGTGTTTGAGTCGATGAAATGAATGGTTCTGCCATTTCTTCATTTTTAGAAAAAAATTCTCTAAAAACGCTTAGCCCATTTCTATGAAAATTACGTCAATG
>JAHWFO010000397.1:316672-355248 GCA_023313115.1 Rhysida immarginata | reverse complement strand
CTCCAAAACGGCTTTTATCAGAGCCAAACAGGTCATTTACAACAAAAAAAAACAAACAATCCGTACGCGTCGGTCGAGTTTATTAACTTTGGTTCGCTGGTTTGAACGCTACAGCCATTTTATAATTTTTAGAAAAAAAATAATTTCTCTAAAAAAAACTTACCCAGTTGATTTAAAAAATGCCAAGGCACAATTTAAGGTACCCGCTAAGTATGTGTAATTTTTATTCGGTTCTGCTGTTTGCCGTTTCGAAGAAGTCAGCTGGACAAAATTGGTCACTTACATATAAGCGGAAATTATTTTTTTCAAAATCTCGACTATCTTTTCGAATCCTGAGCTTTTAAATCGATTTCAGAAAAAAAAATTGAGTTTCGGAAACGAACACAGGCCTTCACTCTTAGTGGTAGGCCAATTAACTCCCCGAGGAAGGTATAGGAAAGTAACGGGAGCACTGGGTTGATTTATATATCTTCTTAATCTTCTCATCATTTCCGATCGAATGATATATCATAGTTCTAAAGACCCCTAAAGTGACTGAAACCTAAGAGAGAACTGGAGCCGGACACTGTGGATCAGTGGTTTCCTGTTATCTTTATTGACTGAAACCCCTACAACGCCGATTTCACTGGGACAATTTAGTCCAAACTTAGATAGTAATGTAGAATGTAGATCTTGCCTACAGGAATCTGCAAATCGAATTTCACTCCTTTACACATCTAAATACACGTAAATCCCTTGCCCCTCTCTAACTCCTAGCCCCGTAACTCCGACCCCAGAGGGCCAGTCAAAGCCAAACTAAATAGTGAAGTAGGACATGCCTATGGTAAGACACGTTCCGAGTTTCAAC
This sequence comes from Rhysida immarginata, assembly GCA_023313115.1. NCBI lineage: Eukaryota > Metazoa > Arthropoda > Chilopoda > Scolopendromorpha > Scolopendridae > Rhysida > Rhysida immarginata. The sequence continues at coordinate 354,401 of JAHWFO010000397.1, read as the reverse complement.
TTTCTATGTCAAAACATGTGCAAAATAAGAAGGGAGAGACAGATGGACAGACGGACATTGTGCTTTGCTACTTAATAAATTACAATATGAATAAAACCAAACATCGGATAATTTTTTTTCAATTTGAATTTATTCCCAACGTTTTATGTAATGCTCAATATTGTAACAAATACTGCAATGTTGTTTCGTATGAGGCATCAAAATTCAAATCTTAAGGCCAGCGATGACAACATAAAAAATTAAAAATATTTGAATTTTCTAAATCGGATCTTTTATAAAAGGATGCATAGGAACTATAAAACATTAATTTAGAAAAAAAAAAAAGAACGCATAGTGAATTGAGCGCGTTTTTTTTATTTTTAGAAATCCCCCTTTAACCCACTTTCCATGATGTTTTGCGCAGGCGTGTCCTCTGCTTTCGGAACGCAAGCAAACAACAAACAAGCAAGATGGCGACGTTCGGTGGCAAATGATTGCAATCGATTGTCTGCGAACAATTAATACAAATCGATGTTTAATGAAGACTTATTTTGCCAGGGCTGCACAATCAGTTCAATCAATCTAAGAAGGTTGACGGGAAAATTGGAAGACAAGAGGAGGAGGAGGAGGGTCAAGGAAAACAAATAGTTAGGTTTTTTTTGTATTTTTTTAAAAATATAATCACTTCGGTTTAAGAAGAAATGGAAAAGATGAAAAGAATTTTTATTAAGATTTTCAAAATGCATAACGATTAATCCATAAATAGGAAAAAAATTATTGCTACGGTTATCTTTTCCATTTTTTTTTTATTTTCACGTCAGCAACGGTATTTCAGTCAGGGAATGTTACTACTTTTGAAGTAATGTGTAGCAAAATCATAATCTAAATAATTGATTATTAGCAGACAAGAAAATTTTAATAATATGTAGACCAGAAAAACGTAGATACACGAATATTTAGTCTTGAAATCCAGGTTATCCTAGAAAAGCTCCATAAGCTGGGATGAAAAATTTAGGCTGGCCAATTCAATCTCAAACCACTCAAAGGTTAAAATCACAATTATCAGCAATATCCTGGCATTCCGTATCTTTCAAAACGAATTACAGAAGGAATCTTATACCATAAAGACACAATCTGGAAGAAAGAGATCTACAGGCATTCGCCATCAGAAGCATAGAGGGCCAACCTCCTCTCATCTGCTCATAGAATACTTTTCCATTGGTGCTTCTTTGTAAAAGAGCCGCTTGATCATAGTAATCAATATCACACTGATCTCAACACTCTCAAGGAGGAAGCATGTGTGATTATGGTCTGAACTCTCTCATCTCGTTTTATCAGTCCGATGTTTACGAGAGATGGTTCCGAAGCGGCCCGAAATTTATTTGGTGTTTGACAAAATTTGTTCAATATGTCCTCCGTCGAATTCCAGACAATTTTGTTACTTGCGGGAACCGACCCCCGCCTCCGAATTAAAATCATGGATACGTTAATGCACTGTACACCCTTGACTTCAGATACCCTTAGAATGAAAACTCCGTTGAATTCAAATCTGGCGATCGTGGAGCCCATTCAACAGGACCTCCGCGACCATCCAGCGTTCAGGAAAAGTTTCATCCAGTCAGACAAAAGGAAACGGAATTATTAGAATTTCGCCTATGGTCTGGATTTTTCGGACACTGTAGATCCTGGTCTTACTTACTTACTTTTCAAACCCGCTTATCCGTTAGGGTCGCGGGGGCAGCAGCTCTATGGAAGATCTCCAGCGATCACGATCTTCCGCCATCAGGCGCATGTCCTCCCTTGTAAAACCCAAGCGACTCGAACCCAGATTCTCCATGTAGTCTAGCCACCTGATTCTAAGCCGACCCCTTGGTCTCTTGGAAAATAACCATTGCTTAGGAAGCCCAGTTTGTGGCATCCGTATCTCGTGCCATACCAGCGCAACTGAGATCTCTCAATGCGGATAAGTAGCGGCTCAACACTTAAAGACTCCCTTATTGTGCTGCTGTACACTCTATAACACTTGCCACACCTCTCAGAAATCTCATTTCGACCGCTTGTATCCGCGATCGCACTTTTTCGGTCATTACCCAAGACTCGTGACCATAGGTGAGAATGGGGACAAATATAGATTTGAAGACGGAGAGCTTGGCTTTGTTTCCCAGCTCGCGTTTCGTTACCACGGATCGCCACAGTTCACGTCTGACACAGCTTGCTGCACCAATTCGAGCATCCAATTCTTTTTCCTGCCGCCCATCACTCGTGAACGCAATCCCGAGATACCTGAACTTCTACACCTGTCTCAATGGGGCTCCCCTAACATAGACAGCGCACTGAGCAGGCTGTTTTGAAAGGACCAGAACCTCGGTTTTAGCCACACTGATCTTCATCCCAGCTTCTTCACATTTGGCTACTGCAAACCGGTCTAGTGCATGCTGAAGGTTCGTGCGAGAAGACCCAAGGAGGACAAGGTCGTCAGCAAAGAGCAATCTCTCCATCAAGCAGTCACCCACACAAACACTTAATTTTGAAGACGACAGAAAATACGAGGTGTTCCATCAAATCTCCCTTAATTAGTGAATGGGTGGCCAGCTGATTCCATTGAAAAACCGGACAGATAGAAGATCAAACCGGACAAACTGAGTTTCCTTTCATTAATGGGCTGGGAGTCTTCAAAAGGGTTTTCATAGAAGTCTAAAAGTCCTTCTGGAAGGGTAAAATACTGAATAACAACAGCCTGTTGCTGACCGTTTTCATTGAAGTAATAGCCAATACAAATTCGATTGTATTAACGTGTGCCATGCGAATACGGTGACGACATGATAATCAATTCCAACGTTGTCTAATCAGAGACTTCTTAACGTTGACCTTTCATTTCGATCGTAATTTTTTCGGAAAAACTGCCAAATTTGAGGTTCGATCCAAAAAGTCGAACATTTGGGAAAAAAAAAACGGACAGAAAGGAAAAAACCGGACAGATGATTCAAAAAACGGATTGTCCGATCAAAAACCGGACACCTGACCGACTGGAATTTTTTATTTTTTTGTACATTTATTGGTTACTTTAGTACTAATCGAGTTGAATATTCAATTTTACTTACACTTAGCTTTTTTCTCCTTCCAAAAGGCGGTGTCACACAAACAGACTAAGGATGTGTCTAAAAAGTCCGACCGGTCGCCAACAAGTTACGTGGTATGATCGGCGCCCGCTTGCTTCAGTTTGTTCGTTCATGGACAGCGCGGTCGTGAGCATTTTGCTTCAAAATGGCGTCGCAGCAACGTTCCTCATCATATTTCACCATCTCCTTTCTCCAAAATATATTTATTACGTATCGGCATGGATGAAAGAAACGTTTCTTTCATCCATGGTATTGGGCACTCGAACACTTGAATTTTCTACTTTCGTCCGCCATTTTGATTCTACTCACCGAGGCAGCTGACCGCGACCGGCGTTGGACTCCGGTCGCAATTAGCACGGCCAGCGTTAGACTTTGGTCGCGATTAGCGCGACCGGTCGTTACTTTATGAATCGAGGGTCGTCCGAATCGGGAGAAAATTTAAAATGATTAAAGTCAGCTACGTATGTCTGCATCGTTCCCGCGTCGATCGGACATAGTCAAAATTTCGAGTCAGTCACTGGTGGCTGCAAAACGAGCTTTGCGACGGACTTTTTAGGCACAACCTTCCTCGTCTTAGCTATTCCGTTCTTCGTCTAGGTCTACTACCATTTAAAAGATTTTTAATGAATGCGCGCTTGTATTACCAAACCCAGTCGAGCATGCGCGCGCTTGCATTACCTATGAATGGGTGTTTACGCGTGTGTACGAAAAAAAAATTAGATTCTTTGATCTTTAGATTTTTGAGCTCAGTTTTATCGATAAAGACAGGATCGGTCGTTCAGACGTTCCTGTTCTACTTTTTTTGATGATATTTAAGAATCCGAAGTCAGGATATCTAAAAATACCAAATTTTTTGCCGACACATGCACATTTTAAAACTTCGTTATATTAGAAATTGGATAAGCCTCGGCCAATTTTCCTAATAGACTAGACGACTTACAAGGAAACTACACGAAGGTGCGCTCATAATTAGTACTGGAGGTAACGCGTCGTTCAAAATGAAAGTGAAAAGTTGAAAAAACATGGCGGTAAGGGGCGAAGCAAAATCGTTAACGCCAGTCGCCAAAGAATTGCAGTTAGAGCAGTGTTATTAAGCACAAAACCTTAATTTTGCTGTACAATTATTCGGCTCGAAATAATTTATAAGGTGAAATAAAAATCCATGAATTTTATTTTTATTTAAAATTATAAAGCACCGCGATACACACTCCCTCACCAACGCAACGTATCACTCGACAGCCTTACCCTCGTTTCACTCGCGAATACATGACAGTAGTCCCGGAAAATTTACGAAGATTACCGTATTAATTAATAAAATGAAGCAATAAATTAAAGAAATAGTTATTAATTACTATACATTTTTTTTTACTGAAAGGCAATTAGCTAATTTTAATAATCTATTTTTAATAACTAATCTATTTGTTTAGAAACTTGAAAATCCATTCAATTGTCGTCTGATGCTACTTCCATTGCTATCATGGAAGTGGATTCGTGCTTATTGCTGAGTAGTGGAAGAAAGAAGTACCGGAGTCTTTGTATGGTTATGTGTGATCAATTTTTTTCGTTTTTGCAAAAAATTGAAAGAAACAAAATTTAGTGATTTCTTATTTTGCAAGCATCAATTTTAGCTTTAGATGAGTAGCATATTTCAATTTGGTGTGAATCTGTGAGGTACAAGTTCGTGAGGTTCCCTTGTTAGTGAGAGACTAAAAATACAACACAGTGAGGTTCATTCATACCATATAATCAGAACAACATAGGTTGATGATATAACCTCAAAAAAATAAAAATCATCTCCCAGTGTAGTGGTTTTCTTCATCCACACGAATCCACAAAACCATAACAGTTGCATTGGACCATTAACAGCAAACAATCCATCAAAACCATTGAACCGTAGCGACGCTCTTCTATAAAATGGATGGAGAGATGAACCGTTATCACGTTATCCATTTGCGAATTAAGCTTGAAAATAAATAAACAAACAAACAAATCGACAACTTAAAAGATCTGCCGTTGTTGTTGTTGTTATTATTATTATTATTACGCGACTACCTAAGTTTTATTATTCATTTCCTAACCAATAAGAATGTTCATCTGGAAAGTGTGAGGGAATGGGTGAGTGAACGATCGATTTCGGATGTGGACCAGCTGACACTCGGATGGCCTTCTGCTGCTGCTGCTGCTGTCACGACAGCTAATCGTCTCTTGCTAGCAACGCGTGACGCGGCGAAAACCTCGGCTTCCACGACCCTTCTCTCCCTTACCAACACGCTCATCAATCTTTCATAGAACGTAACAGCAAAGGCTCTTAATGCTTTCTAGAAGAGCATTTCAATTTCCTTTATTTTTTACATTTCTAGAAAAATTCATATCACGCTCACGTCTCAACATGAAAGATTTTCACGAATATAAGAGCTTGAACCTAACCTCGATCATCACTTAATAATAATAATAAATTAACAATCAGTACAATTACACTCGAATTTTCTTAGCCTTGGAGTCTTTAAGATGGAAGCCCTCCCTAAGCCGGCAGCTCCCTTAAGCCGGATTTACTTTGATTTACTGAATGAAAATCTACTAACTCCTACATTTACGTTAGCTTTGATTGCATTTCCATTCAAATACAAAAACCTTAACCAATTCGCCGTTAAACCAAATATTTCACCTAACAACACATTTTTATAAACCGGCAGTTTCATTTTTCTCGGAATAGAGCAGCTTGAAATTTCCTTTATCTATGTATAAGCCGTTATCCATTCCATCGATCAATGTCAAGATAAGAAGCAAGTTATTTGGTATCATTGTTTGAACATTACTTTGTGTTCATAGCGTATATATTGAAACAACTGCTTTGTAAGAGAAATCGTTCCGTATATGGAACAGTAAAACTGATTTTTTTTTTTTTTTATATTTTTCTACATGATGATATCCGTTATGGCTAATATCCGTTATGGCTAATCTAAAAGGAGGTTAACGGATAAGAATTTTTTTCTAGCTTTAATAAGACTTAAAAATTGACTATGAAACGTACGTTACAGTAATAAAACAATATTAATAAAAATGTAATGATTTATCATTCAAAAATCATAAAACAAGTAAATGTTTCAGATTAGTTATTAATTTTATCACTTTAGTCTCAATATCACTGCTAGACCATCCTCCAGCGGGCATCTTAAAGCGAATTAACATGTTCTAGACCTGGTATTTTAACTTCTTATGAACAATGACGTCAATATGCCAAATACTATTACACAGATGCGACATGAGCCAACACCACCTAAAGTTAAGGCCTTTGATCACAACATCCTAAACTCTTGCACCTACTTTGCAATATTATTGTGTATCTGGATAATAATCGTGACTTACTGTATATCTGGATAATATTGCATATCTTTGAACTTAGTATGCCGTGATCAAAGCTAATCTCTATAGATGTAAAGGAGGTACAAATCGCCTTTTTTAAGCCGATGAGTGGTTGTTTAAGCCGATGTAGTATCCGTCCTTTGGTCTCTAGACGCGTCTCCCTCATTTTCATTTGATGCCAACTATATTGAGTCTTTGACGTATGTCATCACTTGGGACGTGGTCGAGTAAAGTCAGGGCCAGCATCCACCAGAGCATTCTCATTTCCATAGTATTGAGGGCTTGTTCATGTTTCCTTATCGTTGGCCAACATTCTGCTTCATAAAGGGCAACTGGACGAATGACTGTCTTGTAAACCTTGGCTTTGAGCCAGTCTGAAATTTTCTTGTCGCCACTTCAGCCAGGCTGCAGTTTACCAGCGAACGGACTTCTGGAATTGTGTTGCCATCTGCTGAGACTGTGAACCCTAGATTTTTGAACTGGGCGACTTTTTGTAGTTTCTGTTCACTAATTCAACTGTTCTTGTAGTTTTTAAGCCACATTCGAGATATTCAGTTTTCTGTATATTCAAGCGTAATCAATTTTCAATGAGTCTGTCATTCCACTGTTGCAACATACTGATACATCAAAGTTCATTCATACTGTTGCTCCATTAGGAATCTCACATTCTTTTTTTATGTTGAGCTCATCCATGAAGGAACACTTCCATGGTTAACAGAGTACTTATAATATAAATAAGAATAAAACTGACCTTGCCGATCTATAGATATCTTAATGACAAGGAGGAGACGATGGATTCCACTATTTCCACAAAGAATTTATTCAACATATCATATATGCACATTTCGGCTACAACGTAGCCATCTTCAGTATGATCCAATATGAATCTGATATGAATCTGATATGTAGCCATCTTCAGTATGATATGTTGAATAAATTCTTTGTGGAAATAGTGGAATCCATCGTCTCCTCCTTCTCACTTCCATGGTTGTAGAATATATCTTATCAAACAATTAGAGTGCTTTATCTTCATTATAATATTTATTTACGGCTTTATGTTCAAAAACGTACTAATTTTCTAATTAAACATGACTCCTTCGAACCATATAAATAGGCCCGATTAGATAGGACATGTGTACCTATTATAATTTTTACTTACTTTTTGATGCCCTATCCGAATCTGAAGTCAAGCTCAAGAAATTCAAACAATATGACACTCGAGGTTCCTGGTTCGAATCCAGGTCGCTGAATATTTCCTTCCATTTTTTTCAAATATCATTTCTTGATGTTTGGAGAATCAGCTCTAGTTTAATTTCATTATTTATTATTGTAAAGTGTATATATTGACATGCACTATCTGACCATTCGTCACGGACACCTCTCCAAAAGCGCGTAGGATCGTCCATACACGTCATACAACCTGTTAACGGGTTAGATTATACTCATTACAGCTACTGGCGTCAATATGCATAGACGACGCGAACTTAGTGCGGAGGAAAGAGTGATGGTCACTGGACCCCACAGATTTAGGCATCGCTCGACAATGAGTGATGTTATTTTGAAGGGGAAGCGAGAGGGGCCACTTGACACCCAAGACCCAGTAAACCGACGAAATTAACAGATTGCGACCGTCGATGTTAGAAACGTGTGATGATATCAAACTAGAAGGTTTCATTAAAAAGTTGGCACAGGTCTTTCGATCGGTGTCGTCCAGTGGTGCAAGTGATCGTACCGTCCGCCGGAAAATCGTCGCACATGGTTTTCATGGACGAGAAGCGGTTCATAGACCAAATATCACAGCCCCCAATGCGAAAAGTGGTACAAGGAACGCCTACACTGGACTCCAGAACAATAGAAAACCATCCATTGTAAAATTGTAAAATTCGGAGGAGGTGGCATCGTGGTCTTGGTCGGTCCTCTTGTTTTAGTTCGCGGAACCATGCATGACGAAGCGTACCAATTCTGCGCTACGACACTGTAGGAAATTTTGATCATGGCCCATACGTGTTTCAGCACGACAATGCTCCCTGTCATAGAGCAGGCGCTATTAACACCTGGTTTGAAGAAATAGGTGTGGAGAAACTTGACTTACCACCCCAAAGTCCAGACCTCAACCTCACTGTCGAATTTCAGCGCCGGTTGAGAGCCAGGCTATGCCGCTTAAAGAACACCACTGAGCTGTTTGCCAATTTGAAGAATGAATAAAGCAAGATTCCTGCCGACACGTATCGCTAATTGGTGAAAAGTCTTCCTCGAAGGGTTGCGGATGTCATTGGCCCTACACAATCGTTGGGGTGTCCGGTGACTAATGGCCAGAGAGTGTTTAGAGAATAGCAATATAAAGTATGTAATCTTATACAGTCTTAAGATGCAACAATTATTTTTTCAAGCATGCCCATCTTCTTTCACATCTTCACGTCTAAAATATTCAAAATGACATCATTAGCAAAAAAAGCGTTTACTCCACGCAATGCAAATCTTATGTCAAAGTTATAAATCTAAATTATAAAATCAACAGAAACACTGGTCAACAAAATCTTATAATTTTGCAATTTTAGGCTTATTCGAATGACATTAGTTTTTTGTTTTTTTTTTAACAGCTTTTGTTTTTGAATATTTTTAAACTACCCTCACTTAGACGTCACGTGCAGTTTTTTAAAGTTTGACTGATAAGTCTACGAATCGAAGACGTTGTCCACATAATCCTGATAGTTTTTGTTAAATTTTTGGCGAATAAATCTTTAAAAAATATGGAAAACCTATCTCAGACTTTGCCAAAACTACGAATTTTCAATACTTATAAGGAAATGGGCGCCTCATATTGTGTGCCAGAACCTTTTTGTGTGTTTTCAGCAATGATCAATGGAAAAAGAAATATTATGAAATATAAAACACTAATGATTTTGGCGGGAAGCTCAAAATCACCACGACGACTGCTATTTTTGCGTCGTAAATACAGAGGTTGAGTCAAAAGTAGTGGCCGACTCGGGGAGGGGGGGTTAGAGTTTGACGAATTCTGGACGAAGACCATTTACTAAGTATAGATCGCAGTTTATTAAGAGAAAAGAGTGGGAAGAAACGTCAGTACGAATTTGAATGCCATAGACATTGTGCCACCTGCGTCAGCCAGTGTAAAAATATGGCAGTAAAATTGGTGATACGCGGGCTCCTTCGTCACTATTGGAAAAAGGGGACCAGCGCGCGAGCAGCAGCAGCCGAAATTTGCAGGGTGGAAGGTCAGAGTGTGACCAATGAACGGATAGCACGACGGTGGTTCTCCCGCTTTTCGTCTGGAGACATGGGCCTGGAAGATGCGCCAAGGAGCGGAAGACCTAAAGAAGTGGATGACGCAGCCCTACGGCAACAAGTGGAAGCCAACCCAGGCAGCATCACCCGTGAACTAGCGGCGGACATCGGGACATCAGAATCGAGTGTGATTCGACATTTGCACGCCATAGGAAAGGTCAACAGGAGCTGCCGAATTTTGTGCACAACAACGGCTGAAGGTGTGTCATCAACTGCTGGAAAAAATCGAGGTTCTGCCGCATCCAGCATACAGCCCCGACCTGGCAACTTCCGACTACCATCTCTTCCGGTCCATGGCGCACTTCGCCAATGTCAGTGAGGTTGAAGACGCCGTGCGTGACTTTTTCGTCCAGAAACCGCAGGAGTGGTTTCGTGAGGGCATCCGCCAACTGGCTGATCGTTGGATGAAGACCATCGAGCATGATGGACTCTACTTTGAAGATTAGCAATGAGTGGTTCCTGACTGGTGCCCATTTAAGAGTTTGCGCGGTGATCGGCCACTACTTTTGACTCAACCTCTGTATTAACGGCATTAATTCCGAAAATCATAAGAAGTGGTCATATCCCAACTTGCCCTCCGCTCAACGACCTCTTCTATAATCTGGTGATAAACTTTAAAAAAAAATCGAAAGCGGGTATTTTTGATGATTAAAAATGTTCTCGGAAACAATAAATCGGAAAACTATTCTGAGTTAGATGAGTGTATGCTGTCTAATTTGAAAGATCTGGGCTGCAACATGAGTATCAAGCTTCATTATTTGCACTCTCATTCAGAGCGATTCCCAGAAAATCTTGGCGATTTCAGTGACAAGCATTGTGAAAGCTTTCACCAAGATATACGTACAATCAAAGAACGTGGGACGTCCATATGATGGCCGATTACTGTTGGAATTTACAAAGAGATCAACCTAAAGCCGTTCATTCAAGAAAATCGTACCCTAGAATATGTACATAGTAAATTTAGCTACAATCTCAAAAATAAAATTTCCCCCCCCCCATAATTTTCTAAATTATTATAAAGCGACTTTTTGTAATCTAATTTGTCTCCTAAATCGCTTTATTTACGTTATTAGTCTTAATTTAATCACAAATTGGAAAAATCAACAAAAAATAATAGGCTATTAAATTTTAATGCTGTTCCATTACTAGTAGCATTGCAGCTGTTTGTTTATTTTTTTAATTTAATTTCCAGACATTCCTTATTGCGCTTAATTCGATACTGCGGCGTAACCCACGCTCATCCACCTTGCGACTCCGCTTCCACCGGCGAAATCCTTTCCTTCCACTCCACCGTCGCCGCTTCTTCTCCTTCTCCTCCTCCTTGCCATCCTCACTCTATTTAGACCTAATTCCCCCTCTTTACGTCCCCCTTTGTTCTCCCATCGTTTCTTCCATCCCTCATTACCTGCGAGACTGGCGCGCGCGCGCTCTCGGCGACGCCACCTGTGGTGCCACCCTCCTGTGACCGACAGATGCTCCCGTCTCGGAAGGGTAGGAAGCATGAAGAAGAGAGAGGGGAAGGAGAAGAAAAAAAAAAAAAAGGTTCAAGCGGGAAAAGAGTTGTGCTCTGGTTGGTCATTCTGATCTCAACTCCGTGCCACAGAGGGAGGGGATGGGGGTCACGATCCAGGGCACGCGCGGGGCTTCTTCCAACGAGCGTCACTAATACCATCTGCCTGCACGTGTTGATAAATTCTAGCGAAGCCGTGAAGATGAGATAGCATCCATCCTGAACAATAGTGACGCTTTGTAATAAAAAAAAAAAAGGATGCGACGAGGGGGTCATTTACAAACCGGCTGTAACGGGAGTCTTTTATTTTTTATTTTAATTTTGTATATAAATCAAATCGGCATCATCAGACAGTAATTATATGGATATATAACAGTAATTATTATAGATATTAAAAAAATAGTATAAACACGAAAGATATTAATTGTCCCGCGCTATAACGTGCACTAGAAAGAATTAGATTCCCTAATAGCGTCTTGATTTCGTTAACTTACTGACTACATCCACTGCATTCCTCTCTACAATTGCTAAGCAAATTTCAATGGTTTCTTGTTAATACACAACCCGTTTCGCATCCTTTTGGGAGATATAATGCCTTATATTTGCTTTTGTTACCGTATATTACCGAATGTATACAAATTTTGTCTCTCGATATGTCGAGAATAACGAATTGCGGACCACAAAACACGGCACGTGCACGCTTTTCGCAGTACAGAAGAACCTCGATTATCCGGTCTTCAATTAACCGTGCATTCGGTTATCCGGGATCACCTAAAAAAAAGGTTTGCACCAGGGGGCAATCAAAAAGTTCCCGGAATTCATGAAGAGACGGCGAACGAGCAATAAGATAGCGATCCCACTTTTACGGGAAGTGAGAACATCATCTCTGCTTCGTTTGAAGTAGACATGAGTGTTAGTCGGTCATCGCAATGACGCAATTCGAACAGCGTGCGAACGTCAATTGGGAAAATCTGCTTCAAAGACGCTATCGGCCCCGCAATAAATTTACGGAAATGCTGCCCTGAAAAAATCCAAGTGGCAGAGAGTGGTTTTTACATCATTTGTTGTGCAGCAATTCCTCGCTAACAAAAACATTCCTGTCATCCCTCAGCCACCGTACCTTCCGGATCTCATTCCTAATGACTTTAGGCTCTGAAAATGGGCCTCAAGAGGACACGTTTCGCAACCATGAAAGGTATGAAATCAAATGCGACGGCCGAGCTCCGGAAGATTCCACAAGAAGACTTCCATCGATGCTTTCAAGAATGGCAGATTCGATAGAGCAATATTTGAGGGTGCTACTTTGAATAAGATTAGGTAAGCGTTGCTGTATGTCCTATCATTAGAGTGCTATACCGTCATTCTGGGAACTTTTTGACTGCCCCTCTATTCTCTCAACTCCTGACCATAGATTCGATGTACACTGAGTAAAACTCATGGGATAGTCACCTAATAAATGATCTGGAGCGCAGCGATACGGCGTGGAAGTGAGTCTGCAAATCCCTAATACACCACATATTCTGCAGAGCGATAGCCAACTGCGGTCTGTTCGTGGGTAGAAGATCCAGCACAGGGAGCCTGAGTTCAAAGACATTCCAGATATGCTCGATAGAGTTCATATTAGGGCTTCGGGGTGGCCAGTCCAGATATGCTCTTCGAACCATTCTCGGGCGACATTGAAGCGATGTGGCAGTGCATTGTCATCTTGAAAGGAAGACCAAAAACGGGTGGAGATGGTCTTCGAGCAGTTGAAGATACTGCAGACCATTCAACGTGTTTTCCGGAAGAACAAGAGGGCCCATTCCTTACCAGGAAAGCGCGCCCCAGACCAGAACGGATACCCACCGTTCTGGACCACGTCCTCTTAGCACGCCGGGTCCATCGCCTTATGCGTTCTGCGCCATACGCGTTGCCTGCCATCGGCATGGAACAGTTGATACCGTGACTCGTCCGACCATATGATGTTACGCCACTGTTGCAGTGTCATCCGATGTGATTGGTGGCAAATGCACGCCGGAGTGTCGATGACGCGTGGTTAACAGAGGTACCCGCGTAGGGCGACGGCTCCCAGAGCCGAGGGCAAGCATGTTCCTACGGATTGTCCACTGGGAGACGTTTTTAGCTCGGCCGACGTTAAGTCTCAAGGATTTCGTTGAATTCGTATGCTTAACAGTACAAATGATTTCAAACAATACGAGGTACCATCAAAGAAACAAACTCCAAATTTGGAGTATCAATCATGGATCCAAATTTTCACCGCAAAAAATAGTAGCGACACACTTTTGCCGATTTAGAGGCCTTCGTTAACTCACTGTGAGTTCATGCAACGACCCAGCGGTCTTATCATTGATGGGACCTCCCTTTTCAGGCTCTCCAACACAGTCGTCAATTCCTCTTGAATTGGTCGGAAATCTACGCCCTTTCAATTAATTTTCATTCCAGGGAAAAGAGAAAAAAATCACAGGTGGCCAAGTCAGGAGATCAGGGAGGGTTTGGAATGTACTTCTTTTGTTTCGCACGTTGTTCAAATTATTTCAAGACAGCGTTTACAACTTCTCATTTAAGAACAATCATACAGCTCCATTCTCACATGCTGGAAACGCGACGCAGAACGTTGACACTACCACAAACTAGTGACAAGATAAAACAGCTGCCATTCAGCATTGAACGTCTTCATTCACCAAGATAAAGCATTGAGTCACATAGTTCAGCGTTCGACAAACAGAAGAGGACTTCGTGTTAGTCCATTCTTAAACATCCTCTTTCCGCCAAATATCACATGATCTACCTTAAAAACTTGTGAGGAAAGGGGGGATGGGAAGCGCTACGATTTTTGACGAACGGATTCAACGACCCTGAATTTGCGTTGTGTTGAAGATGGTATGGTTGTATAGTGGAATTCAGGAGGTTGACCCACTACCAAACTCGCAATGAAGAGCAAGAAAGAGCAAAAATCGCCAAAAACAAGGCTAAACTAAGACTTAAATAACGCTAAAAAGCAAAGCAACACAGTTTAATGGACAAAACAGAATAACAAGTGTAAAAAATAACAATCAACAACAGAGTAATCAATCGTAACGAGGAAAGGAGCAACAATCCAATAGAAACTTGGCTTTTAGCCCACAAAGCAAAAATAATTGTAACTCAGGGCGACAAATCATCATCCTCAAAGTACTGCTGACTGGACGCTCTGGTGAGCAGAGGAAGAGAAAAAGAAAGCTGTCTGGGCCATAGATAACGCCTTTATTAGAAACTAGGAACCCATCCGTCTACGACAAGGCTCGAAGCGGTAGGGCCATCGGCAATCGGCGGGCGACCAATTTCGCAGCGACCGCTGACCTCACGAAGTGCACTCCAGGCTCGCCGGTCAGTCACAATACTTGGAGAGAAAATTCTGTCTAAAACTTTAAAAAGAAGCCGACAAGTCGAAAAATCATCCGATCCAAAAAAAATAGTCACTCTCTGACAAATGACGAACACTAAGAAAAAAGGCGCGTTAATTTAGCTGACTCCTCTGTCCAAGAGCTGAAAGGGGCCATAAAATCCACACTTGGTAACGAAAGGGAAGAACCACCCCCGACAAAGTGTCAAGGTTTCCCCTGAATAGCCAAGCACTAAATAAGAAGAGAGGCTGAGAGGCTTAATTAAACATTGAGAGGGCAAAAATCCATGAATATTACCAAAAAGCTAAAATATGGAACCAAACATTAGCTCTACGAGAAAAGTTATCATGTGTGAAACACAGAGCGAAAAAGAGGGAGGGAAGGACTGCAACACATTCGCCAGAAACTGTAAATCCAGAACCCTTGATGGACTCTGGAAAGTCTTCCAGGAGTTATGGAACGAAATTCCATTTATCATCCTGCAACGAAGTCTACTGCAAATGAACATCCAATGCAAAGTGTAAAAGCGCACTCAAAGGTAGGAAAAAACGCTCCACTTGAAATGACAACCATTCAAAGTCATTTAACTGAAAAATCTTACTTACTTTTCAAACCCGCTTATCCGTTAGGGTCGCGGGGGCAGCCCTATGGAAGATCTCCAGCGATCGCGATCTTCCGCCATCAGGCGCATGTCCTCCCTGGTAATATCCAAGCGACTCGAACCCAGATTCTCCATGTAGTCTAGCCGCCTGGTTTAGGCCGACCCCTTGGTCTCTTATCTACCGGCTTGGAAAAAAAACAACTGCCTAGGAAGACTAGTTTGCGGCATCCGTATCACGTGGCCATACCAGCGCAACTGAGATCTCTCAATGCGGAGAAGTAGCGGCTCAACACCTAAAGACTCCCTTATTGTGCTGCTGTACACTCTACCTAGTAGAGTAACACCTGCCACACCTCTCAGAAATCTCATTTCGGCCGCTTGTACCCGCGATCGCACTCTTTTGGTCATTACTCAAGCCTCATGACCATAGTGAGATTTTTTTTTTTTTTTTTTTTTGAAGACGGAGAGCTTGGCTTTGTTACCCAGCTCGCGTTTCGTTACCACGGATCGCCACAGTTCACGTCTGACCCAGCTTGCTGCATCCAATTCTTTCTCCTGCCGTCCATCACTCGTGAATGCAATCCCGAGATATTTGAATTTCTCCACCTGTCTCAATGAGGCTCCCCTAACATGGAGAGCGCACTGAGCAGGCTGTCTTGAAAGGACCAGAACCTCGGTTTTAGCCACACTGATCTTCATCCCAGCTTCTTCACATTTGGCTGCAAACCGGTCTAGTGCATGCTGAAGGTTCGTGCGAGAAGACCCAAGCAGGACAAGGTCGTCCGCAAAGAGCAACCTCTCCACCAGGCAGTCGCCCACACAAACACGCTCATCGCCTCGGCTGCCCCTGTCTATCCAGTCCATAAAGATAATGAACAAGAGGGGCGACAGTACGCACCCTTGGCGGAGTCCAACACCCACGGTGAACGGTCTTGACTTAATGCCATTTATCCGGACACACATCTCAGAGCTTTCGTACAGAGACATGATAGCAACCAGTAATTGCCCATCCACTCCATACTCTTGCAACACTTGCCAGAGCTTCTCCCGAGGAACTCTGTCATATGCTTTTTCGAGGTCCACAAAGCAAGCGTAGACCTCTTTTGCATACCCCCAGGATTTCTCAAAGATTTGCCTTAGAGCAAAGATGTGATCCGTCGTGCTTCGGCCAGGTCGGAAACCACACTGCTCCCCCAACAGTTTGGAGTCGACTATTTCCCGACTTCTCTTCTCCAGACACTTAGCGTACTCTTTCCCAGGAAAGCTGAGCAAAGAGATGCCTCGATAGTTGTTGCTGAAAAATCTTCTGTACATATTAAACAGCCAAGGGGACATCACAAAACCTGAATGTCTAAAATGCTCCTGCCATTGCATCATTCAACTTGACACATAGTCACTCACGCAATAAAACTTTTTCCTTAAGCGTAATGGAAAATTTATCTAAAATATTTCGTAATACTTGTAAAGGAAAACTAATCTCCAATGATGTGTTGTCATAACACCTGCTGAGGTCGTGAACTCGAGTTGTTGAACGAATTCATCTTTCTCAATTCATAGTGGAAAAAACAGATGGTAAACAGCTACATCCTAACTTTTAAAGTTTTTTTTTCATGCATACAAAATTAAAGATTATAATGCAGATCAGATCGGTTATGCATGGCAAAAACTGCTGATAAACTCATTCGCTTACACACTCGTGTGAGTTCATTCACTCTGAATCGAAATGTGCGTCACGAGTACACTAAGTGCCAAAAAATTTCCAAAAGTATTATCAAAAGTGAGAAATTGCGCACCTCCACGGAAAACGTGCCGTAGAATGAAA
Source organism: Rhysida immarginata (assembly GCA_023313115.1). Taxonomy (NCBI): domain Eukaryota; kingdom Metazoa; phylum Arthropoda; class Chilopoda; order Scolopendromorpha; family Scolopendridae; genus Rhysida; species Rhysida immarginata. The sequence continues at coordinate 337,318 of JAHWFO010000397.1, read as the reverse complement.
CCTCGTACAATGCCCTTTAAGATACAATGGAGACAACCATCCTTAACTGACATTGCTATTATCAGTCAATGATTGCTCTTACCTTGAAGCCGTACATTAAAGTTGGCACGTGTTGCATCATTCAATATGGCACGAGTACTTCTCCTTACCTCTTAGAGGTTGTTTACGTAGCTTTAAAACGATCGTAATCACAGCAAGTTTTCCTGCTGATAGATTTCCCCATAGAAATTTTTAGAATTTTTCTAAAAACATTTTTGTAATGATATAATAAAATTTGCACGTGATCAGCTACACATATGAGGAGGAACTTACAAAGCACTGTAATACGTTCTATATATAAAATAAGAAACTGACTGAGTGAGTGATCAACGCACAGCCCAAACCATAAGGCCTAGAAACTTGAAATTTTGTACAGAGATTCTTTACAAATGTATGTGAGCACTAAGAAGGGATTTTTCGAAATTCAACCCCCCTGAGGATTGAAAGTTTGTTAACACATTAACTGGTGTGGCGCTACATAATTAACCATATTAACTTCTTTTAGGGACGGGGGGTAACGAATTATTAACAACGAGCATAAATATATGATTATGCAATGACAGGACATAGATAAAGCAGTGTTTATCGAGGAGAGGCTAAGGAATCACACGGATCATCCCTTGAGCTCCGTAAAAACGTCCAGACGACTGGCGAAAATTTGTGTTTGGCAAAAAAAACGAAAGAACGATACTGATCAGTGAAATTTGCAACAGAAAGATAAAGGGCTATCCGGGCATTGGAAACATCTGAACAACGGAAGATTCTACGTCAAGGGCAAGGGAAATTTTAAAAGATAGGTCTAAAGTATCCAGTGATGCTCCCCGGGGATGAAGATGGATAACATTTTAATCTGAGACAGAACAACAAGAGGGTAAGTAAAGTCCCAGGCAAAGTGTGCAATATAAGTAGGTTCATTAAGAATGATGGTTCCATCCCACCTCTGAGAATTATAAAACAAAACTGAATTTGTAACAATACGTAGAATTCCTTTTGTTCGGGCTTTTCTTAGAAGTTGACATTTTCTTGGAAATATTTAATAATGATCAGTAACTGGAGATAATGGAGAGTTAGCAGACTAATGAAAAAGAGTGAAAGATGACAGAGGACGCAGTTCCTTCGTTCGAGCTTAACCGATAACAAAGCATACATGAACTCAACTCTTCAAACCAACAATCAAATGTTGTTAGGTCCTATAATAATCTTTCGAAGGATAATAACAATAATTCATATCTATCGAAATGCCAGCGAAGAAATGAATGAGTATTGGGCAGAGATGACAAAAAGTTATCCGGGCATCGGAAACAGCTGAACAACTGCTTCGTCTATAGACGGAAATTGTTGAATTACTGAAAACAAATTTATTATATAACTTCACGAGGTTGTTCTGTTTAACCTAAACTGCAATTATCTCGGTCAACGTCGGGTGCCTCTGATAGTTGCAAATGAAATGGTCGAACAAATGTAAGAGTTACTCTATTGGCGGAGTCAGAGTGGATAAAATTGTTGCGAAAGTCGAATACTGTGGACTCAAGGAATCAAGTCAATTAAAAAACACTTAAAGTTTAATTGCGTCACTTTGCGAGGGCTGCACCCGAAAGGACTGATAAAGCATTTGACAGAGCTACTACTTCTGAACAAGCTGGTCGGCATTAGTCTGCAAAATTTTATTTCCAGAGACAGGAGCCTTCAACAAAATGACCTATTGAAGCAGGTCGCCCAGAAGTCAAGGGTGCACTATTCATCTGTTTTTCGGGGGAATAGGGAAAGTACGAAAGCTCGACAAGTGGATGCCACAGAACTCGCCAATCAGGAAGGTGCTCTTTTCTCCTCCAAAGAAGCAAGCAGGCAAGAATTTTGAAATGTATCCTATTGGAAAACACTGTTCTACAAATTTTGAAAAGTTGAATGTTATAGTGCAAAGAACGTGATTTCTTTATGTTTTCGGGGTCACTGAACACAAAAATGATGCTTAAATAACTTCTTCGCTCTTGTTTTCGAGATAACAGCACTTATTGTCGGGGTTACGAAATTATATCACTACAATTTTCATGAAAGCACTTCCGTACACATCAGCAATACAGAAGGTCATTCACAGTTTATGGAAACGATATTAAAATCACTTCTACCTGCATGCAAATTTATCTGCATGAACGGGAATAATGGGTAAGAAACCGTCTAGTACATAAGCACGTGTTGGTGGGATTATTATTTTGTTTTCATGTAATTATACCACCGAAAGTGGACCATTGGTTAGAAGGGTACGTCACCGTCCTTTCGAAGGAGAATCACTCGTACAGTCAAATAGTACAACGTTGTAAACAAAAAGGTCTTCTCATTTCTAAGAAAGGGGTCTTCAATATACTCAACTCCTGTGGTAAAGCTCGATCCGCAGAAAGAATGGGTCAACTGCCGGGTCCGAAAGCGCATCCCAAGAGTAGGAAAATTGGTTTCCGTCGAAAATTCCCCAACACAAAAAAGTGTTGCTTCAAAACTAGGAATATCGCCCGCAACAGTAAACAAATTATCAACAGAGATTTGAATCTTCGTAAAGTCCACAAGCCTCGTCACATCGCAGAAAGGAAGGTGAACTGCCGAAAGCTTTACGAGAAATTCCTAGCCGGCCACATGTGGAAATAGATTGTTACGTTGATGAAACATGGCTCTACCTAAGTGACTGTGGGGGAATATGCTACCGACGACGCGACCGTTCTAGGCCCCGTGTTCCGAGAAGAAATCCCGCGATTGTACGGAAACGATTGTCGAAATGTGGCGTTCCATCTGGAAAAGGCGTCGAGACACACATCCATATCGACGTTTGGATATTTCTTGGCTCAGCTGCAACAGGAGACCGGGATAACGCCGCTTCCCTTTAACCACATCCCTACCAATTCACCTGATGCCGCTCCAGTGGATTTCTGCGCTTTCGGAACGTTCAAGAGAGCCCTCGGGAAGCGACGGTGCAGAACTTTGGAAAGCTGCGCAAGAGGAATGGGACAAATCAGACCTCGTAGCCTTCCGAAACAGCCTTGTATTCTGGAAATACCGGTGTCGGGCTATTGTCAAGAACCAGGGGAATCAGATACAACATGACAGGAAAAATAAATATGGATTATTAGACTAAAATTCAAACGATTTCCATGACCTTCTGTATAACCATTTCCATAAGAACGGAATACCCATCCAGCAACACCAGCACTGATCACGGAGTCAATAGCCGATCACATAATGGCATCGTACTGTGAGAATGCTGCCAACAGGATAAACGTGGGACATCCAAGATTCAAGCTTAGTTGAAAACTCCGTAATTTGAGGTTGGATCATGGCTTAGTGCGAAAACTAGAGCTAAAAATTTCAATGTCATTTTCTTCAATGACCCCTAATTAGTCAAAATTAGCTACTCTCATTTCTATAATATTTTATGTGTTAAATAGTGTAATCATACACGCTTAGCTCAATGATTGGTAGCAAGACCAGAAGAACTCCAAAAACTCCTATCCATGCAAGAAGGTGATGCTTACTTGTATAAAATCTTCTACCAGTATCATTCAGTATTCTTTCATCCTACACTGTTGCCAAAAAAGGAATGGGTTGATTTATTTGAAATTTTGCACACATGCACCATTGGTGGCATACAAGAAATGATTCAGACAAGACAATATGCCCCTCCTGGAGAAGAATTGTTCCGACCAGATTTGCATGAAATCGTCAGTTTGCATTGTACTGTAAAACGCCGCCATACTCCTGTGCAACAACTCACGGAGTTTGACAGAGGTCGGATTGTGGGACTTCGAGAGGCTGGATGGTCTCATCGGCATATAGCGGCGCAGATCGGTCGTGGCTCGATGTTTCTGTGGCTGGATGGTTATGGATGTTTCTGTGGTGGCTCGATGTTGTCAGCAGTGGTTCACGGAAGGAATGCACTCACCTAGACCTGGTTCTGGACGCCCATGCACTACTGATCCACGCAAAGACCGTCAAATCGTATGAGAAGCTTTGAGCAATCTACGGCAGTCACAGCAGAGATAAGGGCCAGAGTGGCATCAGTTTTGTCAAGACAGACCTTTGGTAACCATTTGCTAGCTGCAGGACTGCGGGCAGGGATTCCTCTAGCCAGACTCCCAGATCCAAAGTGCCGACTGGGAAGCCGAATGGAGGTCTGTATTCTTTAGTGATGAGAGCAGATTCTGCCTGTACACCAGTGATGGACGTGTACATGTGCGGCGAAGAGCAACAGAGCGCCATCTTCCACAATGCATCCGGCACACAAGTCCAACCCCTGGCGTAATGGTGTGGGGTGCGATCCGTTACAACTCGCGATCACCCTTAGTGTTTGTGGATGGAACGTTGAACAGCATTCGGCACGTCCAGCAGATTGCGAAACCTGTTCTGAAACAGGAGGATAACATGTTATTAACGTATTAGCTTGCAGGCCTTACAGCTTGTGGCACTACTTCCTTGGCCAACACATTTTCCAGATTGTCGTTAACTGAAGGTGTATGGACATGATGGGATGTAACGTTCATCGCTGCTGCACACCAGCTTCAACAATTCCACAATTGCGCCAGCATGTTCAGGAGGCTTGGAACAACCTACCCTAAAACGACATCCAGCATCTTTATGACCGTATGCATGCAAGAATCGAGACGTGCATTGAAGCTCGCGGCGGTTATACGACCTACTCGTGTGGTCTATTGGGGCATGGGAGCCACCCTGTACAACGTTCTTCTGGACGTATTGTCTTGCAATTTGAATCAGTTCTTGAATGCCACCAATGCTATATGTGGGCAAAATTTCAAATAAACCGACCCATTCCTTCTAGGTGGTGCATATTTTTTTGCCAACAGTGTATAATTGGAGATCGGTATGTGCAGATATTCTCCAGATACAGGAAAAACTGTGTATTGAGCAATCATTAGTCAATCCCATTAGCTGGACTACGAAATAGTGGAACTTCTTCCTTATTCTCCTAAGGCTGGATTCACACTTTGACGGAATCCGCGACATTCGTTAGCAACCCAAGTTTCTGCTTGAGATAACTGCGAGAAAATAGGCATGGCGCTTTCTTTCCATTTAAACAACCCAATAACTGAGATCTAATCAAATTTTATTAATAATTACTAAACGACACTTAAAAAGTAACTCATGAACGTATTAGAGACTACAATGCGTTTTTAGAGCAACCCTCAAAATACAAATAAAACCAGACAAAAGCAAATCCCAGTGTAAATGGAATAGAAGAAGAGCAAGAGCGTTTGTTGGAGGACACTCGGACGGCGAGCGACCACCTCGCCACTCGAATCGTTGTAATCCGACACGAAATCGTTACACTTTGGCCAAATTATTGTGTACATTGGAGCTTCTAATGGAAGAACGTCATCAGCTCCTAATTAGCGAGGAATTACAAATATCCATCCATGGTCAATTGGATTTTTCTTTTTTTCTTTTTTTTTTTTTAAACGATAGAAAATTGGTTTGGCGATGAAAGGAGTGATTACGGAAGCTCATTTTGATGCGGCTCAAAATTAAACCTTCGAAATGAGAAATATCACGCACGTGTTTGCCATTTGCTTTCAAGTTTAAACAAGGACAATTTTTTTTTCAAACAAGAAGTGAGAGAGAAGAAACTTTCTCGGATTCGAAGATGTAAACAATTTTTTATCCCGCTCTCGTCTTTTGATAATCGAGCAGCTTTGAAAAACAAGAGTAAATCCAAATCTGCTTCGGTTACGAAAATAAAAGGTGGGCTCATTTTTGTATTCGCCCTGTACACAGTTATACATATACACTGAGTGAGCATATTATTATGCAAATGCGCGCACGGACGTCGCCACAATGTTGTTAGCGGGCCGGACCAATTTAAAAAGGGAAGCTAAGTGTCGTCGACAACAATAGACGTGTTCCATTCTTCAACTCTGGGTAAACGACGCGATTTAACAGCCTTCGAACGCGGGATGATTGTAGGTGCTCGGAGCTATGGAGCGAGTATCAGCGAAGCAGCAGCATTCGTAGGATGCTCGAGAGCAGCCGTCGTTAAAGTATTTAAAGACTGGACGGTTAGCCGGAAGACGGGGCCTGAACGTTCGCGTTGTGGCCACCCGCGGATGGTTGATGATCGGACAGAACGGAGACTGTCACGACTGGTAAAGGACAACAGAAGGGCAACTGTGCATCAAATCACTGCTGACCTTAATCAGGGGTCCTCCAAAACGGCCTCTGAATGCACTGTCCGCCGCACACTGCATCGCATGGGATACGGAAGCCGAAGACCTGTCCGCACATCTTTGCTGTCTGCAGCCAACACGCGGAAACGACTCCAATTCGCTCAGAAGCACAAGGACTGGACTATCGAGCAGTGGAAACAAATCTTGTGGTCTGACGAGTCACGATTCCAGTTACATCATGCAGACGGCCGCGTGAGAATCTGGCGGAAACAGCACGATAGCATGGACCCCGCATGCATGAGTACAACCCTTCAGGCCGATGCGGGCAGTGTTATGGTCTGGGGAATGTTTTCCTGGCATACGTTGGGTCCATTAATACGTGTCGAACAACGTCTGGACGGCACAGCATACCTCCGTATCGTCGCCAATCAACTCATGTTGATGGCGTACCCCAATGGAGATGGCCACTTCCAGCAAGACAATGCGGAAGTGGTTCCAGGAACATGAGGGGGACTTTACCTTACCTCGGTGGCCCCCACAACCCCCAGATCTCACTCCAATTGAGCATTTGTGGGACGAAGTCCAACGAACCATGAGACAGCTGGATCTACCATCGTCCAATGTAGTACAACTAGACAGTGCTATCCATCACGCATGGTGTCAGATTCCTCCCACCACCTTCCAACAAAGAATCAATGCCACGAAGAATCACCGCAGTATTAAAGGCAAAAGGTGGCCCAACGAGATACTGACAGGGTGGTCATAATAATGTGCTCACTCGTTGTATATACAGCTTTCACATCATTGGATGATCGAGGAGATCCAATGGCTAGGCCACTTAGATCACTGGATTATTTCCTTTGGGAACCTATGAAATCTATTATAGAGGTGTTTCTGAAAAGTCTGTACAAACTTTCAAGATATGTTCCAGGAACCAAAACAATCAGAAAATATCATATGAACATGGGGTCGAAAATGGCTTGAAAGCGTCCTGCAGTAGACGAAATTAGACGTTAAAGCGCAAAGGAGTTGAAAACTGTTTGATTTATTAAGTAGCAAAAGAATGAAGCACTTATTGGTTCCGTCTGTCTCCTTCATATTATTTTTTGACGTAGAGGGTTGAAATTCGGAATTAGCTTATTATATGCGTGTCCTACTTCACCATTTAGTTTCGTTTTGATTGGTGCATGGGGTCGGAGTTACAGTGGTGGAATTAGAGGGGGCAAAAGATCTACGTGGTATTTAGGGTTGTAAAGGAGTGAAATTCGATACGCAGATTCTTCTAGGCAAGATGTACATTGTTGTGAAGCTTGGGCTAAACTTGGTCTTTAGAACTATGGCAACATATGTCATGTGACATGTCATTCGATCAGAAAAGTGCAGATGAAGGGATACAAACAGATGATCTCAGGACTTCCACTACTTTCGTATACTGTCCTCGGGGGATTAATCTCTTATTTCTACGATATAACAAAAGAATACAATTGTTGTCAAAGGCAAAGGTTAAAAATGTCCTCCGATGCTTTGAGTTGTCGTTCTACTACAGAAGTCTTCAAACCGTTATAACTCTAGAAAGAAGCGTGTTCGACCAATATCCATACGAGTTTTTCTGCAGTTTAGGCCCCTGAAACATATCCTGAACGTTTGTACAGACTATCCAGAAACACGGATCACCAACAATCCAAAGCAGAAGATCATGTTGACCATTTCAGGAAGAGAGTAGCTTGCCATCCTGGAATTGTTCTGTCTTCAGTATGCTGACACATGCCTTTTATTTGCTTTTCCTCATGATAGTGAATGTTATTATGGTAATTTGTGGTAATGTCTTGATTGCATGTTGAGCATTCAAATGTCTTTGTGAAGTGCTTAGGGGGGTAACTAATAAATTCAATACGCGATTGTTGGTGATCCGTTCATCGGATTTTGAAAAAAATTTTTTTTTTGTTTTGTTCGGAATTCCAAATTGAACAAGTCTTCAATTGGAATTTTTCGTGTATCTGTTACGGTTTTTAAGATAGGAATTGAATGTGTCCTAATTTGCATATTGGGATGATGAAACGTGCACCATGGGATAGATCACCCACAACTTCCTATTCATTGGATTCATCAAAATTGACATTCTGCTTCCGTTACGAAAATAAAAAGGGTGGGGGGGGGGGCTCATTTTTGTATCCACCCTGAACGCAAAAGCTTCCTCGATAAAGATTGCAGTCATTTTGAACCTGAAATGTGACAATTCAGAATGCGCTCTATTCCTCAAAATAAGTATTAAAATTATTTATTTAGATATATATTTTTATTGTGAAGTTGTTACAATTCGAATCCTTATTGATTTGAATTTTTTACTCAAAATAATCCCCAGGGAAACGTAGAGCTTTTATTTCAGCTATGTGCCTCTTTGATGCTCCTTATACTAAAAATGAGAATTTGTCGTTCTCATGTAATAGCTAGTTTCGGAGAAATAGCAATACCATGAAAATCTTGATAAAACTGAAAGACAACACCAAGATACGGATTATGGAATTCGACGAAAGATATACAGGATGAGTCCATCAAATAAAATGAATATTGAATAACCAACCACAAATGATATATAACACTACCATGCCACCTTTTACCAATCGAAATACATTTTAAAAATTTATGAAAGCTTTATACAAAAATGCACGTTAAGGTCAGATATTGTAAATAACCAACCGAGGTAAAATAAAAAAAAAACCTATGAAAATTGTGAATGCTACTAAGTTAGGGAAGTTTCAATTTGATATTGCTGTTTGATAATTGACTTAGCTCGTGTTGGATTTTTCCATGAGTTTCATCGGAAAAGTCATCTGATTACAAGTTTTATTTTATGTTGGTGAATCATATTCTTTTAAAATAGAGTTTAGATTTTATTTGCATATCGAAATTAAATGGATAGTACGTTTTATAGGATTTTAATAAATTTTTTATAGAGATTTTTTTATGATTTTAATTGAGATATTTGTATGGTGACTCTTTTTTCTCTGGGGAAAATAAAAGCCATCAGGCGAAACTCATACCAAGATTGGTTGCCTTTCTTTTTCAAAGAGTTGTGTTCACGAAGAATATAAATGGCTTTAAATGTGTCCTATGATGCACGATGTGTTATCGTCAGTAATTTCAACACTACCTCGGCGAAATGCCAGCAATAGCTACACTACTGTTTATAAAAATCGCAACACGCTGATGGAATGGTCTAATCCATATGCAATTTGCAATATTTGCATACAATGGGTCAGAGTATAAATGATTAGATTTTCAGAGTAATTGCTTGAAAGGGCACCATGCGACGACGAAGGGTACCATATCAACAGCTGACAGACTTTGAAAGAGGACGCATAATTGGTCTGCGTGAAGCGGGATGGTCGTATCGTGACATTGCTGCTCGTGTAGGACGTAATGCAACGACAATTATGCGTGCATGGATTCAGTGGAGCGAAGAGAACAGGGCACACCGAAGACCAGGCTCGGGAAGACCCAGCACGACGACACCGCGAGATGACAGACACCTCTATCGCACGTGTGTAGCAGATCGTACAGCCACTTCCACAGTGTTAGCACAACAGTGGGGTGCTATAGTAGGCAGGACAATGTCTGCTAGCACTGTACGACGCCGTTTGATTTCCAGAGGATTGATGGCACGAGTACCATTGTTGCGGATTCCTTTGACTCAAAACTACCGGCGCCTCAAGTTGCAATGGGCCCATCGACACCAACAGTGGCAAGCTGAATGGCAACAAGTTGTGTTTTCGGACGAGTCAAGGTTTAACTTGCAGCACCATGACGGCAGGATACGAGTCAGAAGACATCGTGGCGAGCGCGACTTTCCAGAATGCATCCTGCAGCGTCATTCAGGACAAACGCCAGGGGTGATGGTGTGGGGTGCAATCAGTTACCATGGCCGTTCCCGTCTGATCAGAATCCATGGCAATCTGAACAGTGACCGGTACATCAGGGAAGTTGTGCAACCCGAGGTCATCCCCTTCCTGCAGAACCTTCCAGGCGCTGTATTCCAACAGGACAATGCCCGACCGCATGTGGCCAGAAATGTCCTCGCCTTTTTCAAAGCACATCAGACGCCCTTGTTCCCCTGGCCTGCTCGTTCACCAGACATGTGCCCAATCGAACATGTGTGGGACAGGGTTGCTCATCGATTGGCTCGTCAGACTCCTGCAGCAGCAACTGTGGATGAACTGTATACCCGTGTAGACAGAGCATGGCAGGACATTCCCCAGGCCCTTATTCAGAGCTTGTTTGACTCAATGCCACTACGTTTAGAGGCTGTAATTGCATCCCACGGTGGTTTCATCCGATACTAATGTGACAATATAACGCATTGTATTGACCTGAAAATCTAATGGTTTCTTTTCTGACCCATGATATGCAAATGCTCCAAATTTAATGCAGATTGGGCTATTCCATCAGGGTGTTGCGATTTTTATAAACACTAGTGTATAATAGGTCAAGGACAGTTCACATAACAATTTTAACTTCATTGTCGTCAGTTCAAATCTAAATCTTGAAAAAATAAAAGATACTTAAAAGATCAAAATTTGATTTGCAAATTATTAATAATTTTAAAGAACTGCCCTCTATAATAAAAGATGTATGATCGCCATTGGGGTCTCACTAATTTTTGGATTCTAATAAAAGCTTTGAGAAAATTTTATAAATTCTTCGAAATAATATGGACGCAAACCCAACATGCACAAATAAGAACTTCTACAAATGTTCCATTTCGGAATTCTTTCTATCGACTTTCAAGCTTTCCAGATGGCGAAATGAATGAAGAACAGTTCTCCATATTCCGATATTTGAGTATGATAATAGTACATGTGCCACTGCAAACATCTGATTTTGACGTACAATTCAAAAAACATGCCCCCGCAGGTATTACGTATGCGAAAACCTTAGATGATGTGACCAGACAATTTAATAATAGGGTACTATACCCATACGGATTGTACAGATACACTGTTCATGCTCAATATCTCTACAACGATACATGATAGAAAATAATAAAAATACAGATATTTCTTATACAATAAGGCTTTTAAAAATACTTTTTTAGCGTTAAGAGCTGATGCTTATGCTTTTTGACCTGCCACACTAAGAGTGAAGGCCTATGTGTTCGGTTCCGAAACTTAATTTTTTTTTCCTGAAATCGACTTAAAAACTCGAAAAGATATTCGAAATTTTGAAATCGTCTTTACGTATGTGACCAATATTGTGCAGTTAACTCCTCCAAAACCGAATAAAAATTACACATACTTAGAGGGTACCTTACATTGTGCCTTGCCGTATTTTTATGTCAATTGGGTAAGCCTTTTTAGAGATATTAATTTTTTTCTAAAAATTAAAAAATGGCTGTAGCACTCAAGTCAGCGAACCAAACTCAAACTTGACATGTACGGACTCCTCTCATTAAGGCGAATTTTTTTTTTGTAAATGACTTGTTTGGCTCTGATGAGCAGTTTTAGAGTTATTAACGTCCCGTCCCCCCCGACAGTTTTTTTTTAATTATTCGTACTTAGAGTGATCCTTAAACTATGCATTGACGTATTTTTCATGGAAATGGGCTAAGTCTTTTTAGAGAAATTAATTTCCTTTCTAAAAAAGAAGAAATGGCAAAAACTTCATTTCATCGAACCAAACAATAAAAACGAGATGGACGACCTCCTCCCATTGAGACGAACCTTTTTTGAATAGAAACCGTTTGGCTGCGAAGAGTCATTTTGGAGTAATTAAGGTTTTTAAGGACCCCCAACAGAAAAAAAAAAAACTTTTTTGAATCAGTTTCATGACTTGATGGTAGGCCTGTGCGAATGTACCATTCCGCCGCCATTACAACTTATTTTTGTAATGAATCTCTCTCTGACCTCAGTTCTTTTCTATCACCCACATATTTCTTGTTTTTCAATGAAACATTTTAAATTATTCAGAGTCTGGGGCCTAATAAATTTCCTCGTGGCCCAAAAATATGAATACTTGAACACTGCAGCCTCTTCTCTTCACACCCATTACTTTAACATTGCAGTCTCTATGTGCATAACTTGGAAACGTGACGTGATAGAAGAAATTTAAAAACACATTCGAATTCAGCACACAAAAGACCACCAGAATAAGGCAAATTCGTTCAAAAAGTTTTTTCATCGTTGCCCTTTCTTATTGATCTTCTATTTATTTTTGTACACAGCGGATACAAGGGCACGACTGCATTAAAAATTTCTTAAAAACGAACTAAAGAAATAAATTTTGTGTTCTCAGTGTCATATACACCCTTGAGTACTAGGTTCACGGTCACTAGGTCCAAAAATATTTCTGGAAGTTAAAAAACATTTATTGATGAAATTTAATTTTTATTTACTCTTAAAACTTTTAAAGCACACACTTTCACCTTAAAAAGTGCAGTAAAAAGTAAAAAATATAATTAAAAAAAAAAAGATATAAGTGTGGTGGCGCTTTTAATATTAAATTTTAAAAAGAAAAAGCTACATAAAATAAACGCGCCACCGCCCTTTTACTTTTTTAAAATTGTATTTTTTACTATTTACTGCACTTTTTAGGTGAAAGTGTGTGCTTTAAAAATGTTTATATTTTTTTGCTTTATTCTTTTTAGTCTTTATTTAAAAACAACATGTTTTTATATGAACACTATAAACCAAAAAAACCTTGAAAGTTTGCCCAGTCGGCTACGTCTCTATCCAACAACACCTCTACCGAAGCCGACGTGATCTCGTAAACAAGCCGTGGCACTGATTTTGTGACATCATGCAAACAGATGGATTTTTTTGACATCATGCAAAAAGAAATTTAAAAAAAAAAATCTTGTAAACATTCCAAGGAGGAGCTTTAGCAGTGAAGCAGAAATACATTTATTAAAAAGAAATTACCCCCCCCCTCCCCCAATAGGTTAAGGCAAGTCATCTATTTTTACCCCTTTATCTGCATTTTTTACCTCACCCCAAGCTTTTCAATCAAAAAATTAATTTTCTCGAACGAATATGTAGAAAATGTAAAAAAAGCTCGTATTTTCTTTCCTGTCTCATCATTTCCGAACGTATGATATATCACATGCCATATGTTGCTATAGTTCTAAAGACCAAGTGACTGCCACCCCCGCAAATCTGACCCCAATGGAACAACTGGTCCTAAACTTCATAGTACAGTTGACTCGCGATAATCCGACATTTGACAGTCCAACTCCACGCTCGGTAGTCCGACGCCGCGTCGGATGAAGTCACTGGTGCAGACACAGACACGCACACGCTCAAGTTCTAAAATCAGCCTTTGGTAATCCGACATTTTTGATAATCCGACACTCCCTCGGTCCCGTAACTGTCGGATTATCGCGAGTCAACTGTAATGTAGATCTTGGATACTGAATTTCACGCCTTTACGTACCTAAATAGCACATAGATATGTTGTCCTCTCTGAATCCCACCCCTGTAATTCCCATCCCAGTGTACCAATCAAAACCAAACTAAATAGTGCAGATGGACATGCCCATTCCGAATTTCAACGTTCTACCTCAAAAAATGTAGAAATTATGAAGGGGACGGACTGACATTATAAAACACCAATAAGTAGCTCCATTTTTCCGCTACTTAATAAGCTTATAGATTATGAGCACTTGAGCATTCGTGCGTCGACAAAGCGATTTCACGTGCGCGCGCCGATGTCAGTAATGCTTAAAAGATGAACAGAAAGTAACAATGTATCCCTTCTTGACAAATCCCACTGATACACCACCTAATTCACCTAGGCTCGGGCGCATTCCATTGCCGGGAAGAGGTGTGAAATCGGCTAAGTTAAGAAGAAATGACCCTCCGCACTGTGCCACCGTTTGGAAGTTTTTGTTAAGCTGGTAGACACCTAGCTAAACCATACTATGAGGCTCGTAACTTCTCCTTGGATCTGGAGAGAACAGGCACAATCAAGGTCCTCCAACACATAAGGACAAAACCTGTGCTACCCATCAACACCATACTGACTAATCCTCCTTTAAGGTCGATACGTCCTATTTGGACCTTCGCCGGCATATCCAGCGTATCCCGATCGGAATATTGGCTTCGGACCAATAAATTAAACCCCCCTGGCTTTCATCTTCTTAGAAAGATATGGACCAGGCTGAACAGGATCCGTATAGGACAAATATGGGTTTACAAATAACCCTCTCTGTCATTGCTCTCCCGCTCTACAAGCAGTGAACCATATTGTACAATGTATCAGATGGCCTAGAGCGTTGGTTTACAGGTGGGCTAACAGAACTACACCAAATTTCCCAACTGGATATTGAATTGTAACCCCCCCCCTATTTATCCACTGCTATATTTCCTTTCTTTTTGCTCGTGAATTTCAAAATACTGTTAAAACTCTTAATAGTGACAACGCTAATATTGAACAAATACTGTGATTTCATACATGGTGCGGAATTTTTCGAACACCCTGTATATTAACAAAGTGTCCGGGCACAGTATGTTTATTTCAAAAACATTCCAAAAATATTTTCCAAAAATTCTAATTTACAAAATCCAGTCTTGAACGCATTTATACTTAGCGCAACCATTAGAGATATCGCTCAAACTGCTTGCTACGATATTTCGCAAATTACGCAATTTTCACCTGTATAATTAAAAAACACGATGATCAAGTTCACCTTTATCCTTTCCCCAGAGATCTGATTTCGTCACAAATCAAAAGTTTCCACTCAACAATTGCTCAACATCACATTTGCTGATAACCAAACAAGGAAACGCCAACACCGCAGTCATCAATTGCTGCATCGCATTAAAGTTGAATCCACCTTTACCTGATTTTACGTTCTTTATAAGTTAACAGAACATGAAAAAAACACGCGAATTTGGCAACAGCAAGCTCCGTGTTTCCATTCAATTCGTCGTATTCCTTTATTTCGAACAGCAATTATTTCACAATAAAAACAACTGAAACATTCTGTAACCTATATAATCGATTATCTTTTTTTTTTAAAAAAAAAAGGTCCATGGAAATTTAAATAAACGATTTCACTGAGTAACGATAAGAACGTGATATCAATGTGACCGATTATTCTGTTTTCGTGGTAAGCTGTGTGGACATCGCCATTCCAAGCTTCGGTTGCTAAGGTGCGCCTCACTGAGGAGCTGCAATTGTTGCTGAGGCCGTCTCCTTGTATGATAGTGTATCCCCCCCTTAACGAAAAGTCTCCTGGATTTGAAATGCGACAAAATGATCTATTGTATGCTTAAGATGTTATTAAGAAAAAAATTTCTATGTACCAAGGTTCGATATGGCTTTATTCTCTCGACATAGACAGACAAACGTTTTGTTTCGTTTCTTCTATTAACCGACAAGAGCCCACTCAGCAGACGGAGCCGGCGTGTGTAACTCCCTTGCTAACTTTGGGGCTGTATGAACTCCAGAAACTCGAGAGTTGTTTGTGCAAACGAAACGAAAGCAGCTATGACGTTGCTGATGCTCAATGGTTCCCTGGAGGACAAGTGGGCGAGAAAACAGCGAGTACTTTGAAGAATTTAGTAATTGCCATGAGGACATGGGAGCATCTTGGCTTTAGTAAAACGATTGTGAAAAGAGCGGTGGAAAGACTAAAGGGTGTTGCAAGATCTGGATTGTGCGAATGGCTGTAGCTAATAGACGGATGGTACCAACAGAAATTCCTAGGAACAGATATAAGAAGAGGATCACAGTTGAAGCTGACATATGTTATCATGTAATATGTACTTTTAACAACACAACAGCTAACAGTTCCAAGAAAAAATGGACAGTTGAGGGGCATCAGGATGCTATGCGATGAGTAAGTTCGAACTTGATATGTCCATAGACAATTTGGTAAAGGATATATCCATCATCTTCTGCACGTAGGATTTATGATGCGGGGGGGAGCAATATATAAGGCAATTGGGCTTGTTGGTTATTGTCAAAGGAACGGTAAATCAGACCCTTCGTGCATATTGATAATACACACTGCAAATTAAACAAGAAAGACCTTGATGGAATTAATGGCTAGCCTGTTCCCTGATTGGTAGAAATCTGCAAAATCTTGTGACAGTGGTGACAACGTGCCTTAGGAAGCTGACACCTTCCCTGTCCCATCGCTGCAGCAGCATGAAACAGATTTGCACCCGGAGAGTGATCCTCGGAAAGCTGCTTCGGGACCCAGCAGGCACAGATCTTGTCGAATTTCAGCTTATCGTGGATGATGGTCTCCATACACCCAGTGCTGATATTCAGTATCGAAGCCAATTCTCGGACATTGTCCCTTGTCAGCTTATTTGTTCGTCCGAAGATGCCATGAGGTTCATTGCCGGTGGATTCTCGCCCTCCTTCAAACTTTTGGCACCAAGCAAAGACGGATGATCGAGACAAACAAGACTCGGTGAACTGTCTTTGAAGTCTCTGATGAATTTCAGATGCTTTCACACCTTCATTATGGAGAAACTTGCCGATTATTCGTTGTTCCACTTTGGTCGACACATCGCTGTCCGCCATTTTGTTGTTTAAACAAACAATCGGTTGTCATGGCAACCGGATCAGTGGTGCTGCATTTGCATGACAGGCGGTAGTTGCCATCCCAACTATGAAAGTTTAGATTTTTACAACAATGAAATTTACAAAATATGAAGTCCAGGCCCTCGTATAAGCACTTTCCATTTCCATTAGCGTAGGCTAGATTTCTTGTTAATTAAAGTCGATGAATAACATCCAGCGCTCTCAAATCCAATTTCCTCTCACAAAATTTTCCTAAAGAAGTGAGAAATTGCGCACATCCACAGAACACGTCCCGTAGAATCAAACCTCATGCAATGCCTTTTTAAGAGACAATGGAGACGATCGTGCTTAACTGACATTACTATCATTAATCAATAAGTTTTATTACATTGAAGCCATATATAAAAGTTGGCACATGTTACATCATCCTATATGCCACGAGCACTTTTGCTTACCTCATAGAGGTTATTCGAGTTATGCCGCTTTAAAACGATCGTAATCACACCAAGCTTTCCTGCTTACAGATTTCCCCATAGAATTTTTAGAATTGTCAAAAACATTTTTGTAAAGATGTAATAAAATTTGATAGATTGACTACAAATGAATCTACATGAGGAGGAACTACAAAGCATTGTAACAAGTTATTGACGTATGTTTAGAGGGGATAGGGCGAGCTCAAGCTGCGGATAATGCAAATTTTTGTTGCGTGAAGCTAAAGTCGAATACTATGGACTCAACGTTAGTCAAGGAATCAAGTCAATTAAAAACAATATTTCTCTATGAGTTTAAATTGGGTAATTTTGCGAGGACTGCACCCGAAAGGATTGATAAAGCATTTGACAGAGGAACTACTCTGAACAAGCTGATCGGAACTGGTTTGCAAAATTTTATTTCCAGAGACAGGAGCCTTCAACAAAATGACCTATTGAAGCAGATCGCCCAGAAGTCAAGGGTGCACTATTCATCTGTTTTTCGGTACTTGAGGGGAATAGGGAAAGTACGAAAGCTCGATAAGTGGGTGCCACAGAACTCGCCGATCAGGATTAGTCATAGCGATTGGAAGGTGCTTTTTTCTCCTCCAAAGAAGCAAGCAGGCAAGAATTTTGGAATGTATTGTCACTGCTGGCAAAATGCTGATATGACATGAAAACACTGTTCTACAAATTTTGAAAAGGTGAATGTTATGGTTCAAAGAAAATGATTTCTTTATGTTATGATGCTTAAATTGATTGGTTAGCTCTTGTTTTCGAAATAAACACTTAATTGCGCACTGTCGAGGCATTTTTCTACTTATCCATAGGAGCATAATGTCATAGTGCATCCATCCGGGGCCGGCATGGCCAGAGGCCGACGAGTTAAGTCCTCGGATGGGTAATGACGACTGCTGTAAGATGTTCCCAGCAGCTGGGACCGACGCACAGTGGCACGGTTGTAATAATATCGACTTAAAATTATAATTCAACTTTTTTTTTACATTTTAACATAGAAATTGGTGTATTGTTACAAATATATGAATAAATAATTAAAATTTAAAAATTATGTATTAGCAAAAAAAATTTAGGCCTAATAAAATAAAAATCAACTAAAAAGCAAACAAACCAATGAATTTTATAAAACTACACTAATTAACTAATAAAATTGTTGTTGTTATTATTATTATTACTTAAAAATAATATTAAAATGAAAAAAATTTTTATGAGTTTTTTTAAAGATTATAACGCAAGTAAGCACTTTTTACAATGTATCTGTTAACGAAATTTTTAATATAATCTTTACTATCAAATAAAAAAATCAAATCACCTTTATCTTGATAAAGAATTATTTTTCTGAAATTAACTGAATTTTTTAAAATAGAAAAACGATTTCCTTACGTAAATTAGTAAAGAAACGCAACATGCAATAAAATCTACCCCAACGGTAAACTTACCCTCATAGCACCTCGCTCCCATCAGAAACCACTTCACAACAAATATAAACGCTTGTAACTCGCGAATGAATGAAAATGGGTGAATGGTGGTGAGTAATATTAAAGTTCATAAGCCATATAATTATTTGACATTAAAATAATTCGTTTATGTGCCGGTATGTCGCAGTATGAGTTACTTGATTTTCTCCCATGCACACCCTATGGCAAACTCATCATTCAATCCTTTATAGCAGCAATACGGATGGCCAAAATTAATTAATATTTCACAGAAATAGTGCCCAAATCATGCTCTTTAATGTGCAACAAAAATCAAAAAAAATAATTTTGAGTCGAATTTTTCTTAAACGTGCCATTGTGCGACGGCTTTACGTGCCCTCCGAAGCACGGGCGGGGGGGGGGTGAAAATCGTATATCGCTAATGGTCGCCCATCCAGTGACTAGCAGCGCTTCAGTACACATCAGCAACAACCAGTTCGTAAGACCTGAGAACCTATCCAGGCAAAGCTACCACTGATCACGTGATGAACGCGCAGAAACAATAGTCGATCACGTAATAAGTCACATCTTGAAACATCTTAATTATAAGAGCTCTGCTCGTGACGGTTACTCCTCTATGGCATGCCTGCGTGGGCAACTATCTGTAGAAGCAGATGGAGCGACTACAGTCATTCCAGAATGTTATCCTGAGGACCATTGCCCAGCTGGACAGATGGACTGTGAAAAACCAATCCATCCACATCGGTAAGTTTATACAGGGCCTCCTTTTGATTATGGTGCAGAAGATGAAGATTCATGACAATGACCTAATGACCGGAATACTGAAGAACTCAATAGATATGAAGTGGCCTATGAAGTACCGAAAACCAAGGCACATTCTTGACATCAACTTTGAAGACATCGGCAACGTCTCTTTCCCGGACTACTCGAAGATGTGAAAATCTTCTTTCACCTTGCATTTTCATTTCGTTTGTATTTTCTTTCTGACAATCATCAATCTTATTTTTTTTTATAATATGGAAGACCGCTTGGGTTGGTTAGGCTTCTTGACTACCTCAGTGTATTTCATTTGGAATTTATTCTGGTTCGATGAGCTTGTGAAAGCGCTGCTTTCGTCCCATCTGAAGAAATGTGCACTTCACTGTTCGATTGTCGCGTGACGGAGTTATTATTATATATGTTACAGTTTCAGTATATGTTAAACTTTGCATGCCACTTCATTTCCATCAGGTTGTTTAGTATTCCAGCCACCAGTTCATTTTCATGGCTCTTCATCGTCTGCACCATGTTCATCAGGAGATCTTGGACACACTTACCAAGTGAGAAATGTTCAGATCCGAGTGGATATAATGATTTTTTACGGTCCTTCTTCCATGCTGAGCAATGGTCCTCAGTGTAACATTCTGCAACGACTGGAGTTCACTCCATCTGCTTTTACATATGGTTGTCCACGCAGACATGCCAAAGAGGAGGATGGTCCGAATCATCGTCTTGTACAGTAGCAGCTTAAACTGACAATCGACAATCAAACAGTAAAGTGTACATTTCTTTCACGAAGCTCACCTTACCAGAATAAATTCCACATGAAATACACTGAAATAGGCAAGAAGCCTGACTAACCCAAAGAGGTCTTCCACATTATGAAAAAATAATAAGATTGACGATTGTTAGAAGATTGGGAGAGGGGGCGGGGGTGGGTGGTGTCACATCTTCCAATAATCCGGGAAGGAAACGTTGACAATGTCGGTGCCCCTTATATACCCTCCCCCTGTATGGCGGATCTAATGGAAAGCTCATTTGAAACACCGACCTAAAGTAGAGCACTTCCGGTCTTCCAATCCAACTATGAAATCTATTAAACCGTCCCTCTCGAAAGATGTTTGATTGTTGAGGACGGTACTGCCCGAGCGTTGTGATCTTCTGATTTCGATTTCCTCGTGTATTAATACACTATATGATCAAAAATATCCGGATACCCCTCACAGATCATCG
>JAHWFO010000397.1:251974-300855 GCA_023313115.1 Rhysida immarginata | reverse complement strand
CTATGAAAAATATTATTACGCCAAGGTTATAGAATCCAGAAGGGGCGATAGTCTTTACGTTGCAACACTTATGCAAAATTTATTCAAATGAGAATGAAACATTGCAAAATGTAACTAATCACGCGTCTCAAAATGTAACCAATCATCAGATCATTATTATAGTTCAAACTTTTTGAATAGGGAATCAGCGCGAATACTTCGCATTGTGGGTATTTAAGTGCGATTAATCAATTTCGTCTCGCTATTTTTGAAATTACCAAAGTATGGCGCTAAAGGTGCAAGAAAAGCCTGTTTCAGAGATTGTTGAAACTTTGGGAAGATCAGATAAAAGAGTTTATGCAGTTTTGGCAAGAGGCGAGACCACCACTCCAAAGATGCGTCCTGGAAGGCTAAAGAAAACCACCAGCAGAGATGATCGGAGATTCGCGCATCAAGCTGTTGAAGGCGGATTGTCCCTGAGAGAAATCGCAACAAAATCAGGAACCACGTGGCTTACATCAAGATGTGGAAGATCCCTCCCCTGGCGACAACCCATCGTGTAGCCAGACTGCAGTGAGCACAGGAGCACATGGATTGGAAGGATAAGTGGCTAAGCATTTTGTTTTCGGAAGAGAAGAAATGGAATCTGGATGGACCAGACGGTTGGCGATCCTACTGGCACGACCTGCGAACTGAACCACGATCCTTCTTCAGCCGTCAACAAGGAGGCGGTTCGGTTATGGTATGGGCAACGCTTGATTTCAATAGGAAGACATCTTCTTCCGTATGGCACCGGTGGAGATTCCTGGGTGTTTCAGCAGGAAAACGCGCCCATCCATACGTCTCGGTCAATCAGAATAAGGTTCCAGCAGCGCAATGTTCGAGTCATGAAGTGGCCTGCAAGTTCCCCCAACCTCAACCCGATTGTCTCGTGAGGTGTATCGTGATTCGAGGCAGTACGCCAATATTCTGGATTTGCAGCACGCGATTGAGGATTGTTGGTATGGTTTGAATCCGGAAACATTTCAAAAACTTATAACAACAATGAAGGAGCGAGTTTTTAAAGTTATTCTCTATACGCAAACCACAACAAACATTATTTTTTCAGCCTTGTTTAAATCTATAGTCCATTGAAACAATGAACTTATTAATGACTTAAGAAATACTTACAAATGTGCATTCTTTATATTTTTGAGACGCTCTGTATATCCTACCATGCGATATCAGTTGCCGACATTAATAAACAAAGTATACCATGTGCCCCATAAAAATATATAACAACGAAAGAAAAAGAACATACGACCTTCGCTTATATCTCAGACAGATATGTTTACACCTACAAAGAAGATTATTTGTGTGAGTGTGAGTTATATAAGTAAAAATTCTATACATTTAATGTATGGAATATTTTTATAGAGCTCGCCGTCGTGTATAGTGCATGCTTTCGAAATTGTGCTCCCATTAAATATTCCTATTTTACGAGCTTTTAAACAAACGCAACAGCAATTTGAAAATGACAAACAAGCGCGTCTCCGGAGATATAAACTTTTTTTCCCTCCCGATGATGATATTGCAACAGGTGGAATTTGTATAGAAGTCCGCACAAATATAATTTCACTTATATTTAATTTTAAATTTACGAATGCCGATGAGTTTTGTAACAAAAAATTGTTTAGCAGAAAGACGGAAAAATCGATCAGAGTCCTCTTCGGTGCTACAAACACACGAGTTTTCGCACAAGCTTTATTGCTTTTAATGTATTTTTCCATGCTAAATTCAAATCATATAGTTTATGTTTTTAAATTACTGTCTCCAAAATTACAGACTTTTTTTTTACAACAGACTCTTAAAAGAGAAGACAATGGAGCCAAATCCCATAATCATCTTCTTCAAAACCTTTACTTTTTCCTGCCACGCATTCCTCCAAAACGGGCTATCCACATGCTTCCAGAAAATCAATCGTTCATCACTCTTTCGTTCTACATTTTATTTATTAGTCGCATGATGATGACAAACTATGAAGCAAAATAGCGACCTAACCTAACCTGAAACGAAATGGCGACTCGACAGCAGCTTGCACTGTGTGGTATGTGATGTGCATTCAATTGCCAGAAAGTTGTTAGTTGTTTTGATCCTTGTCGAATGGATGTCCTAAGGCTTCTCTGAAAAGCTGCTCGAATTTCTTCCATTTTCTCTTCAGAAACACGACGACGAGCTCTCCCACTTATTTCAGTCTAGATCCACTCGTCAATAATTTCTTTACAACTGAAAGAGTTCATTTTGTTTCCGCATACCACCCTCCTCAGTTCGCTTTCTGCGATCCTGACACTGCATACTGAGAGACAGGTAAACTACAAAATCATAAAATTAATTTCTTTGACTGTTTCTTTCCTCTTAATTAATTATCATCAAACATTTATCCCCATTTGTTTGAGATAATTAAGCAAAATATGATAAGTCTGAAACGGAACACCCTGTATATACAGTGATCATAAAGTCCCGAAAGATTTTGAATGTTTATCCAAAGTTATTGAGGTACTTGTATAATAATAAATAATGAATAGAAACTGGAGCTGAGACCCCAAACATCAGGAAATGATTTACTTGAAAAAATGGAAAGAAAAATTCTGCGACCTGGATTCGAACCAGGAACCTCGTGTATCATATGCTCGACGCCTCTACCAATAGCCCAATTGGGATCTCAGCTCCAGTTTCTATTCATTATTTATTATGTGCGTTCATCAAACATTCTGAAGGTTGGATTGGAGAAATTCTCGATCTGTGAAAGCCGGGTGCCCACCTCCCATTGGGCTTTCCACCTTGACAACTTTGTTGTCTTTAAGACACATAGTGACAGCTTGGCTAAATAGTGAAGGTACTCACGCCCACAGTAAGCTACATTCCGAATTTAAACCTTCTACCTCAAAAAATGTAGAAATTTTG
Source organism: Rhysida immarginata (assembly GCA_023313115.1). Classification (NCBI taxonomy): domain Eukaryota; kingdom Metazoa; phylum Arthropoda; class Chilopoda; order Scolopendromorpha; family Scolopendridae; genus Rhysida; species Rhysida immarginata. Next base: position 297,933 of record JAHWFO010000397.1, on the reverse strand, counting down.
AAGGGGACGCACGGACAGACGAACATTGTGAAATCAATAAGTAAGCTCCATCCTTCCGCTACTTAATAATGATCTAGTCTCTGGCATTCTAAAATATTCTCTACACAGAAAAAGGCATATCCAAGACATATCCTTGATGTCACTTTTGATGACATTGATAAAGTCATCTCCTCAGATTACTGGGTTTCATAGGTTTTTCGTTTGTGTAGCTTTATTAAGTAATAATATACTACTCCTAGCCAAGACAATCGTCAATCAAATTTTACATGTGAGCACTATTACGATTTTGAATGCATATAGCCCGTTTCACAATTAAATCGCCCGCATTAGCCCCAGCGGATCCGCCAAGGAAGCGTATACAAGTATCTCCGCTCGCGAAGCGGGCGATTTAACAACTTTCCGTTTCCATTTCACAATTAAATTCGCGGCCGCATTAACTATCTTCTGGTTGGTTCATTCCCAAACGAGATCGACGTCACATAAAATGGCGTTTCGCAGCGATCTTCGTCGCATTCATAGGCGAAGGCTGTTTTTGACAGCAATATTTTTTAAATTACCTTCCCAAATGCTAATTTCACATTGACAGTGTGTTAGCTCAGTATGGCAAGAAAGATGAGCCGAAAATTGACGTTTTCTGATTGATTGAAGCAGTTGTGGATCCGTTTGAATTGAAAATTCCGCCCGCAAAGCAGTTGCGAAGAGGAATGCGGGCGAATTCCGCTGAACGGGTGAAACGACAGTCCGTGCGGAAAATCTTCGCCTTGCGTTGCGGGCTCCGCATCCGCCCGTTTTCTGCCCGCAATCTACCCTATTATTCCTCCAAAATTCGTTACCTAGCGTTACAGAACCAGAGTTATTAACTTGTTGATCTTGGTGGCGGCATTTTTATTTCTGTTCATATCTCAGTTAACGTTCAAATTCGGACCCATGTTCATATGAACCATTTTGCTTAGAATCACCTAAAAGTTTTTAAAAGTTTTTTTGAAACACCCTGTATATTTCCCTTAAAAATGCTGACAGCGAAATGCATTGGAAAAAAGAAAAAAATTTAAGTATTACTAAAATTACCGTTTGACATTAGTCTCAATAAAAACAAATTCTAAATCAATAATTTGTTACTTTGGATTTATTAACACGGCTGAGTAAACATATGAGCAACATGTCAAATGGTATTACTACGTAAATGTACCTGAGCGATGTGGCAATTAACTCATAAGTAAATATCACAAATAAATCAATAATTTATAATAATCATTGTAACGTTTTATTGAGAAACCTTTGCAATTTTGATCCATGTCGATTTGGAATTTTTTTTTACGCAATCCCAGGAACACGTAATCAAGCTATGGATATCCGATAGCGGGGACACCCTGTATATCTACACTTTTTTTACTCGGATATATACATAGTCTATCAAACAACGCTTTCCTTTGCCTCTTTATAATAATAACAACAGCAACGCAGTCTCCCCTATGCGTTGCTCGTATCTCAGGTTCAGGTTTCCCTTCCTCAAAATAACGAGAGAGAGAGAGAAAAAAAAATTCTCGTTTTGTCCTCAACCTCAAAAAAGGGTTGTTACACAATAAAAACGAAACGAGTGTGACACACGGAATCGACAGAGCGAGCGAGTGCAACACAGAAAAGTACGACGGCGGCGTCACCGACGCCAAGTGGCGTGACGTTTCTAAACAGCTGGACAGAGCTTTCACCTGCATCCATTCATAACAATAGCGCGCGCCACTGACATTATTTGTGCAAGACCGATAACCAGCGGACCCAATGCAGCAGCAGCAGATGGTGGGTGGAGGAGAGACGGCCATCCCCACCTCCCCGCAACCAATTTCCCCTCCTCCGCCCTTCCATAGCTCACATTTACCCCTCCACCCGTGGTCCCTTCGCGAGTCTGGCGTTCGCAACAATGGTGTCGCGCGAGCCTTCGGACCTCCGGACTGTTTGCCTTTTGAGTTCAGCTATGTTTTCGGGTGGACACAAGAGGGAGGAGGCGGTGTCCTGTAGAGCCTTGTCGGGCGCAGCGGCGTCTAATGAAGTATTCACGGCCAAATTGAGACAGACGGATTAGCAGTAAAATAAAAATCAAAGCTTTAGGTGCGATTGCAAGCAAAGACAATATGGAAAAAAAAAAAAAAAAAAATATTTCGAATTTTCTCTTCACAATCCGGATCCCTTATCGAAGGATCAACAGCTTCGAATAAAAATCCTAATAAACCTATTTCTTTTATTTAATAAAACTTTCTTTTATAATACTTACATTGAACGAGAGCCAAACACGATTTTATGCATTCCACCAAATGTTTGCCTTTGAGCGCAGAGCGCAGGTTTCAATCAAATCCCTTCCGTATAATCATTTTATGAATCTTTTATTATTTATACTGCGTACGAGATTAAATCTGTCAGGAAAAACACCAGAACCCGTTCTATTCAACATACTGATCCGAGCTTATACATTGTATTAGCAATTTATATTTAAAAACAAATTTGATCAGTTCTCCTTACTTGAGTGACAAATTTCACTCAAAACTGTTATAACTTCGTTCATCCCAGAAATGGCATCAAATCTAACAACAATAAATCAAAGTGGTCATTTGAAATACTAAGAATTATGTTATGACCTGTAATATTTCGATTTTTCATGCTGTAGCTATAATTTTCCAATATGTTATGCAGTAACAGTCTTTCAATAATAGCCTGTAAAGATATTATACCAACTGGTTATAAATTGAATTTAATGCACGATCTACTATCGGGTTACCGGATTCGATAGAATCAGTATGAGCAAGCTCCATCCAAGGGTTGTGTGGTCTAAACTTCAGGGTTGGTGTATAGATACGGAATCATCCTCATTTGAAATTGAATGAATCATGTTTAAATAACCCTGCATATGTAACTTAAATGCATTTATATACATACACAATAGGTACACTTGATCGATTCAAGTTTTTGAAAGCTAACGCTTTGATCGATTGAAGTTTACAAAAACAAAAAGTATGATTCTTTTAAACAGGCAAGTGCGTAGAAACATTAGAGAGTACTAAGTGTAAATAAAGTCAGATGACAACACAGTTTTAAAACTGGGGCCCCCCCCCCCCCCTGTTTTGAGTAATTATTATAGAACTCACACATAAGATTCATTTTTCGTTTTGGCCCAGCAAAATTTTAAAAAATAGTTTCGTTCATTTTTAAACAAAAAGACCCTGCAAAATTTTGCTTTTGAAACCAACTTTTTGCTACCTCCGACAGATGAATTATAATTATCTTTATTGAAATTGATAAGCATCTGAATAAAAGGTTGGTAAAAGCTAACAACTATCCATATCAGGTCTGAATGTACATTGCCGAGTTTTAATGGCCAAGATAGAAGAACCAATTCCATTTTTCCATGAGTGCTAATTTCACCCAACACCATTAGTATTATAAATCGTTCTGATATTTATCAAGATCATGCTATTATTGAAAAAATTTAAATAATTTAATAATATATCAACTCTTGAGGTAATAGTAATGATATGGAATCCTTATACAATAAGAATGATAATAATAACAATTTAATTTAATTTATTCAGATCAGAATGTACAAGCAAATACAAACTGCCTCTACAGGTGATAAAAACCCAAGCGGGGAAAAAAAATCAAAAGAGAAAGAATACATTTCGGAACAAATAAATCAATCAGATATTTAAAATCTTAAAAATAGAACTGGTTGGTTCATTTCTATAGAAACTGACAGCCCGATAGATGACAGAACCTCGGGCATCCAAACAGCCCCAGATACAATCTTCTTAAGGACATTAGGAAAAATATTACCAATGACATTGGAAAGAGTAACAGTTATAAATTCCATATAGAGATCATGCTTATTATATTTTTTGAGAGAAAATTTAAAAATGCAAAAAATTTCTTTTGTAAGAGTAAAAAGTTTTGAGTTTGATGAGTAAACCAAATTAAGACGCCATATGTGACTTCAGGAACTACAACAGAATAAAATAACTTTATAATAGTAATGGATTTTTGAAAAATACGGTAAGCCTTTTCAAGAGTCCAATTCTACGGAAAACATATCTTATGATGTTATCAATATAATTAAATAAAATAATAATAATAATAATAATAATAATAATAATAATAATATTATCATAATTGCTGAAAATTACCAAGAAGGAAGGGGCATTGTAAGGAGCGGAATGCGAGAGCAATGGAGAAGGAAGAGGCATTGTAAGGAGCAGAATGCGAGAGCATTAGGTCTATCATTAGATCCATTCTATTATAACTTCTATAACTTTTATTGTCATTTTAATCAATAAACGACAATTTTAATTGTAATCAATCTCAAAATATTTAATAAGAAATATATTTTTGACATACACTTATGCTTGTAGAAGAAGGATTCTATATTGTTATTTTACCTCATAAGTTGTTTTTTCCTATCTATCTCTCTTTCCCTTTTCTACTCTTCTTTCACCTTTTTGGTCTCGAGGATGGAAAATAACCATTGGATCTATTGGAACTTTAGCCTAGCAGGGGATCAATCTTTAAATTATTTTAAATTTAAAAAGTATTAGAGTTTTTTTCAATTTTCTTAAAAAGCTTCTATCACCTTACAGTTGCATGTTACTAACAGCAATAAATAAATAAATAAATAAATAAATAAATAAATAAATAAACATATCAACAAGAAATTTTTTGCAGCAAATTCTAATTCTATTAGCGAGCATATCGACAGCAGAGCAAGAAACTTTCTCGCAGATCACATGATATCGATATCATTACAGTTTTGCTTAAAAAGCCCATGTAATAACAATGTTAAAACGTGAAGCAGAGCTTTTGAAGGCCAGTTTTAGACTAAACGAGTTTAAAGTTCAAGATCAGCGGTATCGACTTAAACTTAGAAATTTATTCAGTAAATTTGGACGCAAAGCCTTCCTCAGTTTCATAGGGAGGATTTTTGTTACCCAACTTTTTGTGTAGTAGTTGAAAAGAAAGAGAAGACTTCACTACTTTTTATAAACCATGTTTTTTAAAAGTAAAATAAACTACTATAAAAACAAGGATATTATCTTGCTGAATAAAATAAATTATAAAAACTTCTAAGGAAATAAATACATTGAAAAAAAATGCTTTCGTTTTAAAGTACAGCATTGAAATCGGATGAAAAACAAGGAAACCTGATGAGGTAAACAGCGCAAAAATCGCTTTTTATTAATGCTATAGATTTTCCCCAGAGAATGGAAACGAAACGGAACGAAATGACAGTTACAGCTATTAAAAAGAAAATAATAACACACTTCGCGCGCGCGGGAGTCGAGCGTCAACCCCGGCAACAACAATCACCACCTGTTGGAAAATCAATGCGAACCGAAACGAAAAGTTTGAATCTGGAACAGTCCGTTCGAACCGGCCAATGGCGAGCAAGGTTCGTCGGCGTCCGGCCAATAGAAGGGCGAGTGGAGTGGTTCGGGACAGTGCGCTTCGCGCCAATGAGCGTGGGCGGAATTCAGGTCGCCCGGGCCGAGAACGCCCCTCGCCAGCCAACGGATTCTGAATGCGTGAGGGGGCGTCGTATATTTCAGTTTTCTTCAACGATTCATGATACGCCATTGGAAAAAAAAAACATATATATATATATATACATAAACTATCAATAAGAGGTTCTTTCATTCACTACTAATTTATTGATTATAAAAATATTTTTTTAAAGAAAACATTAAACTTTGGTAAAGGAATAGAGTCGGAGGTACGAACTTGAGCTAAGTCGGAGTCAAATTATTGGTTAATCGAGAAAACGAATTGAAAGTTCCAAACCGCGCAATTACCTCCAAAAGCGCTTTTCATTTATCTCACAACCTTTCCTAATCACTTTCGTTTTGACTTCATCGATTGCACAAGTATTCGCTATATCCGCAACATGAAAGGAAAACCATTATTAGCGTAATCAGGTGCAAACTTATCTTCCATCCAGGTAACTAAAGCAATAAAAAACTCTGCGTACCCTGTTAAAGCTAAACCTCCAATTTGATAATTCTTGTTTTTTAATAAAAAGAAATTTTAAAATCTTAATTGAAAAAAGAAAAAAAAATCACAAGAGGAATCGATTAAAGCAAATTAAAAATTTTTAAACAAAAAATAAAAATCCTCGACACCAGCCAACCCTTTTTGTTGTTACTCTCTCCCTTCTCCACTCGATGAGTCATGGGGCGCAAGGCAAGAGTGTGTGTAAACACGCTGGGCGATGGAGATTGCGTCCGGAGGAGAATAGCGTGGGTTGGGGGGAGGGTAGGGGGTACCACCAACGAATGCGACACACAGATATTCTTTCAACGAGCGCACGCGCTTCCATTGGAGCGCTTTTTCGGGACAGCTGGTCGCGATATGGGTTGGTGGACGGACGGCGTCTATTTTACACAATCACCCACCCCCACTAAATAGAGAGAGAGAAAAAAAAAAGAAAAATTCAGTTTGGGGAGACAGAGAGAGGGTGGTAAGCACGCGCCAATCCACCGCTACACTACATTATTACAACGACCAGTCCTCGGCTCGTGCTCCTTTCTATTGAAACGACAGACAAGATGGCGACCCGACTCCCACTCCGACGTTTCAAAGGGTTCGCTTTCGACGAATGCCTGCGTCCGCTTCTCAATCTCGTCTTTCGCTAAGCAATTCCTACGCTAAAATGCATAACAAAGGAAAAATAAAATTTTCTCTTTAATTAGTTAAATGTACGCTAACAGGGGTTCCCAACTTATTTTAATCACAGAACTCTTTTCATCTTAATAAAAAAAAAAAATTGGAACTCTGATAAGCGTAGGTTTCTTCTTCTTAAAGAAGACTATTAATAGTTATTTAAAACTTTATTTAAACTACATTAACATTTTAGACTAATAACACAGGCCAACGATAGTGAATTGGCCTTATTCTTGGGGTTCGCAGTGTGCTGAATCTGAATCTGCTTCTACATTTCTTCTATCACGCCACGTTTCCAAGTTAGGCACATAAAAAAAAGATCTTAACGTTTAAAAAGTTTTAATTTTTTTTTTATTCATCTATGTAATTAAAGCTCAACTCGAGATAGGATTCGTATAAGTTTACAAGTACTCGACATTTTGTGAATATGACCTAGTAAGCTAAACGAAGTAATATCGTCAAACGTAAATCCCAACTTGAAAACTCCGAATATTCACTTTTTGAGTCCTGGATGAATTTAGAGTTAATTTTTATGCCTTCTCTTATAATAAAAACAATTATAAAAAAATGGGAAAATAATTCGTCGATACACAGAGCAAAATTAGTACTCCCAAGTATTATCAGGCAATAAAAGCCATATTCTTCTTGCACAAGAACACTTTCTTCTACAACAGAACTACGTCCAGCAACCTAATTTCATTACGGAACCTCATATTTTTTTTGGATGTAACTCCTGCTCAAGACCTAGAGACCGTAAGCTAAGTAAATAGATTCAACAAGAATTTTACCAAACAAAAAATAAAACCAAATCTCAAACTGACCTCACATTCTTCAGGCGAATGGAAATCATGAAATGAAGAGTTCTCTGTACTGTCCTACATATGGAAAGAGTCTCTGTATTGAGTTCTCTGTGCTGTCTGATGAAGTTGATGGAGGCTTTGTAGTACATATCGGGAAAGAAATCAGTCAATTAAACAAGTACACACTCAGCAATATGTTATACAACCTGGTGAATCTAAACGAAGTAAAATATCGTCAAAAGTAGATCTCAACTTGAATACTCCGAAGGGTCTGACACTCAACAAAATTATGGCAAAGATTCATGAATCTCGATAATTTGATCAAGATTCAGGGAATTTTTAACAGATTCAAAGATTTGTCAGAATACCCCGAACCCTCCAAAGATTCACAGATTCACAATGGGATTTACTTAATATTCAACGATTTTTCAGGGATTCATAGCCAAATGCAGGAACTTTTTGTTTGTCTCGTTTATTTACGAGATATTGGCTCTTGAAGTTAGATTCAGGATTCAAAATCATGAGATTCAGAACAGATTAAGTGAGATTCGCAGAGATTCATTTTAACCTTCTCAAAGATTCAGAGTATTGTCAGACCCCTCGGCGGGAATTTTAGCTTGTCTCGTTTTTTACGAGATTCTCATTCGAGATATTAGCTCGAGAAGTCAGATTCAGGATTCAAAAACTTGGGATTCAGAATAGATTCGGCAGGATTTGCTGAGATTCATTTTACCTTTGTCAAAGATTCAGAGTATTGTAAGACCCTGAATAGCAACAACACAAAGCGCTGATATTAAAACTTTTTATGCCTTCTCTTATAACAGAAAAAAAAATAAATGGTAAAAAGATGGTAGAGACACAGCTCAAAATTAATAGTCCTAGGTACCATCAGGCAAAAAAGCCCATTCTTGCACAAGAAGACACCCATTCACTCTTAAAAGAAGTTATGTGATGATGATGATGATGTATTACCAGAACAATTTTACAATTTATAGAAATAGAACTTTAAACTCTCTACAAGTATCAGTGCTCTGTACTGAAACTTTAAAAACTACAAAAAAGAAGAAAATGAAAATGCGTATGAGCATAATCAGCTACAAAATTGTTAAAAAAGACTCTCACGGGAGTACTCTAACAGATATCAAAAATTTTACTAAAAATGCATCAACAATAGGATCCCCTCTATCCAACTGTATATCTTATACATCAATAAAGTGGTCTCTCAATGTCTTTCCTACATCCTAGAACTCGTCGTTTATAGCCTAACACATGTACTCGACACTCATCGAAAGAAGTCGATTTCTCTTCAACAAAAAAAGCAGCCCCGTATACGCAGGCGATCACGCATTATAGATTAAATATAAAGATAAAAAAAAAAGAATTATTTTTGAATTAAGACATCATTTGGTTTAAATTTGGTCTAATGAGTAGAACTGTCGCTATTATTAAGCAAACGATTAGTGCTCCTTAAATTGGGTCTCGGGAAGCATAAGGAGCACATTAAATCAGGTAAAAAGCAATTAAATGAAACGTTAATGAACCTGTAGAATGGAAATCGCTCAGTAGTAAAAATAAACCAATGAAGAAAGAACAAGATCCACTCGGCCAGGGCACTCTAGATAACATCGAAATTTAAGTTCTTGTGGTCAAGTGGATCTCGTGCCTTTTTCGTTGTTTTGCTCTAAGTAACCACAGCTCCAGAGGGTTATTTTTCATTCTATTTACGGGGTACATCCAAGTTTTTTTATAATACATTTCTTTCTGTGTGTACTTTACTTTTCGGACATACCTCGTAGTAAAAGCAAAAGTGGTAACAAGAGTACTCTGGTGTCATTAAAAGAACTAATTCATCCAATACTGGAATTCTGCTTTAGACTTGGAGAATTCTTATTATGATCCATACAATCCATAGCATCCAATAGATATCGAAATAATGTGGATGTTCATTGGATAAAGAGACAAGAACATTCTCTAGTAGAGAACTCTGGATGTATATTTTAGACGATCCATATTGAAAAACCGATCTCCCCTAGAGATAGCTGTGTTGCAGGGTACGCATTTAATATAAAAAATTATTTTTTTTATAAATATGAAAAAAAAAATTCACATTTCCACTTATTGACACATCTTCATAACATTTGTTGACATAAAAGTTAACTTTTTAATTTCATCTTTAAAAAAAATTATTGACACACGAGTCCCGCATTTGTTTGTTTGGCCAAACGACGCTGAACGCCCTCTGAGCAAATTTACATTCAACGACACAACATTAATGCAGGGGGCAAAAAATATAAAAATAAAAACGAAATGCTTCAACATTAACGACATCAACTCCCTCGGAATGATCTTCCAAAAGAGTGTATTAAAAAAGAAAAACAAAAAAAAACCCCAATCACAAGCTCTAGATGACGTCATTTGTTTGTAAAAGTACGAACTAACGGTTGAAAGGATTTCGGTTGATAGAAGCGAGAGATCTCCCCATCTGATGGAGCAGCAGGAGCAGCACTTTTGGGGAATCGTCGGTATTTTGTAACATTGTAGACTATAAAGTTTCCTCGAAACGTTGTATAAAATTCGCAGTTGAGAGGCCTCACCCGTTTCAAGAGTAGAAAGGATTAAAGCAGCTCAACCCCGAAACAGGCTTTCCTTTTCATTCAACTTTAATTTCCTCCTCATTTGCTCCTATTAACAAAGTTCCACGCGCACTTAGCAGTAGGGTCCCCCTACACGAAACCAACTTGTTATCGAGTTGAAAATAAATTTTTTATGAGCCGCTCGGAAAACTTGTACTACATAAAAACGAATTCGCTCGAAAAATGATTCATAACGTTGACTCAGTGACGATTCTGGAACGACCTGTTTGTGTATCGGGATTCGAAATCGAAGAGCTTCAACAGAAACAAGCGCGTGAGCTGATCACTTCGTCACGCTACATTCGTTTTCGTAATATACATCATTCTGTATTATTTTATAAATGAACGTCAAGTAGCTCAATCCCACATTCGTAAGTTTCATCATTTAGTCACACTAAATCTGATATAATGACTCCTATTAATTTCGTCATACTTAAAACCATCACTCAAACTGAACCTACTGTAAGAACTCTTATTCGGCACACGCGCTTACAAATGTAGAACTACTATAAGAACTCTTAAATATCATGAACGAATCTTTCCGATCATGCTAGAAGCCCGCCTTAAAAACTTGTTCATTTCGTCACACGAGCTTTTATGTTCAGGTTACAATCTACTGTAAGAATGGTAATCACGACTTATTCTATTCATTTCGTCACATCAGGTGAGGGGGGCCGACTTTAACGTTTAAGCCTCAACATTCAACGAAATCAATCCTTCCAGTCACGTTGGAACCGGTCATAAGGACTCGTAGGCTACATTCGCAATTACTTTAGCCAAAACGAAGTCGCCAAACTCAGATTAGGAACCTATTGTTACAGCTCCTCTTCATTTCGTCACCCTCAAAACCTTCACGTACAACAAAATCATCCTTACGGTCATGTTAAAGATTCCTATACATTTCGTCATATTCGCAATCACTTTCTAGTCATACTTCAAAATTTACTTCGCAACCGTGACAAAAATTTCACTCGATGCTTCCGCAGCATTCCTTCATGGGCTATCACAGCATGAAGAATCAATCCTCGGTCGGAGTGAATTGATCTCAAACAAACATACTCAGAGCCAACAGCGTTTCAGCTGCGCTAGATTGCTTTTAGATTCACGCAAACAACAAGAAATGGCAATACTTTTTAACGTTCAGTATCAAAAATGTATGTTTCGGTTCTTTTGTATTCTGCTCAACAGGAAATTATAACTCAAAAATACCTATGAGGTTTGAACTTCCCCTAACTGTTTGCCACACCATCTGCGGGAAAAGCTTTTGTAATATCGCGAGCTTCAGTTTCGGGCTTATTGTGTTAATCAGTGATTTTTTTGCGTGCGCGTGCTCGCACTAACTTGTACCCTACCTATAGAGATACTTGAGAGGCAAGAGCGAAGTAAAAATTTGTTTTTTTTTCTTTTACTGTTTGAATTCAAACTATGCGAGTTTGTTGAATCTGTTATGATGAACGCGACAGCGGGGGGCGGGCCCCCGTCAAGTTTTTTTTTACGCACGAGCATTTCACGGGATTCCGTGGAAAATTACGTCAAAGGGAGCGACGACAGCAAAAGAACTGTCAACGGGGAAAGGAGTAACAGTTGTGCGCAGTTGAAGAATCCAGTTTGTTATGTGAAGGTAAAAGGAGAAGGGAGGGAAAGGGAGAGAGAGGAAAGGGTTGTGAATGAGGGGAGCAAGAGAGAGAGGGAGAGAGAGAGAGAGAGAGAGAGAGAGAGAGAGAAAGACAGACAAGAGTGGTTGGCGGCAGCTGTCGATCGATTGTTGGCGAAACGATGAGAAACGCGTGCGGCGTCTGTGTCTCCCCTGACAACAGATCAGAGGCACACGACGAATGCGGGACAAAGGCAGGAGCCAATGAGAGCGCGACGAGGTGAGCACGTGATCTCCCGTGAGTAAATGCGAGGATAGATTGCGGGCGATCGCTCCTCGAAATCATCAGGTGGTTTGCAGCCACAGAGAGCGTGCGATCGGAGCCCAAGTTGCCCCTCGCCCCATGCCCTCCTAAGTGCGTTTTGTTACTGAGGCCGACGCCATCCGCAGCCGTCCATGACTCCAAAGCAGCCGCAGCATGCCGCGAGGGTTTCTCGTGAAGCGCTTGCAAAAGCACTCGACGCACGTGTCCTACCGTGTGCGTCGCTACTCGGACGAGGACCGCAGCGACTCCAGTTCCGACCACGATGGCCCAGAAGGTGTCGCCGTCTCTGCCGTCCACGCCTCTCCCGACTCCGGCTTCAGTAGCCCGACCTTTCTCCTGGCCTACCGTCCATCTCAGGTGACATTCAAGTCGGAACCTACGGACAATCGCAACAACAATGAACCCGCCGCTCTCGATCACAACGTTAGAAAAGAGCAACAGCATAATCATAATCATCACCACCATCATCATCACCATCATCACGTGCTCCATGGCTTCACGAGCACGGAGGACAACTCGCAGCCCCTGTCCCTCATCACACGACAGGACAACAACGACAACAAGAACAGCAGCTGCGGAGGTGTTTTCTCGCCCGATTTCCGTTCCCCTTTCTATTTGGCCGGGTTCGACCGGCTGGCTGTGACTCCCACGACCCCTCCCTGCAAGACCGCGCTCTCCGAAGCCGTCATCGTCCCGCCGCCCTCGCCGCACAAAAAGCGCGTCGCCAGCGCCGAGCCCGACCAAGAGCGGAGCAAAGCAAAGGCGACGAAAAAGTCAAAAGCGGTGCGACGCCTCAATTTCGATGAGGACAAAACGTCGCCGGTGTCCGGGACCATCATCCGGGAGCTCGGGGAGGACGAGGAGCTGCTCGTCGTCCGAAAGGGGGACATCGACCCGTCCTTCAACGTCGTCGAAGTGACGGAAGAAGCCAAGGCGGAGATCGCTAAAATCGAGAACCGAATCGGCGACTACATTTGCCAGCTGTGCAAAACCATCTACGACGACGCGTTCGGCCTGGCCCAGCACCGCTGCTCTCGCATCGTCCACGTCGAGTACAGGTGCCCCGAGTGCGACAAAGTCTTCAACTGCCCAGCCAATCTAGCGTCTCACCGGCGCTGGCACAAACCACGAACAGTTGCTCCGCCGGCGAGCAAAGCGCCAACGCTAAGTGGACCTCGGCTGCTCCCAACGACCGTCCACCCTGCCCCAACGACGACGACGACTCTCGATCCGAGCGACACGGAGAGCAACGGGTCGAGCCTGCCGTGCTCGCCTAGCCCAGAGCCGGGACTCCCCACAAACAACACCACCACCACCACCAACAACAACAACAACAACAACGGAATGTGCTCCGGCCCCGCCGACGACGAGTTCTACGAGTGCGTCGAGTGTGGGAAAAGATTCCGACGCAAAGCGTACTTACGAAAACACTTAGCGACGCACGAGGCAAGTGAGTCCAAAAAGGATCTGCGGACGCTGCTCGACTCTCTTTTCGATAACAAATCCTCCCTAAAAACAGCCGAGGATAGGACGTGTCCACTCACACCTACTCCTCCTCCTCCTCCTCCTCCTACACTATCTCAACCTCCAGCGTCGGCCGAGCTCTTTTCCTGCAAACACTGCGCCACATCCTTCTCCAGTTCGCCGGGACTCACTCGCCACATCAACAAACACCATCCGTCTGAATCGCGCCAGGTCATCCTCCTACAAATGCCACCTGTGAGAGCGGGGCGCGAATAACAAAAAAAAAAAACAAAAAAAAAAAACAACAAATTCTCTCCCAAAACAAACAAAAACTAAAACAACCATCCGTCTGTGATTGACTCATTCATTCCCATTGAGGTAAATGTTGTATTTGATCTCTCTCTTTCTCTCTCTTACTCTTTATAATTTACAAATACCGTACTTCTTCGATTCTAAGAAATCCAATACAATTTTAAGCTTAATTTGATGCTCCTAAGTTGCCATTGGATTCACCAAAGCAATGCCAGAGCCACTAACTTTAGCAATTATTTTACGATACAAAAATTGGTTTTATAAAATATTACAATTTTAAATTAAGTGACGAGTCAGTTTAATTTGTAGTAAGACAGTTTTGGATCTTACCATAACAATATCATCATCATATATTGTTCAGTCAAGAGTCCACTGCTGTTGTTACAACAACTCAAATGTCCACTCTATACTGCTCCTTCTCTGAAATTACTGGCCCTGCCTTTAAATTTGCAATAGAATTTTTAACAAATCGATACAGTTTAGCTGGAGTTTTATTAACACTGTCTTTTAGGCTCTAGACTGTTGGGGGGGGGGGGCCCCCCGGGTTAAGTCTTAATACTGTTCAGTTTTTGACCTTTCCATTTGTTCAGTAATTTTAATTGTAGTGGCGTCAATAATTGTAAAATTTGTCGCGGATCTTAGAGATCTGTTTGGTTAATAATTTGAAAAAAAATTTTTTTTTTCAAGGATATACTTTCGCTCCGACAATACTCCAGAAGATTTCTATACGATTAGTACCAAGATATAATAATAGAATTCATAAAATTGCTTTTAATATTGACAAATGGCATACCGAAGTTGCCAAGCACGATCCGGTTTTTAAATTCATTAATTCTAATCTTAAGTTTTCGTATACAGCTGACCTGGTTGTTTGTTCTTTCCCCGCTGTTGTTTTTATTATTATTATTATTATTTTTATTATTATTATTATTATTATTATTATTATTATACTATTAAAAATGCCTTCCTCTTCAATTCTGATATCCACCCATCAGAAGTCGGAGTCGGAACCAATTCTTGGGATACTGACGTCAGAGTCCGTAAATATATTTAAAAATTATAATAAAATTAAATATTTAAAAATTTTAATTTTTAAAATTAATTTTTTTTAACTCAACCGATTCTATAATTTAAAATTTAAAAAAATGGAATTTAAAAAAAAAAAATCAAAAAATTTTTTTTTTTTTTTAAATTGGATTTTTTTTTCAATATTCTATAAAATAATTCCCGAAAAAAAAAGAAAGGAACCGACTCAGACTCCTAATATAATAAATTAGTTTCTAATCTATTATATAATGAAATTTCAATTAGGTTTTTGCTTAGGTGTTAACAATATTTGAGATTTTTTAAATTAAATTTAAAAATTTAAGTATGCAATCAGGAAATTTAAAAATATCCATCATAATAAAATGGATGTTTACACCCTAACTAAAAAATTTGCAGAATAGCATTAATAAATATTTACAAGGAATCATCATCTATCATAATATTTTGTATTAAATTACTAACAACGTAAAATTTGATGATGATCTCTAAAATAAAAGAATAACGAATTCCAGGTAGAGATAATATTGTAAGGGAAAAACGTCTCTATAAACTTAGAAACAACTATTTTAGTTTTAAGCTTATTTTTTTGTGTGATCCGAATCAATCAACCAAATGTAAGGGATGATTCTCTTCAATGACAGCTTTATACACTTCTTTGAGACAAGCTTTCTTAATTATTCGCTATAGCGAGGGAAGATTGTATTTCCGAAAAACCTCAGACATTGAACAGGATTTAGGTAGGGACATAGCCTACAAAGATAAGGAAAGCCTGCATAATAGCTCGTTGCAATGATGCGAAATTTTGAATAACAATCTTCTCGTTGCCACCTGATAGTGATCTCTCAACTTCGCTGTGAATACTTCTTTACTATCTAATGAGGATTCCAAAAAGATATTTTAGCCACATTTTCATATTGTATTGGAGTGTTTATTGACCGCCCGTCCACAGAAAAAAAAAATTTCCGGCCCGCGACAAATAACCTTAACTTGATACAGTCGAACTTCCTTATAACGAAATCATTGGTAATTCCCCCAAAAATTATTATATGAAAAATTTTTTATACAGAAATATGGTTAATACTCAAGATTTACATGTTTATCTTGATTGGCACCAAAGTAAAAATTCATTATACGGGAAAAAGTAGTTATATGATAGAGAGGTTCGACTGTATTACAAAATAAACTTCAAATCTAATTTTCAATAAAGTAAATCTACCTAGCGCACCTCTGATTTCATTTAATTTACTTAAACATAATTATGTTATCGGTCCAAATCTTTATAATGACAAATAATTTTTCTAATTCCAAGAAGCAACTTGGTCTGCACATTGTTGATTTTCGATCACCATTTGCAGCATTATTGGACATGGCTTTCCTTTATTGTTGTAGGCTATGGTTAGAGTCAGAAGAATTTTAATGATTGCAATTTTTTTTTAACGGACAATGGAGTATTTTGAGCAAAACGATTAGCGCTCCTTATTGACATAGCCAGATAATTAAATTATACTCTGAGAAGCACAGGAAGAACGTTAATTTAGAATAATCAAACATTTTTAAATTAAAATTAATCTGGACACAAATCTTGGCGTCTGAATTACGAATTGGCCATTGTGATTGAAGATCGCTAAACGGTATTAAAAAAAAAAAATTGGCAATAGAGGACTTTGATGAAAAATATCATCATCATTAATATTATGACTTTTCTGTGCGAAAATTTCTTTAAAAATTTTAAATTTCTCAATTTTCTATAAAAATATTAAAATCTAGTTCAATTTAAAAGTCACATTCACTTAAACTTTTTAAGTCGTAAAAGAATGAAACTGGAGAGGAAGATGTTTCATATTTTCAAGTTTTCATATTTCCTATCTAATTTATTTTATAGCCTTTTTTTAATAAAATAAATTAGATAGAAGGTCCCAGAAGCAGTTGGAAAAATTCAGAGGCTGCCCCCGACAAGTGCAGGGCCCTAAGCGGTGTTAATACAGAAAACTTTTCATAATAATAATAAAGGCCATAATATTTATTCCGTAAATTGTCATAAAACGAAGTCCTATTATTAACGTCCCAATTATTTCTATGCGTTGACAAAGAGCAGTTTCTGTCCGAAATATCCTTTTTTTCCCCAGAGCTTTATCACTCTTTTCATTTCATGTTCCCAAAGATAACTTCGTCTCGTTTGTCTTTCCGTCTATGTTAATTTTCTAAATTAGTAGAGAAATAGTAGACCACTGCTTCTCCTAATATCATAAAAATTGCTTTCAAGCATCCTATCAGGTATACACTTATTTCCTTTTTACCTTACCTTCCAACAAATCAAACTTATAAGTGTTCAGAATCTGATTCGTCACCTTATTACCCACAAATGGCTAAAAAACTGAATCTAAGAATCTCCAATCCAAATCTCACCTCAAAAATAAGACATCTCGTCTTCGATGGGTTAACCCACCGGAGATAAGGCCTCAAGAATATTTTACAATCGAAGAAGTACGGTATAT
This sequence comes from Rhysida immarginata, assembly GCA_023313115.1. Classification (NCBI taxonomy): domain Eukaryota; kingdom Metazoa; phylum Arthropoda; class Chilopoda; order Scolopendromorpha; family Scolopendridae; genus Rhysida; species Rhysida immarginata. The sequence continues at coordinate 280,567 of JAHWFO010000397.1, read as the reverse complement.
CATTTCCTTACGAAATCTCATAATATGAACAACAAATTCTTCAAAAAGAAAAAAAAAAAAAAATTCGTTTCCCTGGTTGCTCACCAGAGGGCGACAAGAGAACGAAGACAAACCCGCAACATCACATGAGCGAAATGAGAACTCAAATCCATCCACTCCGCTGCTTTGCTTTGGCCCTTAAAACATGCTGGAATTAAGATCTGATTTTTTTAAAATTAATAATACTAATTCTGATAATATTAATTTTAATTAATAATAATCATTAGCTTACTATAAAAAAAATAAAATAAAAAATCAAAGGGTAAACCAACACCATTCGACCTTAGTTAGTCTGTTGCACTTTAAGCTTTTAATGTGATCACTTTAATCCGCTTAGAAGAAAAAGATTTCTTTTAAATTTTAAGTATGGAGGAAACCTTAAATCTCAATGAGCAATTTTACAATTTAGTCTATTAGCTTGTAGTTCGTTGTATTATAAATTTAAGTTAATCATTCCATGTAATTGCTTTTAAATTTTCTAATTTTCAACTTATAATCTCAGTGTCTAAGTTACTTCTTACGGAGGATGTGAAATCTTCAAGACATTTAAATTCGCTAACAAATATTTCTAAGGGGTTAAAAATTTCGGCTAAAAATTAAAAAAATATTAAAAATTTATATTACCAACCAAAAAATATCCCCTTGAGTAAGTACCTCGGCGCTTTCCAGAGAAGCTTAGCTTTTCGAAAAATCTCTCAGGGAAAACCAAAACAGTATTTCCGCGTTTATCATTCTATTATTATTATATTAACAAAACTACATTACAATTGCTGTCATTATCAGAATAAGATATCCCAAAGCCTAATCTCAACACTTCAGCTTTAATGAATCAATTATAAACTAATCAACCCGAATAGTTTAAAATTAATCCTATACCGACTAAACAGAATCTCATATTATATAAATAAATATTAAAATCTAAAATTCGTTTTTTTTGTGAGAGAGAGTGTATCAATTTTATATTTAAAAACAAATATTGTAGAATAGGATTCCATAGGATTTATCAAGAACAAGAGTCTACCTCACAAATGTTTAAGAATCTTCATTCGACAATCATAATTATATTTAGGCTAAAATAATTTTTTTCACAAAATTTTTAAATAATAATTTAAAAAAAAAATTCATAAAGATCTAAACATTTGGAATTTATTGATTTTTGTTTTTTTAAACTCAATTTACAAACTAATAGCGTACATCTAACAATTTATAACAATAACAATTTCTTAATTACACTTTTATATATATATGTTTATACGTTGAATATATAAATATTAATATATAGTCTTCGGATGCTGTTTGTTTACCCGTAAAACAAATATTTTAATAATTATTATTATTAACCTCATAATCAACAAAATTGGGCCAGAGCTTAACAACAGCTAAAATGGTGTCTTCAGCCTCCAATGCATTATCAATACACGAAAAATATATTTTTATATATCTAATTTAGGAAAATGATTAATATAATTCGAAATTTATAAGAATATTTTATAAGAAAAATTCGCCAGGTTTCTCTTCGTTCTCTTTCGACATCATCAAAAGACATAAATAATAACGATAATGAAACATCGTCGTGTTACTGTTTTATATTATTATTATTATTATTATCAAAAAAGAAAAAGGAAAAAATGAAACAAATTGTTCCAAAGAGAAAATATGACTTACTGTTGAAAAAGCTAATAATAGTCATAATAATAATAATAATTCATATTTAAATTTGATGTTCACTCTATGTCATTGAAACGTATTTTTCCCGCAGCTGGTGTGTTTTACGCAATTTATTATATTCGGGGGCTGTTGTTTACAACACAAAAATTTATTTAAAAAAAAAACGCTAAGACGTTATATATATTGTCATAAAATACTATTTTGCTATGAAAAAAAAAACTGTTGTTTTTTTAAAAAAAATAACTTTCTGTTTTGAAGTAAGAAAACATATAGAAAAAAAAAGCGTTTATTATTATTATTATTATTATTACACTAATCTATTTTTACAAGGTTTTGTTGTTAATTTTTTTTTTACAAATGAAATTTATTTGAGGTGAGCTTCTCTAGTTCTGACACAAAAGCTTCGTCGTAATAATAAAAGAATATAAATCATTTGAGGGGTTAAGAGTTTCTTTCATAATTCACCATCTGGTAGTGAGGGGGTCTGAGGTTCACATCCCCTTTCCCCCCTCCATCTGCCTATTAATCCCAATCCCTAGCCACCCCCCGCTGGAGAAAATTAGAGCAGAGACAGTCAATAGAAGCGCTTGCTATCATCAACAAAGGAAGACTGTAGATGAAATTTTCTAATAAGAATAGTTAACATTTAAATTGCGCAATACTAGTCAATGGTTAAACCAATATGAAGAAGTTAAAAAAAAAAAAAAAAAAAAAAGCTAGAGAAGCTCCATTATCACGACTCTTATATTAAAAAAAAAAAAATTATATTTAAAAAATTTTGCTTATTCAGAAAAATATTTTTTAAAAATCGAAAATATTATAGAATAATAATATATAATAAAAATTGAATGAAATTCTATTATTTATTGCTATTTAAAAATTTTCTTAATTCTATTCAAAATTTATAAAAAAAAATCTATTTTCATTCCTTTATTTAAAAAAAAAATTATATATTGAAAAAATACTTTCTTCTTTAATTTAAAAAGAAAAAGAAAAATAAACGCATATCACAATTCAAAAATAAACATATCAGGGACAAAAAAAAATAAAACGACCCCCAAGTCATACTCGTTGGTTTATAAATGTCTATTAAGCCTTATAAATACGAATTATTATTAAATATATAATATATATTAAGAGCAAGCCCTCCAAATCCCATTTATATTCAACTCAAACAGCCAATGGGGTGCTTATGAAAAACTGTCCGCAATTCGTGTCTATGTAAAAAACAAATTAAAAATCGACTATGTTTTGTAATCTAGTCCATTATAAAAAATATATATATATAATAATATTCATCTTCATATTTTGTAAATAGTTAAAAAATTTTTTAATGTTTTATGTATAAAAGAACTCATCAATTAGAATAATAATAATAATGATGATGATAATAATGTCATTTCATTATGAAATAAGGAAATGAGAGACGTTATATAAATATATTATATATATTATAAATAGATATTTAATATTATATGAGAGAAATTACATATCGATCATGTTCCTGCTTTATTATATTATTTTTTACATTTTGTTTTTATTATCATCATCAATGTAAATGTATAAGTAGTTGGGAATGATTTTCTTTTTAGTTTATAATATCTTTTAGCAGTGTAGTTTGTCATCATTTTCATTTGTCCATAAAGAGTAAGCTTTAAGACTTTCTAGTCATTTATAGTAGCTTTAAAGCTGCCCTTTTTTATACACGATGAGTGCGAATAACCTAGTCATCTCTTTTTTGTTTAATATTATTATTATTAAAATTAAAAAAAAAAATGTTTCTAGTCATATCATAAATCCAAACGAGACTCGTCTCTTTTGTGACACAAGTTTTAAAACGTCACAAAAATCTATAACAACAAATCTAGTCACATTTGGACTGCTTTTTATTATTTTATTATGTAAAATATATATATAAATTATATATATATATATATATCTACAATCACTGTCATACATGACGTGTACATAATCAAAAATTTTCGCAGCACACGCTTGCCAATGCACGAGACACGTAGCTCTTTTGCACCGTCCGTAAAAAAAATAAATAAATAAATAAATAAATTATAAAAAATAATTTTTATAAAAAAAAAGTTATATGTTATTGACGATTATTATTATTATTAATAATGAAATAAAAATTTGCACTTTCTAACACCAATTCACCATCACAAAAGAAAAAAATTTTTTTTTTCGAGATTCACGAATTAGCTAATGAAAAGTGAACTCGGCCAAAGGAGTGCCATCTAGTCAGTCATCTCTTCATATAAAAATTAATTTTTTTTTAAACTTTAATTTTTAAATGGACAACAACAACTTGTCTCCTGCGTTAAACATCGTTTACTATGTAGACGTTGAATATATTATATATAAATATATATATTACCTGCCGTTGAACTGTTTTTGACGTTTTGAGTCAAAAAGCGACCTTCATGTTTCCCTCCAATTTCTTCGAATCAATCCCCTATACAAAAGATTAAATAAAAACAATAAAATCCAACGCATTTTATCCTTTTTTTTGCTTATAAAACGCGTTTGATTTTTTAAAAAAAAATTAAAAAATTATTTCTATTGTAAAAAAAAAAATATATAAAACCCCCCCGAAAGCCAAAAATGACGCTTTACTTGTTCTTCTCAAATGGAACTATTTTAATAAAAGAAAAAAAAATTACAATGATCCTAACCCTGTATATTTCGTCCAGCACTAGACAATGTTTTTACCATTTATGAGCTTAATGTTACACGATTCTATTGGAGAAAAATAACTTATGTATTCTGTATTCTATATGGCTATGTATTATCTGTATTTTTCATGCAATAAATTCTTAATAAAATTGTAAAAAAAAGAAAAAAAAATGTGTTATATATATTTTGTAATATTATTTATTTATTTAATTTTAAATTTTTTAACCACATCGCAAATAGGAGACTGTGCAAGGCACCAATACAAAGAAATGCTCAGGTTGAGTAAATTTTCCAAAGGGCGACTTGTAGCCTGACCAGCAAATTTCACGATCTTCATCAGATTCTTAAGATCTAAGCTCCCTCATTCTTTTAGCATTTCTAGAAACTGAGAAAGAGTTGATCTTTTTCTTGAAGGCATTATCTTAGGCCCCCCCCCCCCCCAAAAAAAAGAAACCCCAGCCAAATCACAAACCGAAATAGGTACTTAAAATCCATAATTGCAAGCCAAGTCAAATAATAAGTACAACGAAAATCGCATAACGATTCAATGTGAGAGCCTCATATAGGGCGACCAATTTCCAAACGATAATCCAATTCTTGCCACACACGAGACAGATATCGGCATCTATGATTTCAAAGCCACTTGTGATTCGACATTTCAAAGAAAAAAAAAATTAAGAATAACACGAGACGAGTGTGTTTAAAGCCAATAGACGCTGATATGCTGTCACGTATATGGCAAAAATTCGATTAGCATTTGGACGTATGTCGCGTTGCACAGGGCTCTCTTATTGAAATCCGAGTGACCCCCCCTTCTGACCTTGCTTTCTTCCTGTGGCCTTTCTGATCTAACGGGAGAAAGATACCTATTTCAACGAATTTCCATATCATCATAAACCTATTTCAAATGATGCCCATACATTTTGCTTCATTTCGCTCCATTTACCCCCCCCCCTCTTCTTAGGCGATTATCTCTTTTGGTCCCTTTGGAATATCCTGAGGCCCCCGTTTGCGAAACATTTTCAGAGATCTTTATTTCCCTTGAATCTGCACACCAATGACACTGTTTAATGTAAGCGCAAATACTGGATTTATCCTCTAATACGTGACAGATGACATAGTAGTTATACAGGGTGTTTGCTAAAATACTTTTACAAACTTTGGGGACAGATTCCTTACACCAAAACAAGAAAAAAAGTTCCTATGAACATATCTCCGAAAATCCTTCGTTTTAGAGTTATTAATGAAAGTTTACAATGTAGGTGATTGAAGCTCATCCACACACAAATTCATAATAAAATCTCGAAATGTCCTCTTCTTGCTTTTAAACACGCATGCACTCGTCGAATCATGAACTGTCGCATCCTTTCAAATACTCCCTGACGGTTTACAATGTTTCGCAGGCTTCCATGACACGTCGAGAAGAGTTTCTGCATCCGGGTGGTCTGCTGCATAGACCAATTGTTTAAGGTGTCCCCAAAGGATTGAGGTCGGGGTGGGGGGGGGGGGGGGACGCCCAAGCCATGGAACTGGTCCTCCTCTAATCTGTCATGGTAGATACCAGCCACTGAATTTCGAACACAGACTGAAATACATCTGAAGGATTCGATTTTCGTACATATGTTTATATGAACGTTTTTTTCTGGCTTTGGTGTAAGAAAACCTGTCCCCAAAGTTTGAAAAGTATTTTTGAAGCTGTATATCAGTCAAATACATCGATAATAACCAACTGTGGATACTTAAGAGGGAGAATCGGAAAGTAACGGGAATTTGCGTTTCATGAATTAATTTCAACTAAACCCAGCCTGCAATCAAACAATTTCATGAAACACAGTCCAATTTACCTACTCTCTAATATAAAGTATTAATTGTTTGAATCTAAAAAAAAAAGGTAACCAGTTTGATTTATATTAAAACGTTTCAATTCAATTAGAGATATCTTTCTAAATGATGCTTCGGAAGTCAGAATCCGCCCTGGCTTTGCTGATGTTCACTGCACGAGATCGTTGGAAGAAAGGGTGGACGTTTTGACAATTTCCGTGCTCATATGATCTCAGTTTAATAAATCAAGAGATTATTATGTGGCTTCTTACAATAGAACGTCCTTATGTCAGGGAGAAAGCCATATCGACCGAACACGCTAGCCAAGTTTGACACTTTCGCACGGAACACTCTGTACACTAGCATCTTTCTTATAAACATAATCAAAAATCGTTTAATAATGAAAATTTTTATATAAATTTAAAACACAGCTAAGATACATATCGTGATAAAGGCATGCAATTCCAAAGTGTTTTCATGAGGAAAGCAACCTACGGATCAAAATTAACATGGATTTGCACTAAATTTACGCAAAATATTAAAAAAAAAACTAGTTTTTCGGTGAAAAATATTCATAGGAGGCCAATTTTAATTCTCACTTTTTAAGTCGCTACCTCAACGTATTAGACCCAACTTGATGATATTTGTTCACTTAAAGAATTGATATATAATTTATTGTTGTGAATATATAGCAAATATTTTTTTTCCAGTAGAAATAAACTTTCATTCAAAATATGAAATCTCAAAAGCTATCCTATATCTTACGCAACAAAACAGCAAATATCATGAATAGAATAATCGAACTTGGGATGTTCTATATCTATAACAACAGAATTTGTAACAAATGTGTCGCAATAGAAGAAAGAAACGCAGAGGGTCTGTTCTCTTCATTCTTGCATTGATTACTCGAAAAATAGTCAAATCCTATAAGGCTAATAAAAAATTTATGAGTTACTTCTGATAAAAAATTTAAAGAAACTCATACACTTGACTTTTAAGTATTAAAAATGTATATTTGAATTAAATAGATGGAAATTATATTTGAGATTCCAAAAAGAAAGTATCAAAACTAAAACTTTTCTAGAATTTTTCTAACTAAAATGTCTCATAGCATTCTATCAGGTTAATTCATTTTGGTTCATATGAAGAAAATTATAAACTCCGATATACAGGGTGTCCAAAAAGTCTGGTAACATGGCAGATATCTTAAAGCTGCCAGTTAGGCGAGATCTGATGAGTGTGGTTTATAGGTAAAGGGGGGGGGGATTCATTGCCGCACTCAAATTTGACTTTAACCCCAAAATTTAAGGTCATCCATTTGCTAACTCGAAAACTTAAAGATAGAGAAAATTTTCCAATTGCTACGCTTCACTGCAATTCAAATGTGTGAGAAACCTCAGCCAACCTGGCCAGCCCAAGCTGACCTTGAGTGGCTCTTTCTCGCCCATTTTCTCAAACTTTTTCAGGGGGAAGGGTGTGATTAAAAAATGATTTTAGACTAATGTGGTGTTGCTCTACAGGGTAGCAATTGGAAATTTTTCTCTATCTTTAATAGTTTTAGAGTTAGCAAAAGGATGATCTTAAATTTGGGGGTCAAAGTCAAATTTGAGTGCGGCAATGAATTCTCCACCCCCCTATCATCTATAAACCACATTCATCAGATCTCGCCTACCTGGCAGCTTTGAGATATCTGCCAAGCTACCAGATTTTTTGGACGCCCTGTATATCTAAACATTCTACACAATTCTGCAACCCCACAAAGCTGGAAAACTATTTGTTTATCAACATGACAATGCTCACATCCACAAATCACGATCTGTAACCGGATGATTCGATGAAACGGGAACGAAAGAACTTGAATTGTCTTCACAGAGTCCTGAGCTTAATCTCAGAACAACTGTGAGATGAGTTAGAATGCCCAACAGGAAAAAGACTTGCTCATGAAAAAACTTTTTTTGGGAATCCTTTGGGGGGGGGGGGGGGGAAATTCCTTAATATCATGAAAAAAATTAATATCCATAAAAAAGCTTATCAATTGTCATAACAATTGCGTCAACCACAATTCAAGATACCTCTATGTATGTATTATTTTTTCTTGCTTCTATTTGCAGTTTCGGAGGAGTTAGCTGCATAAACTTGGTCACACACACAGACGGAATTTTATTTTTCTCCAAAATTTCAACATAGATTCTCGAATCATGAGTTTTTAAATCGATTTCAGAGAGAGAAAAAAAAAAATTTGAATTGGAGAAACGAAACAGGTCGGCCAAACAGGTGTACCAGAGATTTTTCGGTTAAATATGACGGAGCACTTTGCAGTGAATTTTGTACAAGTTTTAGATGCATTAGAGTGTTACATATTGATTAATTTGCTGAAAACGCCCTCTAGTTGCAAATTTTCAAAGCTCTTTGCGAAATATTTCCTAAATCCGCTTATAAAGTAGATCGAATTGTTCCAATATGCATTTCGGTCTTAAACTTAACGTTTTTAAATCTTGTAACTGAATCGAAGATGGTTTAAAACCGAAACGCGTATTAAGAATACAAATAAAGTTTGTTGCAAGTTTAAAGCCGGCTATCACTATTCTTAACATTTCTTAAATTTATATTCGGAAAGAACTAGACTATCTGCAGTTACTATCAAAAGTCGATAGCTTTAGAGATCTACAGAAAAAAAGAAAAACAATTAAACTGCCAAGATTCATCTGATGATAATATCTAACCAAATAATATTATTAAGATTCTCCTTTTTAAAAAAAAACATACTACAATAAGTCTGCCCCCCCCCCCCTTTTTTTTTTTTGAACCGAAGCAGATATGTCAATTTTGATGAATCCAATGAATAGGAAGTTGTGGGTGGCCTATCCCATGGTGCACTTTTCATCATCCCAAATATGCAAATTAGGACACATTCAAAATTTATCTCAAAAACCGTACGGGATAGAGAAAAAACCCAATTGCAAACTTGTTCAGCATAAAAAAACAAACAAAACAAAAAAAAAAATCATCCAAATCGGACCAACCAATCACCCACAATCAGAAGATCATGTTGACCATTTCCGGAACAGTGTAGCTTGCCATCCTGGAATTGTTCTGTCTTCTGTGTGCTGGAACATGCCTTTTATTTGCTTTTCAGCATGAAAGTGAATGCGAGTATGGTAATTTATGTTAATTTTTTGATTTGCATGCTTTACATGGCGGAAATATCAACATTCAGTTTTCCTTGTGCAGTGTGACTGTTTGTAAGCTACAAACAGTCACTGCGTGATTGTGGGTGATTGGTTGGTCCGATTTGGATGATTTTTTTTTGTTTTGTTTGTTTTTTTATGCTGAACAAGTTTGCAATTGAGTTTTTTTCTCTATCCCTTACGGTTTTTGAGATAAATTTTGAATGTGTCCTAATTTGCATATTTGGGATGATGAAAGTGCACCATGGGATAGGCCACCCACAATTTCCTATTCATTGGATTCATCAAAATTGACATATCTGCTTCGGTTCAAAAAATAAAAGGGGGGGGGGACAGACTTATGGACCACCCTGTATAAGCTTCTCAGGAGATTTAAAAGGCTTTTTCGAATTCAGGCGCCAAAGGTTCCTGGTTCGAACTCAGGCTGTGGAATTTTCTTTCCTATTTTTCATTATTAATTTGAACAGCTGAGGTTGGCGTATAATAAAAACCCTCACTGAACATCTTATGATTATTCTTTAAATTCAGAATTAGTTGTAGTCATACTAAACTAACGTTTCTGTTAGACTAAAATTCTACGATAATCTTTCAGTATTGTTATCCCGAAATTCTGGAATCCCTCAGGAATCTTCGTTAGCGCCTCCTATCCCTAACCTTCTCTTAATCGACATTCAGCCTAATGATGAAATAAAATTTTATTATTCGCATATGATATAAAAATATATAAAATTACTACTAATAGCTAGTAATGACGATTGCAGATTGTTATAACATGAGCTTAACAATCTACAGTATTACCCACTTATAACGAACACGGTTAGAACGAACACCCGCATATAGCAAAAAAAAATTCAGTCCCAACCCCGTCAGTCTATTTTCTATGCATTTTTACACGTTTATTGAGAAACTAGCTGAGATGCCCGTCTACGCCGAGCTTTTCAAGGCAAAACGAAGGCGGTCTATCAGTATCTATCTACTCTAGGTATATACCAATGTTGTTTAAGGTTTGATCCCGGGACTTGTTAATTGTCATTGCATAAGATGGGAGAACGGAAGATCGTCGACATTTGAACTACAAAATGATCAGTCGTGTGTAACGGTATTCTTGGTATTAAAACGAATTGCCTGCGTTATCCCCGCTGAGTATTGTAGCTTGTATTGAACATGATTATTCGGAATTGTCTGGTGTATTGTTTAATACTCAAAACATTCAACGTAATGACCGTCGATTCTACAATTTACCGACAACTTCGGACGTTGTTGTGTTTTTTTATCTGGCAGGGAATCAGTGCATATCGTGATACTATTTTGCGCCAGCGCTCAGAAAGTAGAGTTCGTCGGTTTTAGAAAATCACCCTTGATTTGATCCTCTGCACTACGTGCTTATGTTTCCGTACGGAACGCAAGGGTGGCATATTTCTGTGCCGTCGAAAAACAATGCTCAAACCACCCGTCTTATGCTTACGATCTTCAAATTCGTCACGTAAATGTTGAAGCTCGGTGAAGACGGACATATACCGTGTGTTTCAAAAGTTCCCGAACTGCCTCTTCTGTATGTAGGGAAAGCCTAACCTATGACAGCAGCAGTAATGTTTGGCCAACAACTAAAATAAACCATGTGCTGAAATAAATTACATAAAATCAGTTTTACATAGTGGAAAAGTTTCTCAAATGTATTTATTTTATTTTTACATTCCCAAAGGAACGGAACATGTAGGTTACACCAAAGGAGAACCATCTCTTATGGTTCTTGCATACTGTATTTTATTTGTTTGCTTTCACTCAATACACGCTTTTTAAACTGTTACTGTACCGGTATAAGCTTAATACCGTATACCGTAGGTTTTATAAATAAAATTTCTATTTTTTACTTTAACCTTTTATTTCACTCTCATATTCGCGTATTTGCATTTATGTAAAATAAAGAGCGGGATTCGTAACGACTGGGAGCACCTATTAATTGAAAAAAAGAGGTTGAGAGACATTGGCTCCTGTCTACCAGCCCTTAGTATACTTGCACAACAGTACGGCATGCAGGGAAAGTCATCTTCTACGATCGGGAACTTTTGAAACATATGGTATAAAAAAAATCGCACCTTCCCGTCTTCGCCGAGCTTGTCAAGGCAAAACCAAGACGGGAAACAAAGTTGTTTCTGTTTAAAAAGTGTATTCTGAAGGATTCGGACCCACAATAGCAAGGTTGTCGAAACGCGCCATGTAACCAACGCGCCAAAATAGCATCATTGCAAAAATGTAAGTGATTTTTTTATTATAAAGAAAGCCTCGGCACTGAAACGTCATAAATTGTTACATCATCATAAGTCGACCAAATTTAGAGCTTATTATTGGTAGAAATGCGGTTAACAAAGGACGAAGTATGATGATGTAACAATGTATGACGTTTCAGTGCGGAGGCTTTCTTTATACATGTAGGAGGCGTTGGTTGTGCCCGGTGCAACCGAGCAGAGGCAATAAGCAATGTTAAACACCCATAGATTATACGAAAAGAAATATATTTAGTAATTTCTAAATCTGCCCAGAATCTGCCTTTACATAGCAATTCTGCATGCTGCAATTGAATGGGAGTATTACAGAAAAAGTTACATTTAGATCAGGTCTAGCTTGAACATTGAATGTGCCGTTCGCCCGACCATTAATTGAAGTGCTGCAATTCCACTCGTTGCCGTTGCCAGGGCAATTTTGCCTTCCAATCGAACAGTCGCCGGCACTTTTTCCAGTGAGAACATACAGCAGCCAAGTGGCCAATCAAGTTCAAGGCTGGATATCTTCGATATTTGCAACAGCTTCGTGTATCTGGGCTTTGCTGCTTCGTTGTTGAAGCAAATTGCGTTGACAATCCGAAACATGTTCATCTTCCGACTTGAGCAGCTGCATTGCGTACACGCGCTTTATGTCGGCCCCTTTGACGCGTAACCGAACGCCTTTTTCGGTCCTGTCGGCTTTCATACTCCGTTGGACTCGCAAAGGCTTCTTCGACCTCCGAGGCGGAGGCTCCGCGATTGTTTGAAATTTTCGCTTCGTCGGCGCCATAACCCTGTTCATTAAGAACCATTATTAATAGATATTCATTTAGAATTAGTTATTACATGCATCAAACAGTTATTGAGCTATTTTTCGAATCTCCCACACGTAGAATTGAAGTAGTATTATTAACGACTTATTATTGGTCACTGGTCTGAAGAGCCAATGAAAACTCCGAATTTAAAACTTTGAAAATTTTAACGAAATTCGTGATAAAGCAGTTTAATTTAAGACATTGCGTGATAAAGCAGTTTAATTAATATTAATCAACACTGTTTTATGTGTTATATTATTATTGTTAAAAAGAAAAGAGATTTTTAATTGTTTACTTTGCTGCGTCATTTACTTTGTTGCATCACTTACTTTTGTTGCGTCACTCGCGTCACTTGTTTCACTTGCCAATGAAAAGTGCGTATTTTCCATTCATGACAGACAGACTGACTGACTGACAGACTGACGGACATACCAAAATATATATATAGATGATTTTGAAAGAAATCCGGTTACAGCGAAGGGAAATCGACGAAATTTATTCGGAAAATATCACTAATTGTTATTAATTGTGTAGACACGTGTAACATTTTTTCCTAACAGCGATTTTTCTTTATTGTGGTTGGTTGGTTAAAAATTCCCGCCATCACGGCCGCCAAGCCTAGTTGAACGATCACGTGATTGTACTTGAACCACTTGAACCAATCATATGATTGTGCCATCACATGGTTAACTGCAAGGACCATGAGCATTTATGGGCTTGGTTGATTTTGTCAAGTCATTCATGCAAAATTTTTCAAGGAGTTCAACATGTACACCAAAGCGAAACGCTCTATCTCTAGAGTTAAAGTTAAAGATTTTAGAAGCACGCCATCGCGGAACAGAGCCAGAGAATCCAAGATGGCGGAGAGGAGAGCCAAGTAAGTGACGATGAACCAGAACCGCCCATACCATCATCGAAGTAGATGGACTCGCTGATGAATCCAGTAAAAAATTACTTAACCATCTACGGTGATGTGCCAAACGAAATTTTTGAAAGTTATCTTAAGTTGCATAAATTTATAAACAAAAGTTATGTAAAAACTATGAAACAGAAAATCATATCGGATTTTTTTCATCCTGAATAAAGTTGACTAAAACAATGATTATGCCTAGTTTTAATGGCTAGTTTTAATTCTATGACTGTACGTACATTTTTATTACATTCGGATATAACAAAATCGGGATATAACGAAAAGAAACTTCGTTCCCTTGAATTTCGCTATAAGCGGGTGATACTGTAATATGTTGGATAAAACGGAACAAATTGGATATTAATACAGAAAAATCAAATCCTACCTCCTTTTCATATAAAGTAGCCCCTATACTCTTTACGTATAAAATTAATGAAGTTCTTTTAAAGAAATTAGACTGTATTTCGGATTTAGCTGTACGGAGTGGCGTTCAAATTTGACCTGGACTTTATTTTTTATAAAATCAGGAAACTACAAAATAAACACACACACACACAAGTTATTTCTCAAACAACTCTCCTTGCTTCTCTACACATTTTTTCCAGCGTTCTGGAAGCATCTAGATACCGGTTCGGTAGAAATCTGCTGTCGAAAGTTTAGATTTTTACAACAATGAAATTTACAATAGATAAAGTCCAGGTTAAATTTGAATGCTCCTCCTACTATTATGTCCGAATTGGGTATGGACACTGTTTTTAAAGAACTTCTGATACCTGATGTTCTCTTTTTATATAAATTACTTAATAACTATTTTAAGTGACAAATTTTTCACAATTGCTTAAATTTGCTGTTTGTGGGTTTTAATATTTTTATTTATAATTGCTTTATGATCTCGACTTTTTTATTTATTTTTTATTTTATTCAATTACATGATATCCTATGATACTGGAATCGAAGTTAGAAGGCAATCACTACGGATGCTGATTATCACCATGTCAATATGTTTTCCTGTTTACCTGTAAGCTGATTAGAGGATATTCTAAAAAATAATATTTCCAAGTTACATTACTGGATAGACACTGCTTTATCTATACTAATACAAAGTTTAATTTTGAAATAAATTCTTCTTAAAACAAATATCCCTACTCCTAACTCCCTTTAGCTTCATTCTAAGAGCAAAGCCTGGAGAAGAAGAAATAAAAAAAAATTAGAAACAAACGCAATCAGTCGGAAACCAGAATCAAATTTGCTTTTCGACGGCTCAAAAGGAGGTGTTGTGATAATCTACATAGAAGTCCCCCCCCCCTCATCTCAACCCTTTACACACAGGCATCTGGAGCCATCTGGTGTTTGCTTGCGTCGGTGCTCCATCGACCAAAGGCGTCCGTTCCCTGCCCCCACCTTCCTCTCTCTATCGATAAGGAGGCGATAAAGCGAAAACGAAGAGAAACAACAAACGACTCTCAAACGACAAACAACAGTATCACTCGAGTCATTAGAAACGGGCTGAAGAGATTTTCAATTAAAAGAGGACGCCCTATCACAAAGTTCAATTTAATAGCCAACAATATTAATTAAAATTCCAATCAAAGCGAAGAGAATTTTATTGCCTAGGTTACGTCCTGGCCCCGTGTATGAAGCCTTGGGAGAGCTCCTGTAATATCAACAGAAACTATACTATCCACCGGAAATAACAGAACAAAAGGATAGGGTGACTGGTTGTAATCAAGCCTCAGAAGGCTCTTTTAGCCTAAATGCTACTCCAAAAAGCCTACGATCAATTGGATTGAGATCTGAGATCGTGGGGGTCACCTAAGCAAGGTAAAGTCTCCCTCATGTTCTTGAAACCACTCCTGCACAATACAAACGCCCTGACATGGCGCATTGTCTTGTTAGAAGAAGTCATCTCCATTGGAATACGCCATCAACATGATCGGATGAATTTGATCAGCAACGATACTTAGATATTGTGCTACACTACATGATCAAAGGAGTTGGGACACCCCTGTGAATTGTGGGACTGGACTGGGCCCGCTCTTCAAGGTGGACGGAAACCTCAATGCTGATGGCTACAGGACCATTTTGGATAACGGGGCACTTCCAGCGCTGTGGGAACACTTCGGTGACGGGCCGTTCCTCTTCCAGCACGACAATGCGCCTTGCCACAAAGCAAGATCCATATCCGACTGGTTTGACGAGATGCGGGTTGAAGAACTGGATTGGCCCGCCCAGAGTCCTGATCTCAACCCCATCGAACATCTTTGGGACGAATTGGAACGAAGTGTGAGATTCAGGATGGTTCGCCCTACATCTGTCCAGGAACTGACCACGACACTCCTCGAAGAATGGAAGTCAATACCTGTGGACACATACCGTAAACTTGTGGACAGTATGCCATGTACGGTGGAGGCAGTGATAGCAGCTCGGGGTGGTCCTACACACTACTGATTGAAACTTTTTGCCGCTTTACGGTAGAGCAACATGTGTCCCAACTCCTTTGATCATGAAGTGTATTCAGACGTTGTTCCACACGAATTTAAGGGACCAAATCATGCCTTCTTGGAGCATCTGGATACCGGTTCTGTAGAAATCTTCAGGCTGATATCGAAACCACGTCAGGACAGCCTTTTTTCACTTCCTCATTGGAGCCGAACCTTTGCCCTCCCAAGAACTCTTTCAACGGTCCAAGAAGATGATAGTCGCAAGAGGAAAGATCCAAGCTGTATGGAGGATGTGATAAGATGTCCCATTTGAGTTCCGTCAGTGTGTCCATAGTCAGTTTGGCCGTGTGTGGTCTGGCATTGTCATGCAGAAAACAAACACCATGGTAAGGAGTCCTGGTCGCTTTATCTTTAACGTCGCCATCACTTTCGTTGCCGACGGTGTCATCTTGAATTTCTTGGGTCGTGGTGAGTCAGTGTGTCACCACTCCATGCTCGCAGCTTGCTTTCAGGAGTAGGGTGTCACCTTTTTAGGCTTTTTAGGAAGCTGTCACCTTCCCTGTCCTATCGCTGTAGCAGCATGGAGCAGATTTCCACCCGGGTGGTTTCGAGATCCTCGGAGAGTTGCTTAGGGACCCATCTGGAACAGATCTTGTTGAATTTCAGTTGCTTATCGTGGATGATGGTCTCCACATTGCCAGTGCTTATGTTCAGTATTGAAGCCAATTCTCGGACATGAATCCGCCTGTTGTCCCTTATCAGCTCATTTGTTCGTGCGGTGAAGCCGTCATTGACAGCAGCAGTTGCTGGCCTTGCCTTATGAGGTTCATTGCCAGTGGATTCTCGCCCTCCTTCAAACTTCTGGCACCAAGCAAAGACGGATGTTCGAGACAAACACGACTCGGTGAACTATCTTTGAAGTCTCTGATGAATTTCAGATGCTTTCACATCTTCGTTATGGAGAAACTTGATGATGATTATTCGTTGTTCCACTTTGGTCCGCCATTTTGTTTAAACAATGAAAGTTTAGGTCCCCCCCCCCTTACAATCTTCAGATCTTAATCCCGTTGTGCATTTGTGGGATGAAGTTGTAAAAGTCACCAGACAGCTGGATCCACAATCATCAAATCTGACAACTGGAAAGTGCTATTCATCAAACATGGCTTCAGATTTCACAAACTACCTAGGAGTCCACCCAAGAAGAATCGGCACAGTATTAAGGACAAAGGTGACCCAATAAAATATCGAGGAGGTGGTCATAATAATAAATTGATGTCTTTGCATATGCATGTGATTTGGCTCCTTTTATATGTGAAAAATTTCCTCCTCTAATGTCCTAAATGAACATTACGGGAGTTAATTTATGGAGGGGGGGGGGGGCTGAGTAATGTTATGACCCCTTATTTGCACATAATTTGAATTATTTCAATAATTCTGACTTAATTTACATACTCAACCATATACACATTCACTCACTCGATCACTCAAATCTGTTCTCAAGCCGCCGAATGGGCTCTCAGTTCTCAAGAGACCAATGCCCGAGAGGCAAATCACGTCAAATCCAGATTCCGGGTATCTGGAGCTTCCTATGCTGATGGACGACTAACTTCGATTATACCCTGCAGCTTGCTCTCCATTAAGCCTCATCCTATAACCTCTCCCGTCACAGCCACTCATCTTCCCCGCACCCCCTATAAGAGAGAAAAGACAACCCTCTTTATAGCTTGTATCAAGTTATCACCTATGAGAAGACTGTTTCATCGCTCTCACTACTAAGGACAGCTTACCGATCAATATACTCTAGAAACTATTTGATTGAAAGGTTATATTTCAAAGATCGATTCCGAATAAGAACAAAGAAGAGTCCAGATTCTGTAGAAAACGGAAATTGCTGATTCGTCTCTTCAGCATCTCAGTCCCTACTCGTATAGGCAAACATCCCTTTCACAGCCTCACTGTCTAATAACAATGAGCTCGCGACATTTGCATACGGGGGATGTACGACAGTAAATCCCATGTTTACTTAAGCTGGGGAAATCATTACCCGTTAGGGGTCGTCGCGTTACTATTTCGGAAGGAAAAAAAGCACTCCTCTGATACTGTGTAAGAAATAAAATAGAAATGAATCCAGCTACAGGGTGGTTATAATTAAAGTGACACCATTTAGACCCTTCTAGCGGCCGTTCTGGTAATCAGATTTTGACGAAACTTGAGATACACGTTATACAGACCATGGAGAAGAGAATTTTGCAATAAAAAAAATTAGTTCACATTTTGACCGCTACGTCAAAATATGGCGCTGGTCATGTAAGAAACTATCTGAGAATTTTTACTCAATCAGAGACGTTATGCAAATAAGATGTAAAATTAGAAAAGCTTTAAAACGACCGTGAAATTAAATGTAAAGTCATTCTTCACGATGGCTTTAGCTAAAAAGGATCGAGCTTTATTCGTGAAGTTGTTTTACCAGAACTGCAATAATGCTTCTGCTGCACTAAGAGAAGCTTGCGAAATGGGCCTATGTCCAGTAATGGTTTAAAAAAGATGATTAAGAAATTTGAAGAAACTGGTGAGTCGGGTGCGCTGCCAGGGAGAGGACGGAAACGAATTGCAAATGAGATTGTGGAAGACGTTGCTGCTGCTGTAGTGGAGAGTGCTTCAAGTTCTCAATATTCTTCAGCAAGTGCTCGAGCCGTATCACGTGATTTGTCTATTCCGTGGTCTACGGTACAAAAAGTTTTGCGTTCTATTTTAAAGTGGTATCCATACAAGATCTAGGTGATTCAAAAGTTGGTTCATGAGGATCTGGGAAAACGCACTGATTTTGCTTGCCAGTTTCTGTCGATAATGCATGGCCATGCAACATTTTGTGGTCAGTTGAAGCGCATTTCACACTAGACGGAGCAGTGAATGCTCAAAACTGTCGCATCTGGGGTACTGAAAAGCCGATGGTTGTGCACGAAAAGCTTTTGCACTCTGATTAAGTGACTGTATGGTGCTGATTTACTTCACATTTCATTCTTGTCCCCTTTTACTTTGAAGAGAACACTCCTCAAGGCCCTAAAAGATGTTCAATCACTGGGTGCTCGTTACTGCGAAAGTCATTCTTGCTTTACAAGAAAGACAATGTTTAGACACTACTGTCTTTAAGCAAGATGATGCAACACCCCACATTGCACGACAAGCGAAGGAACTGCTTCGTGCTCATTTTGGAGATGATCGGGTGATTTCGAGAACTTTTCCAACTGCATGGCCTCCTCGTTCACCGGACTTAAACCCTTGTGACTTCTGGTTATGGGGATATTTGAAAGATAATGTCTACGGACTGTCCCTGAATTGAAAGCAAGCATAACACGCCATATCACTGCGATTCCTCAGGAAACCCTTCGCTCTACTGTGGAACATGCAATAACGCGCTTTGAACATGTCATTGACACAAATGGAATGCACATTGAACAAATGCTTTCATTTTATACATTTCTCTGCTTCTAACTTGTTTTTGTTATTATTCATGCGCCATATTTTGACGTAGCGGTCAAAATGTGAACTAATTTTTTATGCAAAATTCTCTTCCCCCATGGTCTGTATAACATATATCTCAGTGGCAAAAACGGTTCATAGCATTTGGGCGGGTAAAAGGGCACTAGGTGCAAAATGTTGTTATCTTTCACTTTTGATAAGGCAAGGCATAAGTAATTACATGCCATATCTTAGCGTTAAAGTTTCCAGTGGGCCATAATGGTACCACTAAACCACGTACCTTAAACCAATTTCGACTATCATTAATTTTATATTATACAGGGTGATTCAGAAAGGTAGGTCAAGAATGAAATACCATGTACAATTTGTAGCGGGGAACAAAATTTTTCCTATAAACATGGGTCCGGAAATGCATCCTTACAGAGATAATGCAACTTGTACGAGGTAGGAATGACATTACAGTAGGTGTTCAAAATGCCGACCCTCAGCCTCGACGCAGGTGTTTAGTCTGCGGACGAGATTCTCGCGAACTCTGGTGAAGATGTCCAGAGAATCACTGACTTCTCCACACGCTGTAACAATTTTAGCTACAAGGTCATCGGGATTGTCGACTGGTGTGGCATACACCAACTGCTTGATGTGGCCCCATAAAAAGAAGTCCAGAGGTGTCAAGTCAGGAGACCGGGGTGGCCATGGCACAGGTCCTCCTCTCCCAATCCATCGCTGACCTGCCGACTGAAGTGGGCAGGAGCACCATCGTCAAGCAGTTCAGGAATAGCAAACCGTAAGAATGTTTTGTCCACTTAGCCGATCTGCCAAAATGTTCGGCCCAATCAAACGATTTCCAATAATTCCAGCCCACACGTTCACGGAGAAGCGCTGCTGGTGAGACGTTATGTGGATAGAATTCGGAGTCGCTTCATCCCACACGTGTTGAATGAAGTAACCATCTCTGGTAAACGTAGCCTCATCAGTGAAGAGAATATGCGTGGTGAAGTCTGGGTCAGCCACAAGCTGCTGCGCAAGACACTAACAAAACTGCAAACGTGTGGTGCAAAATCCCCAGGAAAAAGTCCTTGTACCTTTTGCAGATGATACGGATACAGTCCTGCGTTGTGCAGCACTCTCCACACGGTGGCTTGAGAAGCATCGACATCTGCTGCAAAGGTTCGGGTGCTTATCGACGGATTAACAGCAACTCGAGGCAGAACGTCTTCTTCAAACCTTGGTGTTCGAATGTTCACTCCACGGCCGTCGTTTGATAGACCTCGTAGGCAACCAGTGTCTCGAAGTCGTTGGTCTAGTGTTTGAAACGCCCGGCGATGTGGGTGATCACGGTCTGGGAAACCTTTCCGCTTCAGAGCATTACCCTGTGCTTGGCCATAGACGAGATGCATGTCCGCCAGCTCCGCATTAGTCAAGCGACCCATTACACGATACTGGAGTTACATGTTTAGATCCTAATTTACATGGACCCTACCTGCCATTACCATCCGGGTAACGCACATCCATTCCTACCTCGTAAAGTTGCATTATCTCTGTAAGGATGCATTTCCGGACCCATGTTTATAGGAAAAATATTGTTCCCCGCTACAAACTGTACATGATATTTCATTCTTGACCTACCTGCATTCATTCCTGATACATCATTCCAAGTTGTTTGATATACAGAAGGTCGTTAGGGACCTATGAAAACGATTTGCATATGCACCTGCCGATTGTAGGGCGATACCATGAAGCTGTGCTTTCGGGGTAACACGCACTTATATAGGATGTCCAAAAAGCTTCCAGGTAGGCAAGATCTGATGAGCGTGGTTTATAAGTAACAGGGGGGTGGGGAATTCATTGCCGCACTCAAATTTGACTTTGACCCCCAAATTTAAGGTCATCCATTTGCTAACTTGAAAACTGTTAAAGATAGAGAAACTGTCAAATTTCCAATTGCTACCCTGTAGAGCAACACCACATTAGTCTAAATATAAATTTTAATCACACCCATCCCCTTGAAAGATATTGAGAAAATGGGCGAGAAAGAGTGACTCAAGGTCAGGTTGAGCTGGCCAGGTTGGCTGAGGTTTCTAACACATTTGAATTGCAGTGAAGCACACCGTTGGGAAGGGGATGGCTGTGATTAAAAATTATTTTTCGACTAACGTGGTGTTGCTCTCCAATTACCAATCGGAAATTTTTCTCTATCTTTAATACTTTTCGAGTTAGGAAATGGATAACCTTAAATTTGGGAGTCAAGGTCAAAATTGAGTGCGGCAATGAATTCCCCACCCCGCTATTACCTATAAATCACACTCATCAAATCTCGCCTTCCTGGCAACTTCGAACAGCGTCGCTGGCGTATACAATAGCGCATAGGTTCATAACGTTCCAAGACAGTTTTGTCACTCAGTCGACTCGACACATTCATCTCGTCACTTTTATTTTGATACGCACAATGCAACATGTAAGGGTACATTTGAAATAACTTGGGGCTATTTGGACCGTGGGGGGGGGGGTTACTTGTCCCAAATCAAAACAAGTTTATTAAATATCTGTAGTCACCTCTTTATCATGAGGAGCCCTAGAAAATTACGATCATCACTACAGAGACGAGACGAAGATAGCTCGAATGTAACGAGTCGCCTAAGTGACAAAATGATTCCAGGATGGGGTGAAGGTGGCGATTTGAATGTGATCAAAAGTGACTATGACCAAATGAAGTGTTAACATCTTTGATCTATTCCCAAAAGACCACGTGTCTGCTATCTTACCCCCCCGCCCCCGCCAGGGGGTGAGACTCGTCAGGTGTTTACCCCCCTCCTCCCCTTCTACTTATCCACGTGGTTTATGGACGATCCCTATCCTATGGATCTGCATGGGATATGGGTGCATGAGAAGCTGATACCGCAAAGTTGTTCGCGTTGGATTCCAAAAACTCAGACACCAGAACAGACCGGCAACAGAATGGCGTGCAATCTGCAAAAATGCGTTTCTGAATGGCATTGTCACGGGAGATAAGTCCTAGGTCTTCCACTTCACACTTGAGCCTAAAACTGCAAGCGTGGTGTGGAAGGAAAAAATTCGAAGTTTCTCTTTCAGCTCAGAAAATTATGATTAGTTCTTTGGGATATGCAAGGCATCCTACTCGCCTAGGTCAACGGTCAATGTCGCTACCTATTGTGAATCGTTGACTAAACTGTGGCGTGATAAACGAGATAAGCGACCAGAAAGAGGAAACGATCTTCGACATCTTCATGACAACTTCTATGACTAGTGCAACTTTAGGATAAATGTCTAAATCGTCAATGTGGAAAAGTACAAGGTGAGTCAAAAGTCGCAGTAGACCCTGTTTTTTCGAAAACCTTGCAGGAATTGGCAAATCTGAATATTCCAGTATGGTATGGGTGAGGTGGTCTATCTTTTACGGTATGTACCGAACATGGCCGCCATCTTGAAATCGGCCATCTTGAATCTAAGTCAATTTTTTTTTATGGAAAGGGGGTCGTGTGATATATCAAATAACATCAGCACTTTATGACAATTTCATTCCTGTAAACAGATTTGAAGTACCAGGTTCAAAAGTTACAACACATTTTGTCTCATTTTATAGCAGGTAACTGAAGGTGGCTTTGAACAAAGTTTCCGTGTCATAGCTACAGATTTTAACAACCGGCACCCAGAAAAACCTCCAATTTCACACAACACTGTCAGGTGCTTAATTACGAAATTCCGAGAAACTGGGGCTGTGGTTGACAAGGCACGGAGTGGCCGTGCAGTAAGTGCTACTGAGGAGACAACCTCAACAATACTTTTGGAGTCCTTCGTCAAGAGCCCTTGTGGAATCAGCCAGTCATCGATCGTACGAATCCTTCATGCTCATCAATAGCATCCATTCAAGATTCAGATACTCCAACACCTAGCAGAGGATGACCCAGACAGACGTATGCAGTTTTGCACGTGGGCCCTAGAACTACATCGACAAGATTCCTCTTTTGCACAAGGTATCTTGTTTAGCGATGAGGCAAACTTTTATGTCAGTGGTGAAATCAACCGTCACAACCACAGGTATTGGAGTGACCACAATCCACACTGGATGGAACCTTCCAAGGTAGTTGGTGACGTAAAGGTTATGGTTGGCTGTGGAATATGGAGTACTCGTGTAATTAGGCCCATTTTCATTGACCAGAACCTAAATGCTCAACGCTACCTGGAAATGCTGCAAGAAGCGGTGTTTCTCTCACTTCTGAATGAAGATGGCAGCTTTCCCTCTTACTTTCAACAGGATGGGGCTCCACCACACAAGGGTGCAGATGTTCGTCAGTGGTTAGATGTTCAATTTCCTGGTCATTGAATTGGCCGACGTGGTGCTATGGAATGGGCACCCAGATCACCTGATCTCACACCACTTGACTTTTATCTGTGGGGTCATTTAAAGCAACTCGTATATGCAGAGAAAATCAGAAACAGACACCATCTCCAGCAACGCACTGAAGAAGCGTGTGCCAGCATTTCTGCGGAAAAAAATTACTCGTCTTTTATGGGTTGTAACTTTTGAACCATAACTGCTACTTCAAATCTGTTTACAGGAATGAAATTGTCAGAAAATGCTCATGTTATTTGATATATCACACGACCCCCTTTCCATTTAAACAAAATTGACTTAGATTCAAGATGGCCGATTTCAAGATGGCGGCCATGTTCGGTACATACCGTAAAAGATAGACCACCTCACCCATACCTCGCTGGAATATTCAGATTTCCCAATTCCTGCAAAGTTTACGAAAAAACAGGGTATACTGCGACTTTTGACTCACCCTGTAGATGTATTTACCATTTAACCCATTTGTTGTGTATCAGATATATGATTCAATAATTTTTTATAACAAAAATCTCTCGCTTCCTTCACTTTTATTTAAAAAAACATCCACCCTCTTTCCTTTTCCTAAGAATAAATCGAAAATCTATTTATCTTTATAAATTTTCCCTGCCGTTGCGTGTGTCGTTCGTTTATATTCCTCTCGGACACAATCTCTCCACACGCCACGCCACAATCTATAACACTCCTCCTCTGCCTGTCTCTGCATCCATTAATAATAATAACAGCAGCAGCAGAGTAGAAAAGGACAACCACTGAGTTACAGTTGATATCTCTTGTTGCTGGCGATCAATCTAAGATTAATGGAGGAATTGTCATTGAGAAGAGATTGGTGGACACGCCACAACCACTCAAGTAGAACAACAAAGCTTCAAAGGGCAGAAATAATAATAATAATAATAACAACAACAACAACAACAACATGATAAGAAACAGAATTGGGAACATAGAGGCTGACAAGAAAATTATATGGGAAAGAAATATAAATTCAGCTTATTTGATTATGTTGCCATAAAAGGAAGTGATAGAAGATATGCAAATGAGTGTACAGTGTGGTCCAAAGGAGATGGTTAGGTGTTGTTTGCTGTATGACTTCAAGGTGAGCTTCTCAGCAGCAGCATCAATTCGCCGAATGTGTCTTGCGTTTGGGGATGATGCTGTGAATGAACTGGCCAAACCATCACTTGGGAACTGTATTCCCAGCAGTTGAAAGTGTGCAACAGGCATTGCAGCAGAAGGAGCCAGCATTGGTGAATCGCAAAGGGGTACTCTTCCTTCATGACAATACCTGGCCTCATGTAGCGCGGGTGGCCAGGGAAACCATAGAGCGGCTTGTCTGGGAAACTGTGCCATCCACCTTACTCACCAGATCTTGCTCCAACGGATTATCACCTTTTCCATTCTCTGGACAACCATCTTCGTGGAAAATCCTACACCAATGATACAGACCTGCGAAAGGCATTCACGGACTTCTTTGAGTCCAAGACCGGCAAGTTTCACAGCCAGGGGATTGATCAACTGGAGACACGTTGGCAGAAGGTACTAGATGCCAATGGGGATTACTTTGGGGACTAGCGATACGCTACTTCAAAAACACATGAGATATATACGAGGTCTAATTACTACCAATCAGCTGGTCACGTGACAGTCGGTACCAATATAAAACGAGAACAAACCTGACAACTGCAAGTGGTTTGACCGTTGCATGGAGGATGTGATAAGATGTTGCATTTGAATTCCGTCAGTGTGTCTGGTCTGGCATTGTCTTGCAGAAAACAAACACCACTAGTAAGGAGTACAGGTCGCTTTTTCCTTAGCGCCGGCTTCAGGGACGTCCTCGTGCAGATAGGTGGCATAGGAGCATAGGAGTGATGAAGCACAGTGTAGGGTGCATGTAGACTAAATACCCTTAATGTCCCAGAATACAACAACTTGCTTTCAGGAGTATTGTTATAAATCCATGTCTCGTCGGTGGTCACAACACGCCTTAGGAAGCTGTCACCTTTCCTGTCCTATCCAGCAGCATGGATCAGATTTCCACCCGGGTGGTCTTGTGATCCTCGGGGAGTTGCTTAGGGAGCCATCTGGCACAGATCTGGTTGAATTTCAGTTGCTTATCGTGGACGATGGTCTCCACACTGCCAGTGCTGAGAACATGAATCCGCCTGCTGTCTCTTATCAGCTCAATTCTTCGAGGCTCTCATTCATCATTGACAGCAGTTGCTGGCCTTGCCTTATAAGGTTCACTGCCGGTGGATTCTCGGCACCAAGCAAAGACGGATGATCAAGACAAACACGACTCGATAAACTGTCTTTGATGTCTCTGATGAATTTCAGATATTTTCACACCGTCGTTGTGGAGAAACTTGATTATTCGTTTTCCACTTTGGTCGACACATCGCTGTGCGCCATTTTGTTTAAAGAAACAATCGGTTATCATGGCAACCGGATGAGTGGTGCTGCATTTGCATGGCGGATGTAGTTGCCATCCCAACGATGATCTTTACAATAATGAAATTTACAAAAAATAAACTCCAGGTCAAATTTGAACGCCCCTCGTATAAAAGTTTAAACGAAAGCATCTTTTTTACTTTCCGCCTGTGTACCAAATCTTTTGTTTCAGGTTTTTGAATTTCCTTACTGAAACTACAGGGTGGTTATAATTAAAGTGACACCATTTTAGACCCTTTTAGCGGCCGTTCTGGTAATCAGATTTTGACGAAACTTGAGATACACGTTATACAGACCATGGGGAAGAGAATTTTGCAATAAAAAAAATTAGTTCACATTTTGACCGCTACGTCAAAATATGGCGCATGAATAATAACAAAAACAAGTTAGAAGCAGAGAAGTGTATAAAATGAAAGCATTTGTTCAATGTGCATTCCATTTGTGTCAATGACATGTTCAAAGCGCGTTATTGCATGTTCCAAGGGTTTCCTGAGGAATCGCAGTGATATGGCGTGTTATGCTTGCTTTCAATTCAGGGACAGTCCGTAGACATTATCTTTTAAATATCCCCACAACCAGAAGTCACAAGGGTTTAAGTCCGGTGAATGAGGAGGCCATGCAGTTGGAAAAGCTCTCGAAATCA
This sequence comes from Rhysida immarginata, assembly GCA_023313115.1. Lineage (NCBI taxonomy): Eukaryota > Metazoa > Arthropoda > Chilopoda > Scolopendromorpha > Scolopendridae > Rhysida > Rhysida immarginata. The sequence goes on along the minus strand of JAHWFO010000397.1, from coordinate 253,799 downwards.
CCCGATCATCTCCAAAATGAGCACGAAGCAGTTCCTTCGCTTGTCGTGCAATGTGGGGTGTTGCATCATCTTGCTTAAAGACAGTAGTGTCTAAACATTGTCTTTCTTGTAAAGCAGGAATGACTTTCTGCTGCAGAAGTTTGCAGTAATGAGCACCAGTGATTGAACATCTTTTAGGGCCTTGAGGAGTGTTCTCTTCAAAGTTAAAGGGGACAAGAATGAAATGTGAAGTGAATCCGCACCATACAGTCACGTATTCAGAGTGCAAAAGCTTTTCGTGCACAACCATCGGCTTTTCAGTACCCCAGATGCGACAGTTTTGAGCATTCACTGCTCCGTCTAGTGTGAAATGCGCTTCATCTGACCACAAACTGTTCCATGGGCATGCATTATCGACAGAAACTGGCAAGCAAAATCAGTGCGTTTTCCCGGATCTTCATGGACCACCTGGATCTTGTGTGGATACCACTTTAAAATGGAACGCAAAATTTTTTGTACTGTAGACCACGGAATAGACAAATCACGTGATACGGCTCGAGCACTTGCTGAAGAATATTGGGAACTTGAAGCACTGTCCAACAGCAGCAACGTCTTCCACAATCTCATTTGCAATTCGTTTCCGTCCTCTCCCTGGCAGCACACCCGACTCACCAGTTTCTTCAAATTTCTTAATCACCTTTTTTAAACCATTACTGGACATAGGCCCACTTCGCAAGTCTCTCTTAGTGCAGCAGAAGCATTATTGCAGTTCTGGTAAAACGACTTCACCAATAAAGCTCGATCCTTTTTAGCTAAAGCCATCGTGAAGAATGACTTTACATTTAATTTCACGGTCGTTTTAAAGCTTTTCTAATTTTACATCTTATTTGCATAACGTCTCTGATTGAGTAAAAATTCTCAGATAGTTTCTTACATGACCAGCGCCATATTTTGACGTAGCGGTCAAAATGTGAACTAATTTTTTTATTGCAAAATTCTCTTCCCCATTGTCTGTATAACGTGTATCTCAAGTTTCGTCAAAATCCGATTACCAGAACGGCCGCTAGAAGGGTCTAAATGGTGTCACTTGTTCATTTAGGTAAACCTCAACCTCAAGGTTTCGACAAGTGATTTCGTTTCGATCGTTTCATTGTCTGGAGTGCGTCAATAATTTTATCAAAGACTGTAATCATTTTAAAATAAATCGACTCGCTCTAAATCGATTCCAAAACTCCAAGGAAAAGAAAGAATGCGAATACTTTCTAACAATCGATCCGAATCTTTAATACTTAATAAACTTCACCCCCCCTCCTCCCCTTAATAGCCTTCGTATTCGATTATCATTTCCTCCTAATTCGCACTTTCAGTCCTGACATGTGTCAACGAAACCTTCCAAATCCGGCAATTCACTACTTCTTCGCCCCGAGACGATAATTTCCCTACGACACTGTCCTATAGTAGCAATAAATATTTATGTGCTTGGCAAGGCTCATACCAAAACGCCCTACAAAGACAACAACTACAACTTGACAGCCAATTTAATAGGAAATCATCAGTCGTCGAGCTTATACAGTCGTAGAATATATTTTAACTCGACAAATCAATAACAACACCTTCCAAAAACATGTTTACATATCGGAATAGGGAATGTATGAAAAACTCATGATGCCCTGGAATTGATCGAAGCTTTTGCTTGGAGTTTTATAGACTGTGAAGGTCTATCTCAACTATTAAGAGGGTGGTTCAAAAAACTTGAGATATTTAGTTTCATTCTTCTACATGATCAGCCTCATATACACTACACGATCAAAGGAGTTGGGACACCCCTGTGAACACCTGGGGTGTT
>JAHWFO010000397.1:207452-225035 GCA_023313115.1 Rhysida immarginata | reverse complement strand
TTAAATTTACTTTAACTTAATAATTTACTTTTTGTCTTACTAACTTTTAATATTATGTTATTATCTGTAATTTGTAAACGCCCATTAGGACCTAAACTGTCGGTCTCTGATTAAATAAATAAATTAATTAATTAATTAATTCATAATTTCATAAACTTATTCTTATTTAATTAAAATTCAAACTTACACATGCAAAATACAAACACAACAATCGTCCATGTTCGTATGCAAATAAAACGATCATAATACACAAAAACTCATCTTTCTAGCTCATTCACAATCTCGGTCATAAAATTTTTAACAGCTCGTTTCTAATAATGTTCGTTATATAAATCACATATTTTTCGAATACCTTATAATTTATGATAAAAAAATATCCAACTATTTAAGATTATAAAAAAATAATTATTCAGGCAGTAAGCTTTCGTCCGTTATCCAGATCGTCACATTTTCTTTTTCAAGGGGGGGAGAGCAAGCATAAAGTATTTCAACTCGAAATATAAACTAATATTATATTTAGAAATTTAATCCACGTATTGAATATTTTTAAAATGCAATTTATCGGCTAAACGTTCCACCATGAAATATTGCGACGAACTCATTTAAAATAGCAAACCAATCAACGTGTCGGTTCAGTTCCTTCAGTGGATTTTTAATTTCGACGAATAAAACACGCCTCCATCTTATAAAATATTAGTGTCAATACTAATAAAGTAATTGGAAGTCAACTTGTTTTTTGTTTTTTTTGCATCGGTTACTTGAGAAAAAAAAAAAAAATGGATAAAACTAGGACGATTATGATTTATGAAAGTTTCCACCTAATCTGTTTGGTTAGACATCCTCGACGTGTTTACCGAAAGTTTACAGATAATGGAGGAAAAAAAATTAAATTCACTCCCAGTTAATTTTTTTTTTTTTTTTTTTTTTTTAATAAAATGCACACTTATAAAATTCGAAATTGCTTGTTCTATTGAAATACAGTGTGCCACATAGAAAATGCAATACCATTAAAATTTTATTGCAACGGCTGCAGCTCTCGCATACGAAAAAAAAAATATTTTGGGAGGGGCCTACAACAGAGTACATACAATGCCTATCGTCCTTTACTTCATATTCACTTCCTAAAACCTAATAATATTGAATATAAACCATACATATGCAAACCCCAAATGCGATAGGCTATTATAAGGAAATTCCAACATCCACTGAGATTCCTAAAGAAAATCATAGACACAAGTTCTTCTCTAGATGTGCAGCTTTCCCATCACATTTCTTAACCTCACATTATTCATTAGCAGTCAAACCGTAGTCTAACAAAGTCTAAGGATTTTGAGAAAGAGTCACTCAAGGAAAGAAAATTCCCAACGGTGTGCTTCATGCAATGCAAATGTGTTAGAAACATCAGCCAACCTGGCCAGCCCAACTGACCTTGAGTGACTCTTTCTCGCCCATTTTCTCAAAATCTTTCAAGGGGAAGGGTGTGATTAAGGGGGTCAAAGTCAAATTTGAGGGCGGCAATGAATTCCCCACACCCAATTACCTATAAACTACACTCATCAGATCTCGCCTATCTGGCAGCTTTGAGATACACTACATGATCAAAGGAGTTGGGACACCCCTGTGAACACCTGGGGTGTTTCTCCTGGACTGGACTGGGTGGAAACATCAATGCTGATGGCTACAGGACCATTCTGGATAACGGGGCACTTCCAGCGCTGTGGGAACACTTCGGTGACGAGCACGACAATGCGCCTTGGGACAAAGCAAGATCCATATTCGACTGGTTTGACGAGATGCGGGTTGAAGAACTGGATTGGCCCGCCCAGAGTCCTGATCTCAACCCCATCGAACATCTTTGGGACGAATTGGGACGACGTATGATATCCAGGATGGTTCGCCCTACATCTGTCCAGGAACTGACCACGACACTCCTCGAGGAATGGAGATCAATACCTGTGGACACACACCGTAAACTTGTGGACAGTCCATATAGGGTGTAGGCAGTGATAGCAGCTCGGGGTAGCCCTACACCTACTGATTGAAGCTTTTTGCGGCTTTACAGTAGAGCAACAGGTGTCCCAACTCCTTTGATCATGTAGTGTACCTGACATGTTACCAGACATTTTGGACACCCTGTATAAACGCTTTAATCCACTACTCGCTTTCCTATGGTCTTCAATTTTGGGGTTCAACCACCAAATCTAATTTACTACGTCTATAGAGATTACAAAAATTATTTGTGTGTCTTATTAAAACTACGTAAACCTATCCCTGTCTCTCACCTTTATAATTCTGTGAGCATAACCCTAATACTCCAACTCTACCATTATAGCCTAGCAGTTTTCATATATAAAGGAATTAACAACATTATAATCACTTCCCTCCACCTTTTGCTGCTATCACAGCTTCTACTCTCTGGGGCATACTGTCCACAAGTTTTTGATACGTTTCGACAGGTAATTTTCGCCATTCTGCATACAGAAGTGTCTTGGACAGTTCGTTCACGGATTTCGGGCGTTCCGCACAAGCGCGCAATCGACGTTCCAACACGTCCCACAGATGTTCGATGGGGTTTAGATCGTGGCTCTGGGCATGCCAGTCGAGTTCTCGAACCCCCTTCTCATCAAACCGTGTGCCTACAGCCCTTGCTTTACGGCAAGGTGCGTTGTCGTGCTGAAACAGAAAAGGACCATTGCCAAAGTGCTGCGTTGTCCAGAATGTCTTGGTAACGCTCTGCGTTTAGATGTCCGTCCACAGAAACGATTGCACCCAACCCATACCACGAAAAGCCATCACCGAACTTCACCGTGGGCACAACACAGCTTGGCAGATAACGTTCGTCATACCCAAACCCGTCCATCCGATTGCCAGATGGTGTAGCGGGACTCATCACTCCATTCAACCATTCTCCGTCGATCCAGAGTCCAACGTCGTTGCCTCTTTGCACCATTGCAATCTCCTCGCTGCGTTGCTGGTGCTGATGTGAGGTTTGTGGGCTACCGCTCTGCCATAAAAACCCATTGCATGCAGTTCCCTGCGAATAGTCAGGGTGCTCACGATCGACTCTATGCACGATCTTGTCAGTCCATCAAGCGATGTGTGACGGTTTGCAGTGACCACTTTACGAAGAGCCCTTTGGTCTCTGGCCGACATGATCTTGGGTCTTCCAGTCCTAGGTGCCTTTCTCTTTCCATGCCCGGATGAAGTTGTGAACGGTCGAGTTCGGGATGTTTAGGAGGGTTGACGTCTCTCTAACAGTTTTGCCTGCGAGATGGCACCCAACAATTGTACCTCTTTGGAAGTTTGAAAACTCTTTGAGACATTCTTACAGCATTCACGCAAGCGTCATCTCATAATAACATACTCTCTGTTATGTAGTGCTGGGAATGTCTCCTTTTCATTCAAATCAGGGTTGTCCCATGACTTTTGATAGGGTAGTGTAAAAAGCATATTCTAATGTTTACTATGAAGGGCTAGGCTTACTCTACTAATTGGTCGTTATCGTTTTATTCGTATTCTTAGTAACATAAAAATTGTCTTTCCCGTCTTGAATCGAGCTTCACCGATTTGGACCAATTATGCGTCGACTCATTTACGTGTTGAAATATGTTTTATTCATGAGGTATTTATACGATATTTTAAAACTAGAAAAAGAATGAAGTTGTTCCGAATCATAAATGTCAAAAGCATGATCCATTTACATATAAGGATCATGATCAAAAGTGTAACGCGACAAAACCCACGTCATTAGCAACATTGAAAGATCCATCCGGAAACACGTGTATGCCATACCGAGTTACTTAATGCAATGAACAGCGTGGTGTCTCGTCTGATGGCTGTGTTGCTGAAAGTATGTATAAACTGATGTCTGTAATCTGACAATGCCATCTTTGGTCAAAAACCAAACAATTCTAGCAATTTATCACCCTGGAAAAACAATCCGACTTAGTTTCAACCGTTTCAGGTAAATGATCTTTTTATCTGCATTCGTATGCGAATTATTGAGTTTTAAAGTTTTGGAGCACTTTGTACTTTGCAGAGAAGTATGGACAATGTTCACACAATTGTGAACTGTAATTGGCATGAAGGAAAGGAGAGTATGGCCAGACTCTCCAGAGAGTTGCTTGCCGAATTCTCCATGTATGCTAGAATAATTGTCGTTTACGCACCTGGTTGCCTAACTTGCCGCAACCAAGTGCTTAAATGATAACGAAAGTTTGATAGGACGTGTCCAGTTAAATTTCAGCTTTCAATTGTTTAGGCATTGTTGCAAAATAAAATTAACATTCCAGAGGTGGCGTGGGTGTTTGTAACATGGATAGTAAGCGCGGTCTATGAGACCGCATTTTGAAACTACTTTTTTTTAATCTTCAAAAATGAAATTCGTGAATATTTTTTATCTATCGCTTAATTTACCTCATTATTAATAGAACACCTCAAAAACCTTTTCAAGTAATTTAAAAACCCTTCTTTTTTCGTCAAAATTAGACATGAATATTTCAGGAAAGGCATTTATAAAAATAAAATAGTTGAAAATTGATACTTTGCATTATTTTTACTTTTCATACATAAAAGAAAACCATTATAAGAATGAATAATAGCAACCATTCCTCAGAGGATAAAAATGCCTATTTTTTATTATAAAAAAAACTATAAAATAATTTTACTCAAAACTAGTATAAAACGGAGGTTAAATATATAAGAAATTATTCTTATAGAAGAGTTTCTTGCTCTTGAAATTCAGAAAACAGCAGTAGTATACTTGCATTATTATTTGCCTTTCGCTCCAAACATTTGTTTTCAAATAAAAGTTTCTAAGTAGGAAAATATTAATAAATAAAAAATATATTGGAAATTAACTGGAGAATATGTTTAGGTAATAAAAAATTAAAGAGAAGTAAAAAATAAAAATAATAAAAATAAAAATGACTTTTACATCAATATACACTATATGATCACAAATATCCGGACACATGCACGTTTGCGCTCTAGCCACGATTTCATGGAAATCAATAGGGCGTTGCACATCCCTTTGCCCGAATCACAGCTTCCACCCTTCGGAGAAGACTTTCCACCAAATGTTGGTAGGTACTTTCTGGAATGTTCCTCCATTCCTCCCGAAGAGCGAGAATCAGTTCAGGTACAGAAGTTGGCCGATGTGATCTGGCCCGCAAGCGTCTTTCCAATTCATCCCACAGACTCTCTATAGGATTGAGGTCGGGACTTTGTGCCGGCCAACCCATTTCTTCGACCCCTGAGTCCGCAAACCACTGCCGTACACGCCTCGCTTTGTGGCACGGAGCATTGTCGTGTCGGTAGAGAAATGGCCCGTTTCCGAAAAATTGCCACAACGTTGGAAGTGCACAGTTGTCCAAAACATTCAGATAACGGTCGGAGTTCATGATTCCTTGCACAGGAACGAGCTGGCCCAGTCCGTACCGTGAAAATGAGCCCCACACCACGACTCCTCCTCCTCCGAACTTGACTGTGGGCTCTGTGCACTCAGGTAAGAAGCGTTCTCCAGGTATGCGCCAAACCCAAACTCGTCCATCGGATTGCCAGAGTGTGTAGCGAGATTCGTCTGTCCACATTACACGTTTCCATTGGTCCATTGTCCAGTTTCTGTGGGCTTTGCACCACTCCAGACGTCGCTTGGCGTCGACCCTGCTGACGTGGGGCTTGTGGGCAGCAGCACGGCCATGGAATCCCATCGTGTGCAGTTCCCGAGGAATTGTCCTGGTACTGGCATCGTTTGCAGAGGCGTTTCGAAACTCTCTGGCAATTTTTTCCGCCGAGGACTTCCGGTTGCTGCGGGTGACACGACGAAGCACTCGACGGTCTCTGTCCGTTAGTTTATTGGGTCTACCAGTTCGTTGTTGAACTGTTGTTGATCCCCGGGTCTTCCATTTCATAATGACATCGCCTACTGTTGACTTGGGTATCCGAAGAAGGCTAGAAATGTCACGCACGGACTTGCCGCATAGGTGACATCCAACGATGGTACCACGTTGGAACTCACCGAGCTCTGCCGAACGACCCATTCTTGCCAATGTCTAAGCAGAGTTGTGTCTGAAGGTGTGGGAAGCTATTTAAATGATGTGCAAGTCATTATCTTGTCACATTGGGCCAATCGATGATCTGTGAGGGGTGTCCGGATATTTTTGATCATATAGTGTATTTTAGTTACGAAGTTGGTAGCGCGCGGTCCCTGAGACCGCACATCCTGACTACGTAGCAGTCTTTCAAGATGACAATGCTCCACCACATCGCTCCAATGTCGTCCGCGAATGGTTCGAGGAGCATGCAGGAGAGGTCCAACGACTGAGCTGGCCAGCCCGGAGCCCTGACGTGAATCCCATCGAGCATATCTGGGATGCTGTTGAAGTCAGGCTCCGGGCACTGGATCATCCGCCCACGAACGGGCAGCAACTATCTTGGGCTCTGCAGACTATCTGGTGTCAACTGCCTCCAGAAGTGTACCAGGGACTTGCAGACTCACTACCACGCCGTATTGCTGCACTCCGCAGGGCCAGAGGTGGCCCGACCAGATATTAGTAGCTATCCCATGAGTTTTGCTAACTCAGTGTATATTAAGACAAGTCAATATATAAGTCGGAAAATGACAGAAATGAAAGTTGAAATATGGCTCCAAATCCGAACTGTATGGCAGATGTTCCAGTCGTTCCCAACCTAGCATTGTCATTCAACAAAAGAGCACCATCTCATAGATTAACATTTGTTTCTGTGAACAGGTAATATTTCCTTTTGCATTTGCTCAGCAGATTTGTCCTGTTCCCCAGAAATCGAATTACAACAATAACCTAACACCTTCCCTCTTACCTCAAATGACTCATTGTCACATAAGAATGCGACTACAAGTGCCATATATGTATACGTTAAAGCTGCCACCTATACCAACACTTACATAAAGGATAATTTCAACGACCAATATTCATAGCACAATTTCACATCGCACAAATTGAAGATATTTCATTTTGTGACTTAAATGTTCACACTAATAAGATCTTGGTAGGCTGTTATTTTTGTGTAAATGAGGTTGTATGGTCAACAATGGGGAATTGGGGTAAAAAGAGGACAAATCAAAATTTGTAAATTTCTGTGAATTTCATCAAAAACATGGACTAATCTTCGTGAATTGGACAATCACCGACCAGAAGAAATCCGTAATAAGGACTAATTAACAATGTCGTGACCGTATTTTTCAATTCGAAAAGCAGGGCAGGGGTTTCCAGTAGATAAAATTTCATAATATACCCAGCAACCCATACTCTTTCTTCAATGAAGTGTATAATAATTTAATTTATAAAATTTTTATTCATTTTAATTATTTATTACATTCACGGGGTCTACACAAACAAAAAAATAATAACTAAAAAAATTATAATACCAAAGAAAACTTGAGGACTGAAGTTCATCATATTCTTCATCCTTACCCATAACACGACCGATGCCTTGAGGGTAACACTGGACAACGGATAACAGAATTTCCCATCAGCATTGTTAACAAAATTGGGTATATGAAGTCATGATGGCTGCTTGGAAGACAAAAAACGCATGTTCCCAAATAATCTATATGGTAGTCCAGAGGTCTTTGTGTAAAAGTACTGCACGCCATAATAAAATTCCTATACTAATAGGTTTTTCGCTTTTATTTATTTATTTATTTATTTTTTAGAAGTGTATGTATATCACTATTTTACTTTAGAAAATGAACTGTTATTAGAAAATAATTTCAATTCCATTATATCAATTGTTTGCCTTTTAGAAATTTTCTTCCAAATCCAGACTGTCTCTTGGATATGAAGAAGAAACCGAGTGTAGGGCGAGGATAACCTACCTATCTATGATAATGGAGAGAGGTTAACTAAATTTACAGTCTTCAAAAAAAGTTTCTTCCTAATAATAATAATAATATTTTCATTTGGGCTAAAGGAGGGTCTCCAAGTTAAGACAATAATCAAATGAGCATTATTTCTAGACATTTCTTCTCTTTCAGGAACATGATAAAAAAGGTATTAAATTATTAAATAAAATAAAGAAAATAAACACTCAAAGGAACAAAACATTCCTCAATTCCCTGGTCTCCAAAAATCTGGAACATCAGAGAGAATATTACAGAATCAATTTTCCTCAATTAATACAACACCGCTTATCTTCCCATGTAAATCATGATGATTAGGGTAGCATTAAGAAATTCAGAACTTGAAGTGGACAGTGATGCATTTTTATCAATAAACATTTTCTATAATGTTTATGGATAATAAAAGGATATACAGTCATGTCCTTTTTTCGGAATGCATATCTAAAACTATAGGTTGTTGTTGTTTTTTTTTAAATTTTTTCTTTGAGGAACTTACCTTGGACTCCATTTACCCTAAATTTCCTCATTGATATGTGAAATGCAACTGCATATTGATCTATACAGTTTATCTGATAAGCTCCAAACACAAAACTTAAATAGCTTGATTTATAAAATGGAAAATAGTTTTTTTCTAATTATGATCTTTAATGATTTCCATCCTTCATTATATATTTTAACCTCAACAGTTAAAGAAAGAATTCAATATTTCGGTAATAAACATCAGTAAGATTGATAACCACAAGCCTAATGCAGGACTTTTAAGTTAAGCTAATATGTGAAAGCTGATTAAATAACTGAACTAAAACCGAATTAAAAAATGAAATACATATGACAACAGTTGGGGACGCATAAGCATAAAAAATAGGGCCACATTAAGTCTCAACCCATCCCCGTATGTAGTAATCTAGTCATTAATGCCTTTAAACACGCTATAAAATTGAATGTAATGACCGCTTGAAATTGGCCTGCATACTTTTCATAACAAGCACTATAGAATTAAGCTATCTTCATAATATTCATAGAAATATTTGCTTCTCTATTACCTTTCAACATGTATTACGCTTTTCCCCCATACTCATTTGCGGCAAGTGAAAATTTATCCATCCATGCTTAGTGACTAAACCTTCAACAAAGAAATCAATTCCATAGACTCCGATTCCTTTTCCCCCTTATTTACTGAGATCATATAAAGTACAATATTTTAAGTGTCATGCATAAACTCAACACTAATACAATAGATAATACACTCTAGTATAATTTAATGTTCTTTACAGCAACAACTTAAATTTGTAAAAGCATGTAAAATTTGAGTGCAAGGTCTTTAAAGGATTAAAAAAAGTCTTCGCAAAGAAAACTTTTAGGTTGCTTTACAATCTTTCTAAAAATTTCATAGCATCCAATGGGATTCTCTGATTCCAGCACTTTGTATTTGAGTACTCAAATGGTTAATTTGGTTTAACAAAACTTCATGAATTCCTAGTGATTCCCCAATTAAAAAACCCAATCTGACTATACATCCAATAACCAAAAGAACAAATTCAATAAAAATTTATTAGATTGATTGAAAGTGACTGACTGTTATAAAAAGTCAATTTCAATATTTTCTACTGAGAAGGTTAAATGATATATACTATTTTATAAATTCTGAAAGGTCTGGATGCTTCTATCTAAAATGTAATCTGGATTATTTGGTAAATTAGACTGTTTAAAATATAATTAGCAAAAGAAAATCATAATTTAACAAAACTCAACCAACAATGAACATTTCATGTAAGACTTGTGATTCGAAGAAGCCACACTTACTAGAAAACATCTTAATGAAGAGAGTAAACGTCTTTAACAGCCAGAAACCATTTGAAATGACCTCTCGTATTCGACTTTAACATGACTTAATGCTAGATATCCTCAGATCTGACGCTTTATATTTAGTTCATATCAACTATTAAATTGGTCTTATCCAATCAATGAATACCACTTTAATATGAATTAACTTATATGCCTTCATACAATACTGTTCCTCTTTATGTCAACTGTTCTTTCTCCAACGAGTTGCTTGTGGTATTTGAGAATAATAAAAATAAGATTATGGAGCAACAGTTTCCGGTTTCACCCAACCTAACTTTTCAATTTGATTCTGCTCTTAAATAATATGATTAAAGATATGATGCTTTCGCCACCACCGACTTCTGGAATAGCAAATGGTAGTGTTTTTATTTGAACCTACGCATTTTGAAATACACTTCTTCAGGGTTGGGAACGACTGCAACCAGATCGGCTCCCACCACTGAATACATGCTAAATATCTACCGATCAGGGAAAAGGCGCTTATCCCTGATCGGCGGGCTTACAAAGTAACTTATATGACAGAACAAATAGGTGAAATAGAAAATCACAAATAACAAATGGGCTCTTACAGAGGTACTAAGTTGGCAGGTGCAGTCAGGTTGCCGTCTGGGTACGCCGTCCATACCTGGCCAACTTAGTTCCTATATAAGAGCCCGTTTGTCATTCGTGATTTATTTACGAGGGTTATTCGTAAAGTAAGGTCCGTTTTGCAATAAAATCAAAACTAGTATATATATTTTCAAAATTTTTTCTTTACCAGACTCTATGTACCTTTAATTATTTTTCCACATAGTTTCCAAGTTTATTTAAGCACTTGTCATAGCGCTCAATGTACTTCCGCATGATCACTTCATAGAAGCTGCAGCTGGGGAAGAAAGTCACGCAGTTTTCACTTGCTAATCGTTGCTAAAATGCAGGCTGTCGATGAACTCCTTTAGTTCCTGGAACAGGTGGTAGCCATTGGACGTGAGGTCCGGACTGTAAGGTGGATGGTCAAGTTGTTCCCAAACAAAAATCTGATTAGTTGGGAACAACTTGACCACCCGCTTTACAGTCCTGACCTCGCATCCAGTGGCTATCACCTGTTCCGGGAGCTAAAGGAGATCTTCGGCAGCCTGCATTTCAGCGACCATGAACAAGAGAAAACTGCTGTAACTTTCTTCACCAGCGGCAGCTTCTATGAAGTGATCATGTGGAAGTTCATTGACTGCTATGACAAGTGCTTAAATAAACTTGGAAATATGTAGAAAAATAGTTAAAAGTACATAGAATCTGGTAAAGAAAAAATTTTGAAAATATACATACTAGTTTTGTTTTATTGCAAAACGGACCTTGCTTTACGAATGACCCTCGTATTCTTATTTTCTATTTCACCTATTTGTTCTGTCATACGAGTTACTTTTGTAAGCCTGCCAATCAGGGATAAGCGCCTTTTCCCTGACTGGGAGACATTTACCATATATTCAGTGGTGGGAGCCGAACTGGTTGTAGTCGTTCCCTACCCTGAAGAAGAAGTGCATTTCACATCGTGTAGGTTCAAATAAAAACATTATTATTTGCTATTCCAGACCTGTTCTTTATATATTTCAAGCAAATCTGACAAATTCTCTGTTAACCAAATCATCCCCAAATGCAGTGGTGTGCTGGAGCCAGCTCGCACCAGCTTGTGCGAGTCGGTTGTTGAACTTCAATAAAGACATGAAAAATTAGAAATATTTTTATAAATTAATTCATGTATACAGAGTGTATCTGAACAGTCTGTACAAACTTGGAGAAGAGATAGTATGGATGATTCTAAGCAAAAAAGTTTATATGAACCATGTTCATATGAGCTTTTTTGCTTAGAATCACCCATACTACTTCCCCTCCAAGTTTGTACAGACCGTTCAGATACACCCTGTATACAGGGTAATTACAAAAGAACTTCACACTTTTAAAAATTTATTACATCAAAGCTATTCAGAATATAGACACACCACATACGGATTCTTAAAGAAAAACTCTTGAAGTTTATTGTGACACAGTTAAAGATGTTCAATATGCTCCCCCGTCGTGACACGGCATTCATCAATGCGGTAGTCGAATTCGTCCCAAACCCGCATTAACATGTCTCCATCAATCCCACGTATCGCTACCGTAATGCGTTCTATCAGCTCGTCTAGGTCACGGGGAAGGGGTAGGGTGAAGACCTTGTCCTTTACACACCCCCATAAAAAGAAATCACAAGGTGTGAGGTCGGGGCTCCGCGGTGGCCACTTTGCAAGTTCTAGGTTATTGTTTGCTCGATCAATCCACCGCTGTGATTTCTTTTTATGGGGGTGTGTAAAGGACAAGGTCTTCACCCTACCCCTTCCCCGTGACCTAGACGAGCTGAAAGAACGCATTACAGTAGCGATACGTGGGATTGATGGAGACATGTTAATGCGGGTTTGGGTCGAATTGAATACAGGGGGGGCATATTGAACATCTTTAACTGTGTCACAATAAACTTCAAGACTTTTTCTTTAAGAATCCATATGTGGTGTGTCTATATTCTGAATAGCTTTGATATAATAAATTTTTAAAAGTGTGAAGTTCTTTTGTAATCACACTGTATTGTTAGGAGAAAAAACCCCAGAGATTTTAGTCAAAATATTCCATCACATAATATAACACTGCAAGTAGGAGACAACCAAGGGATCTGTCATACAGAAAAATCTCGTACACCGTCCCACAAATTTTACAAATCTGTAAAAAATCTCAAAAATTATTGCAGATTTGAAGTCTCAATTCTGATATCCAGTAACAACTTCTGGTTCCAATCGAGTAGTCGTGGAGCCAGTTGTTAAAGATTTGCCAGCACACTACTGCCCATACGCATACACATTCTAACAAACTGTCAATCCTAGACTGAAGGGGAAAAAAAAAAAGCTTACAAATCATCATTTGCATTGTTAACAGTAATTGGCAGATTTCAAAAAAATTTGCTCAGTTCTCTATAGCTTTTAACTTTAAAAAATAACGAAACTCAATGTTAAAACAGCATAGCTTATAAAGTATAGCATTCTAACAGAAAATACGCAATGTTCTTAACATGCATAATTTCCACGTGAAAGACATAAATGATTATTACTATTCATGTAATACTCATATTTTTTATTTGTCATGACAATTATAGACATGATAAAATAAGAAAATGTACAGTGGAGCTCACCTACAAGACATTAACTACAAATCAAGAGAAAAGTTTTATTTATTTATTTATTTATTTATTTTTTTTTTTTTTTCGTTTTAAACACAAAAAATTAATAATAAATCACCACCAACTCAGAGACACATGAGGTGACTGAATAACCATTAAGGCAATTCTAATCGAAAGTAAAAGTCACCAGCATTTATGGCAACTATAAACTGGAGAAAATTTTTTTTTGTATAAAAAAGAAAATAAAAATTAAAAAATAATAATAATAATAATAAAAACCAAAACAAAATAAAAAAAGAAACAACCAACTTTTTAAAAACGCTTGATACCTTAAAAAATCTATTTATTTATTTAACAATCGCCGGTGTTGCTGGTCTTGAGTGGAAAAAAATTTACCTGATTAATTTCAACCCATTTTCAGATTTACAAATACTATACTCCCAAATATTCAAAACCAACCAACCCAATAGATGATGACCTGTAAGTGATACACAAGAAATATTTCTCAAAAATCATAAATATTAAAACTATCTTCTTTTTTTTTTTTATTTTATTTTATTTTTTTTTATTTTTATTTTTAATTTTTTTGGAGATGATTAAAAGCAGAATCAGAACAAACAATGCTTTTTTACCATAGATACATGGAAAAATTTATTAGATTTCATTTAAATGCTCGCTTCAACGAGAGCAGATGGCAACAGATTCAAGTCAGTAGATGAGAAAAAAAATTACCAGCAATGCATATATTAATATAGGAAATTACAGTATTTAAATATGTAAAACGGACATAAAGAAGTTCATTTTCTCAACTGCTGACATGATCCATTATGTTTTAGTATATGGTAGGAAAAACATTTTTCCTTAGTAAACTGTCTGGTTAAATATCGCTAAAAATAAACATTTAAAAAATAAAAAATAGTAGTAAAATTCAATTAAAAAATACTGAAAAAATTAAACGCTAAATAAACAAAATATTAATTTTTTTTTTTGTTACTAATTACAAAGACAGATGTCCAAACTACACTGGCACATCCTCATTTGTGTCCCAAAACACAAATTTTATATACAGAGAAATTCTACAGTAGATAAGTGGAAGCATAGATATTATAAAAAAAAATAAAATAATAATAATAATAATAATAATAATAATAATATAAAATAAAATAACGCTTCAAAAAATGTTATTCAACTTTTCTTTCCCATCAATAAACCGTCCAAAATGGACCGATATTTTGCATAATTTTAGATACCCTTCTGGTATATTTCATTATTAAACTACTGGTTGCAAATTGAACCAGTTTTCAAAAGAAAAATTCAAGCTACTTTCATAACGACCAATTTTTCAAATGTACAGATTTAAGACCATTACATTTGCATGTAAATAGTACAAAAAATTTATTATTAATATATAAATATCTAGGTTCAATTCATTTTTTATTTCCATAATTAAAACTTTCAACAAAACATCTATACAATATAAAATAAATATAAACTCCTGGAAAGTATATTTCTTTCTTTACAGGAATTTATATAATAATTTCCTCGAACAATTCAATTTTGTGTTTTTAAAAAACGATACAACAAACATTAAAATCGATTACCGATGAAACTCCTATACTTACAAGATCTTGTTTTGTGAAAGCAAATGCAAAGTTTTAGTTATGTTTAAAAAATAAAATTGAATAAGACAAAACGCACTGTGATTATACTTAAAGTATGGCAAGAAAATACATTTCACTGGAAAAAAAATAAAAAATAAAATAAATAAATAAAAATAAAAAAAATAAAAAAAAAAAAACCAAAATTTTCCCCTTTGGTAAAATCTTAAAATTGCTAGGAACACTCTGTAACAAAATGTGTTTGTGAAGGAATATATACATATACATACACAATTACATGACGATACGGAGATGATTGCTTATCAAAATCACACAAGGCTTCTGTGAGATAACTAATCGTTTTCTTTAAAATAAATAAAAATTCCCATTATGGAGTTAAAAAAATTTGTGATTGTTATTTATCTTCTCATGTTATTAAAAATAATGGCATGAAATTTCAACTCCTCTTCCTATATTACAGTTGCTTCAGCATACAGTTTCTTGTTTCTAGTGTCTTTAAATTTAAACTCTTCTTCAAAGTCGGCTACTAATAAACACAAACCCTTTCATGGCTGATAAAAATAACGTTTCACGAAGAAACACTTAAAAAATCAAGTAAAAAATAAAAAACATAATACAACGGGGATTTGGGGGAAGAAAAGTTATAAACCGGGGAGAGAGAGAAAAATAAAAATCAGTTTTTAATTGCATCGGCAATTAATCTCAAATTAAAATCAAGCTGAGATTGATTTTAGAGTGCATAACAGTTATATGAACATGATATGAGATCGTTGCGAGAGATGATTTGGCAAGACTTAGAATAAACTCCGCAACACTCAATACTTAAAATATATGACTGCAGCACCGTGATAATACGCTTAAGAAATACAATGTGACGGAATACATATCCTCTTAAAATTTGATGATCCTGATAAATGATCCCAAGCTTTCTCTTTGGATAGAGAAATTAAAAATTATTTACAATAATAAAAACAAACTTAGTTCATGTAGCTTCATTAATGTTCATTATTTTTAAAAATTATAATAATAATAATAATAAATACAATTATCTCACGATTTAAAAAAAATAAAAAAAAAATGGCGAGAAGAGCTATTGATTCAAAAAGTAAATATCTAGAAGGAAATTAGTGTTTATGTATCAAAAAATTTTAATTAATAAAATTACTTTACAGTTACAGACAATTTACAATCTGAAAGTACATGTAAAACTAAATTTACATTATATATTTAACTCCTTGTTGTAAAGAATGAAATAATGGTAATGAATATAAAACAGTAAAGGTTCCGACACAGGAACTCGGCTAATCTCTCACAACAATCATTAACAGTTAAGATAGTGAAAATTATATAAAATTATTTATCAAATACAAACTCAATTATTTTAATACCTTCTGACAACGATCAAAAAAAGCTTTCGTCAAAAAAATAATAAATAAATAAATAAAATTAAAAAGAAAAAAAAAAATAAACGATTAATTAACGAAACCATTTCTTTTAGAGCATGCTAAACTTGAGTGAAGTATCATTAAATTTGTAGTGTTATCACAGATAATAAACATGCTTCAATTATAATTTTAATACGAATTTTCCATACAGATATACAAGATTCAAAAAAAAAGTGCTATTGGTTGGGTAAAAGAAAAATTCTAATTAAAAATAATCTTATATTCTGAATACATAACTGGGATTCGAAGATTAAAGTAAAAATAACGTACGCAATATAATAAAACTACAGTCGTCCCTCCGCAAGTCGGTATTCTACAAGTCAGAAAATTCCACAAGTCGGCAATTTTTACCAAGCTAAGATGGCAGACAATGACTTCCAGTTGGGGATTTTCGTTGGTGGTTATTACGATTAAAACATGCAAAATTGACCAATTTTATGGTTCTCCTAATGCATGCAGCCTGTTTTGAAGGGCTATCAAAGTCAATTATAGAAATTAAGAAGCAAATTAATATAATCTTGCTCTCTTCGAGCTGTTTATTTCCCCGAAACTGGAAATGGCAACCAATTACAGAGGAAGCCCTTCAATGCATAAGCAGCTACATTTTCAGTTACAAAACTTAATTTTCGCGATTTGTGATTACGATTAACTTAATTTGAAAAAGTATCCGCCACTTTGGAATTCTATTGGAAAAAGTATCCGCAACTTTGGAAGTCAGAAAAATCCACAAGACTGCAAGGCCTTGGAATCGAGGTTGCCGACTTGTGGAGGGACGACTGTACCAAAATGTTCGCCCTGGAATAATTTCCACGGGACCTTGTCATTTTAAAGTAGTAAATTTATATTTAAATAATAATAATCAATAATAATAATAATAATAATAATAATAATAATAATAATAATAATAATAATAACATGATTTTTTTTTATTAACTGATAATTTCATTCCTTTATCATCAAGAATATAATAATTAAAATAAATATTTAACAACAATCAAGAATTTTATTATTATTAATATTAAAAATATAATTCATTTTAGTAAAAAATTTAAAAAAAAAAATAATAAAAATAAGAATTTTAAGAAGCAACACAATTAACAATTCACTGGGTTCTTTTAAAAGGTAGGCAGTGTTTTAATAAACAAAAAAAAACATAAAAAGAAAAAAATCCCCAAATTTCAATAGGCAAATCAAGAACGAGTAAGATTCCTTTTTTTTTTTTTAAATAAAAAAAAAAAAAAAAAAAAAAAATGTTTGTGTGGAGTAATTCTCAGTAAAGAAATACAGAAAAAAACAAAACAAACAATAATAAGACACAATGAACGTCGTCGCACATGTTTAATTCAACAAAGGCTACATGAGACTTGTTCATCATCAAGAAAAAAAAAATCATGTCCTCCTAATCCGTCTATTATCATAATACAATTTCAACAGAAAAGTTTCCAATTACACAGTAGGATTTCCATGATTAGATATATAAATGGGGCACTGGTGGAATAATCAAAAATACACAAAATTTAACTGTGCTATTATAAATAAATACTCAATAATAATAATAATATTCCTTTTTTCCTCCACTACTAAAAGAGGAACTATACCCACTCATTCGTA
>JAHWFO010000397.1:151534-197930 GCA_023313115.1 Rhysida immarginata | reverse complement strand
TCTATCAATAAAAAACACTTGCTAGATGCTTTCGAGAGCATGGCTATCCATAAATCCAAGAACACCACGTTATTAAACTCCGACTTAGGCCCTATTGGTGATTCCCCTCTAATTCAGTGGTGGTCTCAATTAGCCAACCAATAATATTGTTTTTATTTCTTTTGTTATTGGTCTGCCTTGTATTTCTCTCGCTATATAAAGCGCTTTCTTCGGTTTCTAATCAATTCACTTTGGGTTTTCCACGTGTTCTTCTTGGTTCCTGCCGAATGATGAGAGCTTTGCTCTCGAAAAACGCTTCCAGGTTGTATTTTTCTGTTATTTTTGTTTTTGTTATATTCTTTATTAGTTTTATTTGGTAAAAGAGCCCTTCTTTATACTTAATGGAAAATGATATCGATATTATTCGTATTTAGTATTATCAAGATACAATTATTTTAATTATCAAGTTTTTTTCCTTGTCTTCCTGGGGTCTTCTCGCACGAACCTTCAGCATGCACTAGACCGGTTTGCAGCCAAATGTGAAGAAGCTGGGATGAAGATCAGTGTGGCTAAAACTGAGGTTCTGGTCCTTTCAAGACAGCCTGCTCAGTGCGCTCTCCATGTTAGGGGAGCCTCATTGAGACAGGTGGAGAAGTTCAAGCATCTCGGGATTGCATTCACGAGTGATGGACGGCAGGAGAAAGAATTGAATGCTTGGATCGGTGCAGCAAGCTGTGTCAGACGTGAACTGTGGCGATCCGTGGTAACGAAACGCAAGCTGGGTAACAAAGCCAAGCTCTCCGTCTTCAAATCTATCTTTGTCCCCATTCTCACCTATGGTCATGAGGCTTGGGTAATGACCGAAAGAGTGCGATCGCGGGTACAAGTGGCCGAAATGAGATTTCTGAGAGGTGTGGCAGGTGTTACCCTACTAGATAGAGTGTACAGCAGCATGATATGGGAATCTTTAGGTGTTGAGCCGCTACTTCTCCGCATTGAGAGATCTCAGTTGCGCTGGTATGGCCACGTGATACGGATGCCGCAAACTAGTCTTCCTAGGCAGTTGTTATTTTCCAAGCCGGTGGGTAAGAGACCAAGGGGTCGGCCTAGACTACATGGAGAATCTGGGTTCGAGTCGCTTGGATATTACCAGGGAGGACATGCGCCTGATGGCGGAAGATCGCGATCGCTGGAGATCCTCCATAGGGCTGCTGCCCCCGCGACCCTAACGGATAAGCGGGTTTGAAAAGTAAGTCAGTAAGTTTTTTTTCGTTAATAGTTTATGGCGGAAATAAACTAGTAAATTAAAGCAACTCTTATTTTTTATTTTGTAAAGAAACAAGACCTGCTCACATTTTTAAAATGCACGTCTCATTGCCACCATCATAAATTATAAAAGTTATAAGTTATAAAATGGGCCAATGAAACGACAGAAAACCCAAGGGAAAGCATCGTGCCAATACAAGTGGGAAAGTGGGGAGTGGGAACTAACACACAAATACAAGTTACAAATAAATACGGAAAAAGCAAAAGCACAAACGATCTTACCTGTCATGACGAATAAATTCTATATCGTGGCCTGCATGACATGTTTTAATGCAATTTACACAAATAGCATTTCTATCGGTTGTGTTACATGTTCGGCACCTGCAAATGTTTTAAATAAATTTTAATCAAGATAAAACCATAAAAATAAATCATTACTTGTATTTAAAAAAAAAACGCACCTGTAAAAATCATGCATTGGAAAGCTTGTGTAACTGGATATTTTATACAAACATTGTCCGCTGCTGACTGCTTTGGCTACTGCATCATGATTATCAAAAATTTTGTTACCTATAAAACAACCAATGATGATTTATTCTAAATGCATTCTAAATATATTCTAAATATATATACGGGTCAACAACTATATTTAGAGTAATCCTTGGGAGTATAAAAATAAAATTCACTAGCTTCCCGATAGATGCACAACAGCTTTTGCAACAATATGGGCATTCTTTATGAACTTATCGGACAAATACACTTCCCCAACTATCGCCTACACTACGTAATCAAATATTTAGGGACACCAGCATTTCTGCATCACAGGCTTCAGATACAGTCGACTCGCATTATTGGCAGTCGTCAGCCCTCTAGCAGCCAATGACTCAAGCTTCCAATATGGCCGCCGAAGAGGGGAGGTGAACAGCAATCGATACCTCACAGCATGGCAACTAGTGATGCAGCTACTTTAATAAGCACGAACCACTCTATATCCATCGCTGATATTTTAAATTATCTTGGATTGAATGCCAGTAATGAAAGAAAAAGGTGCTTGGTAGAGGGGGAAGCAGTTTTAAATGCTCAGCATGTAATATTTTGCGGGAGAAACAGTATCGCATCTTCGCCGTCAATACACGTAATAGCCCTTTTGCTAAGGAGTAGCAGTGTTAGTTCCACCCCACATGAAATAAACGGCATAAACCTAATTATCAACCCTTGCCAGGATACTGATCACAAAAAGGTACTAATCAAAACATATTTTAGCTCGCGCAACGAAAGAATGGATCAATCAGATTCGTTCTCTTATTGACTGCACAGATCTAGCGATTAACGAACGATTTGACAGACGAATCCCTCGATGAAGATAGCGATCGATGCATTCAGCCACAGTCACAATCTCCGAAAGAGCGTCCTTTTTAAAGGACACAAAATCACACCAATAGAGAAAGATATCAGGCAAGGTATATAAAGATAACATACCTTGGATATCAGGAATCAACTGGTTAGTCTTGATTCTGATTGGTTGTCGCTCCCATCATTGGCTGTGATACTATAAAATCTTCATCGCAAGATTCATCTGCCAAATCGTTCGTTAATCGCTAGATATGTGCATTCGATAAGAGAACGAATCTGATGACAGTTGATTGACCCCCTTCTTTCTTTGCGCGACCTGTAATATGTTTTGATTAGTACCTTTATATGATCATTACCCTGGCAAGGGTTGATAATTAGGTTTATCTCATGTGGAGTGGAACTAATACTGCTACTCCGTTAGCACAAGGGCTATTATGTATATTGAAGGCGAACATGCGATACTGTTTCTCCCAGAAAATATTACCTGCTGAGCATTTAAAACTGCTTCCCCCTCTACCAAGCACTTTTTTCTTTCATTACTGGCATTCAATGGATGTAGATGGATATAGAATGGTTCGTGCTATTAAAGTAGCTGCATCACTAGCTGCCATGCTGTGAGGTATCGATTGCTGCATCACCTCCCCTCTTCGGCGGCCATATTAGAAGCTTGAGTCATTGGCTGCTAGAGGGCTGACGACTGCCAATAACGAAATTACTGAAATAACGAAGTTTTTCATAGTAACGATTTATCGTAAAGGCAATTCATAATACATGCCGTTAGGCTTATTTCACATAAAGACAAAAAAAAAACCAGTAAAAATTATACTCTGATCTTGAGAGTGCGGAAATGACGTCTTCGTTTCCTTGAAAACAGCCAATAAGAATCCATACAAAAGCGGAAATGCTGGAAAATGGAGAAAGATCCAAAGCTGAAGCAAGTAGAATTGACAGGGTTGGGACACCTTAATATGACAACCTGCTAGTATCCGGAATACCCACCTTTGGCAGCAAGCACGGCAGCTAGCCGATGTGGCAGAGAGTCAATAAGGTGCAGGTGGTTGCAGGATCTGGGACCATTCGGCGATCAGTGCATTCCGTAATTCCATCACCGTGCGTGCTGGAGGGTCCAGCTTGCGGACATGGCGATCGAGATGGTCCCACAAATGTTCAATGGGCCGGAGATCCGGGGAGTTTGGTGGCCATGGGAGTAGCTTGAATTCATCCTCTTGCTCCTCGAACCAGTCGTGGACAATTTTGGCAGTATGGCAGGGAGCATCGTCCTGTTGAAAGGTGACATCACCCTGAGGAAACACTGTCGACACGAAGGGGTGTACCTGGTCTGCGACGATCGTCAGGTAACGAACAGCATTCAGTGTACCCTCCAGCGGTATCAGTGGACTCAGACCATACCACGAAAACATCCCTCAAACAGTCACACCTCCCCTACCAGCCTGACGTCTGCCAACGATGGTGTCGGGATGCCTGTTCTCAGATGCTTCCCGGCGAATTCTCCATCGTCCGTCCACTGTGTTCGCTAGAAACCGCGACTTGTTAGAGAAAGCAACCCTTTGTCACTCAGCCGAGGTCCAATGGCGATAGTCCATTGCGAATTGGAGGCGTTTTCGGCGATGCACAGGCGTCAACATCGGTGCTGTTAATACACGCCTGCTCCGGAGCCCCAACCTCAAGAGGGATCGTTGCACTGTCTCGGTGCCGACACGCCTAGTGAGCCCACTGTTCATCTGCTGTGTCAGTTGCTCGACAGTGGCACAACGATTGGTCTTTGGTCAGGTGTCGTAACCGGCGCTTGCCTCTAGGATCGACGGCCCGTGGGGCCCCACAGTTACCTCTTCGGTTGCTCGAAACTGTCTGGTTTGTCCAGTCGCGGTACACCTTCACAACGGTGGCCGTTTCTGAAATGCTCCCCCCTTTGGCCCAATAGCCAATGATCGTCCCGTTTTGGAGGTCCGACAGGTCACTTGCTCTGCCCATGATGGCGACAATTGCTGTGTTAACGGATGCTACTACACGTCTGCCGTTGTCAGCTTTTAATGATACGCAATGGTTTTTCATCTGCATACCAAGGAACGTTCCAACATGTTCGAGGAGAGGTGGTCATATTAATGTGTCCCGACCCTGCACTTCTTGTCCTTCAGATTACGATCGTTGATCGATGACTACCAAAAATGGAAGCAAAAATCTTTCTAGAAAATATCATGTACTGAAAAACTGAAAAAACGTTCAAATGACAAAGTACTCCCGGGGATTGCACCCACTTCAACTTTCAAATGACAAAGTACGAATAATAAACTGACTTTTAATATAATAACTGCAAGACTATTTCGGTTTATTAAAGTTTACTCCATTAATTAACAACGATAAAAGGGTTACCTTTCAATATAGGCTGCACTCCGCTTGCTAGACATAATCCGCCAAATTTATTATTGAAAATTTGATTAAATTCTAATGTTGCAGTAGCGTTATTAGTTATTTCTACTCCTGCAGCTAGTCCATCAAAAATCCTATTCCGCCTAAGAATTGGATGGCTCTGTGTACTGATTAAAACGCCTGCTTGAGCATTACGAAAAATATCGTTCTCTTCCAAGATTCCTATCATCAAAAAAAAAAAAAAAAAACTTATAAGAGAACTAAAACAAGATAATACGTTAACGCCATTTCAAAATAATTTTTTTTTTCCTTACCTTTTCCACCGTTAAAAATACATATACCACCATCCCGCCCATCATATATCTTGTTCCGCCTTAGTGTTGGATTGCTGTCAGTCTTAATCCATACTCCAGCCATTGCATTATCAAATATTTCATTTTGTTCTAAAATTCCTAATCCACCATTATAGACGAGAACACCTCCATTTTGACCACCCCAAATTTTGTTTTTTCTTATTATAGGGTTGCTACCAGTTCTAAAAATGAAAAAAGTCTCGAAATGTATCTTCGTTTTCTATATGCATAATATTTTTATTTTTTTAAATTTTAAATGGTTACCTAATTTGAACACCAGAATATAAATGATTAAAAATATCATTATCTTCTAGTCGACCATGGCCATTATCATAAAAATAAACCCCAACCTAGAATAAGTTTAAAAAGAAAAAACGAAAATTGTATAGATAATTGACAAGAAAGCAACAAAATACAGTAAAAGTCCATAAAGTAATCGGGTCACGAAACTGTGGATGTACAAGGGTGGGCTGAAAAGTAATGCCTCCATGGCTTTAACTTTTTTATTTTTCAAAATTCTTTTTGTATCTGATACTCCCATTTCTCCTCTACGTAATGCACTATTCACTTTTCGACATAGTCCCCATCCCTTTCCACGCATTGTACCGATGCGTGACTAGTCGGGCGAACCCGTCGGACGGGAATTCCAGGGTTGTTGTCGACACCAAGACCGAACGGCAGGTTTCACCTCGTCGTCAGAACGCAACTCGTGCCCCTTAAGGTGCTCTTTCCTCTTTGGGAAGTGGCGAAAGTCGCAAGGTGCAAAGTCTTTCGTTTTTGAACTGCAGTTTTTCATCTTTCAACTGTAGGCGCTGCAACCCCCTCCGATGTGTGGCGATCGTGTGCGGACGGGCGTTATCGTGCTGCAGAAGAGGATCCAAAGCTGCCATTCGATCCTCGTGTCGACGACAACCCCGGAATTCCTCTCCGACGGGTTCACAATAAAAAATAAAAAAGTTACAGCCATGGAGGTATTACTTTCCAGCCCACCCTCGTACAATTTAACACTGCAAAAAATAGCTTTACTTGTTTTCCACTATGAATACGGTTTCTCCTTAACACTGGAGTGCTGCCTGTAGTTATCCAAACACCGGCAAGTGTATTAGCATACACTTCATTTTCTTCTATTAGACCCTGCCCCTTTTCATGCTACAGAAAACAAAAGAAAAAAAATTAGAATTCAATTTAATATATATGTCTTAAATAATTATCTTAATATATAGAAATATGATAGAATTCCTACCACATAGATTCCTCCATGCTGACCATGGTGAATTTTATTATGCCTCACTATAGGGTCACTATTGGTTCTTATTTGAATACCAGCTAGTGCATTACCTAAAAAATAAAAAGCGCATTGTCTAAAAAGTGACTTTAATAAATTAGAAGGCTATCCCATTTATAAATAAAACTATGAATAAGGCCGATTCCAATGTGCACATACACTATCCTATCAAAAGTCAAGGGACACCATCACTTTAATAGAAACGCTCAAACATATACACAGTATCTTGTTGGTCCACCTTTTGCTGCTATCACAGCTTCTACTCTCTGGGATAAACTGTCCACAAGTTTTTTTAAGTTTCGACAGGTAATTTTCGCCATTCAGCCCTAAGTATCAGGTCACGGATTTCGGGCATTCCACACAATCGACGTTCCAACACGTCCCACAGACGTTCAATGGGGTTCAGATCGGGGCTCTGGGCAGGCCAGTCCAGTTCTCGAACCCCCTTTTCATCAAACCGTGTGCCTACAGCCCTTGCTTTACGGCAAGGTGCGTTATCGTGCTGAAACAGAAAAGGGCCATTGCCAAAGTGCAGTCAGAGAGATGGGAGTGCTGCTTTATCCAGAATGTCTTGGTAATGCTCTGCGTTTAGAATGTCCATCCACAGAAACGATTGCAGCCAACACATACCATGAAAAGCACCCGCACACCATCACAAAGCTTGGCAGATAACATTCGCCATACCCAAACCCATCCATCCGATTGCCAGACGGTGTAGTGGGACTCCTCGCTCCATTCAACCATTCGCCATTGATCCAGAGTCCAACGTCATCACTCTTTGCACCATTGCAATCTCCTCGCTGCGTTCCTGGTGCCGATGTGAGGTTTGTGAGCTGCCGCTCTGCATAAAAACCCATTGCATACAGTTCACTGCTCACAGTTCTTCCCGTCGACTCTATGGACGATCTTGTCAGTCCATCAAGCGATGTGTGACGGTTGGTCGATTTCGAGACGTTCAGGAGGGTTGACGTCTCTCTAACAGTTATGCCTGCGAGATGGCACCCAACAATTGTACCTCTTGGGAAATCTGAAAGGCTTTTCTTTGAGACATTCTTACAACATTCACGCAAGCATCATCTCATAATAGCATACTCTCTGTTATGTAGTGCTGGGAAGAATGCCAACAGTGAAATTGCAAAGGAATGTCACAGTTTCATTCAAATCAGGCGTATACCTGCTACCCTATTTTCATTAAGAAGGGACAGGTCCATTCTAATCTGCCATGACTCCTAGTACAAGTACCTAATTATGCAACCGATCAACATTCACTAAGCTCAGCCCCTACGGAGCAGGTAAAAACCTTTTTGCACCCGACTGTACGTCACAGCCACCCACACTCACACAAGTTGCGCTATTTATCCCATCCTCCCCCCCACTCCCAATCCAGGTGTGGTGTTTATTCGCACCAAAGCGACAGACTGATTACTATGAGTTGACAATGCAAAAAAGAATAAACATAAGAATAACAAACATTTTTCCATCTACTTCTATAGTTTCACCTCCTAAGCTAACGTTAAAGCACCACTGCTTTTGATATGAAACTACAAAAAATAACGCTTTTCCACAATATGAAAGTGGCACCGATCAAAAAATTTGTTTCAGTTGGCAACGCAGGTTGCGAGAAACATGTTAGCTAATAATCTCCCAAAGCGGCCAACAGTCCTGAACAAAAACCCTTGTACTCACTGGGATTGTCTTACCTCGCAGGGTGCGTAAAATATTTGAGGACAGATTCACGTCAAGAAAGAAAACAGAGATATAAGTTGAGAGCATACACAAGAAAACTTCTTGTTATATGGCTATTCAATGAATCCGCCTTCAGCTTCTATAACTGCTTTGATGCGAGATCGAAACCGTCGACATGTGCGAATCAAATGGTCATTACTCGAACAATGGCAGCTTTCA
Source organism: Rhysida immarginata (assembly GCA_023313115.1). Classification (NCBI taxonomy): domain Eukaryota; kingdom Metazoa; phylum Arthropoda; class Chilopoda; order Scolopendromorpha; family Scolopendridae; genus Rhysida; species Rhysida immarginata. Next base: position 189,401 of record JAHWFO010000397.1, on the reverse strand, counting down.
ATTCATCTTTGGTGTTATGGGGGCGTTCACTGACCCCTCTCTCCGCAACGCTCCATACATAGAAGTCCAACAGATTCAGGTCGGGGAGTTAAGAGGCCAAAGGTTAGGGGTTACGTGATCGTGGAAGTTGTCGGCCATCCATTCCTGTGTCGTGCGAGACTTCTGTGCTGGGGCAGAGTCTTGCTGAAACACGCAAGGTCTTCCATTGCGTATCGTGTCTACCCAAAGCTTAACAGTTGTTTCAAGCCTCTCAATGTAGACCGCAAAGTTAACTTTAAGGCCTTGGGGAAAGAAGTGTGGAGGCATCACTGCTGATAACCCCTAAAACCATGGCTGTTGCAGGAAATTTCGTGTGCACGACTCGTGGCACTTCCGAAGGGTCTGCACATAACCATCCATCATTTCTTCTATTCACCTTCTGATCCTGGTCGAAGTTTTTTTCGTCGGGGAAAATCCACAGCAAATCGGCTTCACACGGAATTTCCAGCTTCCTTAAGAGCGTTTTTGATCCGAGTAGGCGCTTTTCCCGTGTTTTGCCCAACATAAACTGATCTCTTCGCATAACATACGAGTGACATCTGATGCTTCCACGAACAGCATTTCCGACTGTTCCTTCCGACACATGGAGATCTTTGGCAAGCAACCTCATGATGTTCTTGGATTGTCATCGATGGCCTGCTGAACTTGCTAAATAAATTCAGGAGGTGTTCTGGTGATGCCAGAGCGTGAGACATGCTGTTTACGCTTTGCTACTGGTGCAACATCGCCATCTTCGGTCTCCAACTTCTTCTGCACTTTGTGGACGAATGATCTTGCAACCTTTAGAAATCGTCGTGATATCTCTAAATCGCTGTGCTCTGCCTTTATTGCCACGATTACTGCACGTCTCTTCATGATTTGGTCCGCCATTTTGCTTTCCGGAAACGGAAAGGACATACAATTTACTACAGTGCAGCAGTAGCCAAACGAAGGTGTGTCCTCAAATACTTTACGCACCCTTAAAGTATAAACATCTTGAAGAAGGTATGGCATAAAGAAACCCTCTTGGGCCTACCTGCATCTTAAAAATAAAAAATGGTTTTAGTTTATACATAATAAATGAATTTTACCATAAATGTTATTGTGTTCTATTAATCCTCTTCCTTCACCAAAGATGTAAACACCACCCTGGTGTCCATTATAAATATCGTTTCTCCTGAAATTACATAATACATTCAAATACGATATTTCTAAAACGGTTTCAAATTATTCATTCAAACATTACGAAGTTAAAATATTCATAATAAGACCCTTATCCATGAAACACGAACAAAACGACGAGGGATTCTCTCCAAATTTTTATTTCTGCATAGAACACCAGAATCCTTATGCTGATGATGAAGTCAATATGCCGGTGTAAAGTAGCCCCTAGACGATCAAAATTTTGATCAAAATTCGCTTCAATATTGATGCTCTATATTGAAGCGCGCATCAATATGCTTCAAAACGCATCAAAATTCGCTTCAATATCGATGGCGGATCATATTTTCCAAAACGCATCACCAATACTCATTCAGCGAAAAATATTCGTACCGCTTGGTCGTGGCTGTTGTAAATCTCGAAATGTTTTCCAATTCGGGTTTGGGTTTTCTAGCATTGACTCTTGCACTGTGCGAACAAAAAAAAAGTCAAAGAGGAAGAGAAATAGACACTGGTCCAAAGAGTGGTACAAGCTGAGAAGCCGCTTTTTTTTTGCATTGCAATTGTTTTTTTGTTTTTATTATAATAATTTTGTGACTTCGCACACCACAATTCTGGATAATCACGATATGCAGCTATTAGCAGGGTTGTGAAATCCCGATCACTAGAAGGGGAGCTTGGTGAGCTCGGTGGGTCAGCCATGTTCTCACTAGTGATGTCCGTTGGATCCGGATCTCTGATTCGGATCTGATAATGTCCGGATTCGGATCTAAAAATATCCGGATCCGGGTCTGTATCCGGTTCTCGGATATCGGATCCGGATTTCAGATCCTTTCGCTGGATGCGTGTTAAGACTAATTAGGACTTAAGAGGAGTAGACTATCACTTAATAAAAGCTTTTATAAACTGCTTTCAGAAAAAGTTTGCATATACACAATTTCCTGTCTAGGATCCGATTTTCGGATCTCGGATCCAAGATCCGGATCAGACATCTCAGATCCAAGTTCCAGATTTCGGATTTCTAACCAACATCCGGTTCTCGGATCTCGGACCTAGGTCCGAAAAAAAGATCCGGACATCCGGATCTTGACATCATTAGTTCTCACTTCGCCGTCTCGCAAACAACTGAAGGAAACCATCGCGGTCTCGCAAATAACCTTGATATTGAGGAAATTTTGACAAAAACCTCCTAGACGTTCAATATAGATAGGACGCTTTCTTCAATATTGACAGAAAATATAATTTTCTATCAATATCCGTCAATATTGATAGGACGCTTCAAAACACTCTTAGACGATCAAAATTTGCATCAATATGGTCTTCCATCAATACTGAAGCGAATTTTGATCTAAATTTTGATTGTCTAGGGGCTACTTAAGAGTGTTTTGAAGCGCCCTATCAATAACGACGGATATTGATACAAAATTATATTTTCTGTCAATATTGAACGTCTAGGAGGTTTTTGTCAAAATTTCCTTCAATATCGAGGTTATTTGCGAGACCGCGAAGGTTTCCTTCAGTTGCTTGCGAGACGGCAAAATGAGAACATGGCTGACCCACCGAGCTCACCAAGCTCCCCTTCTAGTGATCGGGATTTCACAACCCTGCTAATAGCTGCATATCGTGATTATCCGGAATTGTGGTGTGCGAAGTCAAAAAATTATTATAATAAAAACAAAAAAACAATTGCAATGCAAAAAAAAAAAAAAGCGGCTTCTCAGCTTGTACCACTCTTTGGACCAGCGTCTGTTTCTCTTCCTCTTTGATTTTTTTTGTTCGCACAGTGCAAGAGTCAATGCTAGAAAACCCAAATCCGAATTGGAAAACATTTAGAAATTTACAACAACCACGACCAAGCAGTACGAATATTTTTCGCTGAATGAGTATTGGTGATGCGTTTTGGAAAATATGATCCTCCATCAATATTGAAGCAAATTTTGATCGTCTAGGGGCGCCTTAAGGAGAAGTAGTTGATACAGGTGTCCGGTACAAAAATAAAAATTTGGAGAAAACTCCTTATCGTTTTGTTTATTTTTGAGAGCAACTGAAATTCAACTCATTCTATCGACAATAACTTTCTGAATTTTCACGCTATTTGTTTGGGCTTTTTATAAGAGTAGCTCTATACATTAAAGAGTTTTCACCTTTATATCTCTATGAACATCCACTGCCATATCAATGAATTATGACCAGCACCCCTTCAAGGCACACGCACGGTTCGCCCCAACAACGATTACACATTGCAAAATTTGCATAACAGGCTAAGAAAGCTTTAAAACTAGCGCATCAAACGGCAGGTGCACGAGCCTCGAGATGGGTAAATGTCTGGATTTAACGGACATCCAAAAAGGGATGATAATAGGCTATCGCAGCAAGGGTGGCACCATCTCCGAAACGGCACGCTTTGTGAATGCTCACGGTCCGCTGTAGCGAAGGTGTATAAAGAGTGGACAGCGGGGACAGAAATCGCGCCCCAACGTAGCCATCGACCGACGGGGTGAGCGGTGCCTACGATGGCTCGTAAAAGGTGACAGAAGAGCCACAGTCCATCGACTGACCACCAGGTTCAACAGTGGTGCCAACAGACGTGTATTCGACATTACCGTTAAACGCACCCTGCTATGGATGGGACTGAACAGTGTACGCACGGTTGCTGCACCCATGTTAACCAGGGATCGTCATCAACGACGACGAGACTTTGCACGTGAGCACCGCCATTGGATCACAGACGAGTGGGCTAAGGTCGCCTTCTTCGATAAGTCAAGGTTTTTGCTCCATAAGACTGACGGGCAATGGCTATTGGGGGCCGGAAACAAGGTTTTAGTGTGCATGTGTGGGGGATCTTCTGTTGGGAGCAGTTAGGTCCACTGATTCGTCTAGAGGGTAATTTGTATGCCTGTGGCTATCTGTCAATCGTAGCGGACCAGGTGCACCCGTACATGCTCACAATGTTCCCCCAACGTGATGGTGTGTTCCAGGAGGACAATGCACCCTGCCACAAGGCACGTCTCCTTCTGGACTGGTTCGAGGAACACTCTACTGACTTTCGAGTGCTCCCTTGGCCCGCTAATTCGCTGGGCATCAATCCAATTGAACATCTGTCGGAGCACCTTGATCGCCACGTACGGCAGTTGGACCCTCCACCTATGGCTCTCGAAGCTCTGTGGACAGTGCTTCAAGCGGAATGGACTGCCATACCATCGGCCACATACTGCGCACTTCTTGCGTCCATACCACGATGCCTAGCAGCAGTTATAGCGGTGAAGGGTGGCTACTCCCATTACTAAGCGGATGTATATGTTAATTTCGTTTATCAGGACAAAATGCAACTCCGTGGCTGTGTTCGTTAATTTATTCAAAATGGCGGCATGCGAAGCGAAGTTAGTTTATAGGGAAGTCGTGTTTATATCTCCTTCGAAGTTAGTTTCCTCGATATTTTCCAATAGGTGATTACTGTTAACAATAATAAATTTATCAAATTAATATCTATTAACTGGAATATATAAGTACTTGCTTGCTATTCAATCGAACATGGCAACAGCTGGTAATGAAACAAACTATACGGAGGGTTGATTCAGATAAAATGAGACGACTTTGCAGTTCTGTTACGATGGTGTAATACCATGGCGCCACCATCGGTTGTGTTCGATGTGAGAGCCACGTTGTTGGACTATCGCCCGGCACCGTAATTTCCACTGAAGTAGGCTGAGTTTGAGGGACTCCACGGGAAGTTCGTTCCACACCTGCTGACACACTTTCCATAGCCCATCAACGGTTCTTGGTCGGCGACTTCCGAGCCGTCGTTTCAGGAGACCAAAACCACAGAAATCCATCGGTGATGCGTCAGGAGATTTTACAGGCACATGAGAGAAGGGAATAACTCGCATGCCCGTCTCCTGTTCCATCTTCCTGTAGTAAGCCACAGATGACTTGGCAGTGTTCAGTCACTCAGTTGTGTGACCGTGCGCTTTATGACGTCGCTCCAGCCCAAGATTGTCATGAATTATTCTGGAGACTGTTGCCTGTGAAATACCTTTCCTTTGGGCTAGACTTCTCTGTGTGGGGAGATTTTCTTTCAGCACTTCAGACTGGATTTCTCGCACCACCTGCGTGTCGGCTGGGGCTTGTTTCTGGTCTGCTTCTCTGCCTCGTCCACGTTCATTAGATGGTCGCAATTTGTTCTTTTTGATTACTCGACCCACACTATCTTTGGATACCACAATACCATTTCGTTTGCATAATTCCACAATGCACGAAAGACTCAAGTTAGCGTCGGAAAGGCCAAACATATACCCTTCCCAAAAAGCTGTGATTTTGGAAGCCATGTTTCGGCACGAAACGTCCCAAATAACAGCAACAAGTGTATACAAAGCTAATCCCCATGAATAGTGGACGAGTCATGCAAATCACATTCCGTCAAGGTCATACGTGGCGTTTAAAGTCGTCTCTCATTTTATCTGAATCAACCCTCTGTATCAGCATCGATAGACAGCCCATTGCAGGTAATTTTAGCTAGGCTCGAGTAAATGTCGCACCCCTGTTTTTTCATTCAAAAATTGGGTACAAAATTTTGGGACTTACTCTCGAGTATTTACGGTAGTGTTTCATTTCACGCAGAATGACTCCTACGTAGGTTTGTAAATTTCACTTAAAACTTATCATAAAGGAAATCTTTGACTGATTAATCTTTCCATTACCTGATTGTAGGATCACTATTAGAAGTTATCCAAACTCCAGCAAAATTATTAGAATGTATTTTATTTTCTATAAACTGTCCTCTTCCATTCTCATGCACATAGATCCCACCCGTTTGCCCATGATGTATTTCACAACGAACAACCGTTGGGTTGGCACCTGCTTTAACTTCGAATCCTGCTATCCTGTTATTATGGATATCATTTTCTTCAAAGTAACCCTGAAAAATGCAACAAAATATCCAACTCTTACCGAGTTACAAAAATGCGCTTAGAAAATAACACCGTAAGTTACTACTAACTTGGCCGTTGTCAAACGTGAAAATTCCCACATCGCGACCATGATGAATGTGGTTTCTCCGCATAATAGGGTTAGCATAATTTTTCACCCATATTCCAGCTAGAGCATTGCGGCTTATTTCATTGTCTTCATAAATCCCCTGAGCATAATCAGTTACATATAAACCTACGTTTTCACAGTCACTTATATCACAGTGCCTGATGGTAGGTTCAGCTCCTCTTCCACTAACACATACAGCTGCACCAACTAGAGAAAAGATCACAAAAGAAAAAAAAAACAAACTCAAAATCAACATCTTTAAAAGTACCGTATTTATTCTACTATAATGCGCTTCTTGTATAATGCGATTCCACTTTCAGAGCCCAGAAAAACAGTAAAAATCTTATCCTCTTGTATAACGCGGTCCCCTTTAGATTTGTCGCGAGAAATAAAATATGCAAGAATATACAGAAAAAGAAAAAAGAAAGGGGAAACAACACTTTATTTTACTATTGCTATTACCAGTCACTGCTTCTCAGATCATAAAAAGTGGAAAACATGACGAGTTCATTACAGAAAAGTGAAAAAAGTTTAGAGTTCCATTGCAGGGAAGACGGAGAACGACTTACTGATGGTCTCTGACAACACCACCTAAAAAGAAAGCTTGTGCACTGAAAATTTATACATTGTTACATGATCATAGGTTGTCATAATTTAGGGCTTATTGTTGGTAGAAATCACGGTCTATAGATATTCATGGTCATCGAGCTTCGGCCATTTTCTATTGTTTCGAGAAGCTAAGGAAAACAGATCGCGCCAGGCTGCCGCATAGATCGCACCAGGGCTGACCGTGACCTGCGATAGAGGTTTTTCATTGAAACTGAAAATGAAAGTAAAGATTCTGTCTGTCGATAGGGCGGCACTGCAGGCGTTTTTGGGCCGATTGTGCCACTTTTCAATAGAGTTCCCGCCCTATTGGGAGCTAGAAACTTTAGCTTCATTTTAACAATGGAGCTTGGTGACCATGAATATCTCTAGACCGTGGTAGAAATACAATTAACAATGCCTTTTTATGATGATGTAACAATGTATGGCTTTCCTTTTAGATGGTGTTGTCTCTGATGGCTGTGTTCGTTAATTTATTCAAAATGGCGGCATGCGAAGTGAGTCATCTAAGTTAGTTTCCTTAATTTTATTTAGTGATATTTACGAATATGCAACGATTTTTTAATAGGTGATTACTGTTAACAATAATAAATAGATATTAATTTACTAAAACTTAAGTGGGAAAATAATAAGATCGATGCAGTTTTGAAGTTAATTTCGTATTAGTCTTTGACGACGGGAAATTAAAATAAAAGTCAATTACCGTACTGTATAAAGAACTATACATTGTATATACTGTATATTTAATGTACTGTGAAGTATATTACACGCTAGTTTCGTTTGAACTTTATCAGCCTGGATTTATTTTGATGACCCCCCCCCCCCCAGTCATTGCAGCGCTAATATTATACTCTTGTATAATGTGGTCCCACAAATTCGGTGCGTTTTTAGGCTAAACTTTTTCGCATTATAGTAGAATAAATACGGTAACTCGATTTTTTTTTTTTTTAAATCGCAACATATTTTCAAGGTGATCACACAGTGCATTTCAATAAACAGCCAAAAACGTGAAAGTACGATGGGCAGTCAAAAAGTTTTAATTATCACTTTGAAAAAAACCAAACGGCAACCATGAAACTTGGTGATGGTGTTAAGGCGCGTTTTCAAAGACACGTTGTCCGCGTGTGTTTACGTATGCGTTTGAAGGTCAACCCATCGGATCTCGTCGCACATCAACGGATCGCTCACACATCAGAGTTCCCTCGGAGTCAACTTTTCAATCCGTACAGATGCGTTAAACGCATCACACGACAAAATCCATCAATATACAGCTTTCATGAAAGTGGCGACTCCCGATGCAGTTCTAGAAGTACAAACATAACCAGTTCTTTACGATTCAAAAAATTCTCGCTATAAAGACACGGAATATTAAATCTTTACAATCTTTGCTCCATAATTTGCAGCAACTCATTATACACCCCAGGAGACATCCCAAGGTGATTTTGAAAGGAGTCTCGCTTCATGTTCTAAACTCGCCCTTATTCGCTCGAATATGAAGTAAAGAGCCAACTCACCATCGTCTTTTACTTCTTCGTCTTCTTTTATGTCTCCGATATAATGCCAATAACAGAATATCTACGGCGATATATTCAAGCATATTCATTTTATCCATTTTCTAATAAAACGCATAATCGCAAACAACGTGGCTATGAAAACGGGGCTTGCGTGAACGAATACGGACGCATGCAATGTATACGCACATACACGCAGACAATGCGTCTTTGAAAAACCCACCTTTAGTCCATCTCTACATATTCACCCTTGTTGCGATGCATTTTTCCAACAATGGATGACTTGGTGGAGACTTAGTTGTAGAAGTCTGCAATTTGGCTGTTTAGGAAACGTTCCACATTGAAAATCACCTTGTCATCATCCTGGAAATGCCTGCCACCCAATGGTTTCTTCATCCAAGGAAAGTCGAAGAAGTCACTGGGAGCCATGTCAGGAGAATACAGGGAGTAAGGCAAAATTTGATATCAAGATGAATAAATGGAGTCCAGATGACGATACGGATACAATTTTATTTTGCCGACGCGTTTCAGTTTACACCATTATCAAGGCTTGGCTAGATTGTAACAACTAAAATTATCGTCGACAGTTCTTACATAGCTTACAGGAGTAGTTTTCCACCAGTCAGGGCAAGAAACGAAGTTCCACATCTCTGGCTGGTGGAGTACATAATTGCTCATTGGTGGCTATTAGGCGGACCTATTAGAAGGCTCATTTCCGGTTGGCGTCATAATTGAGTTGGCAAGGCGGTTTTCATTTCTGGTTGTTTTGGGGGATGTCTATTAAAAAATCGATTAGCACGTCTCTTTCAAACGTAGTTTGGTTATTCAGCAAATTTTCTTGCTCATTTCTTCTGTATTTTCTTATCTCCGTTTCTTCATGTATCGACATTTTTGCGAGGTCCCTGCCTATCCACAGTATCTCCATGCATTTTTCGATTTCCATCATTTTATGTTTGCTGTTGATTAGGTGTTCCGCTATGCCGATTTTTTGTCGTTATTCCCCAAACGCCCCTTTGCAACAAGACATAGAGACATCGACGATCGTGGGTGAATAACGACAAAATATCGGCATACACGGAACACCTAATCAACAGCAAACATAGAATGATGGAAATCGAAAAACGTATGGAGATACTGCGGATAGGCAAGGACCCCGCACGAATATCGATACATGAAGAAATGGAAATAAGAAAATACAGAAGAAAGGAACAAGAAAATTTGCTGAATAACCAGACTACGTTTGAAAGAGACGTGCTAATCGATTTTTTAACCGACATCCCCAAAAACAACCAGAAATGAAAACCGCCTTGCCAACTCAATTATGACGCCAACCGGAAATGAGCCTTCTAATAGGTCCGCCTACGAGCAATTATGTAATCCACCAGTCAGGGATCTGGAACTGCGTTTCTAGCCCTGACTAGTGGAAAACTACTCCTGTACGCTATATAGAGAACTGTCAACGATAATTTTACTTGTTACAATCTAGCCAAGCCTTGACAATGGTGTACACTGAAACGCGTCGGCAGAATAAAATTGTATCCGCATCGTCATCTGGACTCCATTTATTCATCTTGATCTCACAACGATACTAGACCAATGGACTACTCAAAAATTTGATAGCCCAAAGCAGCAGCATGTGTGACTTTAACCAGTGCAAAATGAGCTAGAGCGTTATCGTGGAGCAAATGGACAGTTAGCAAGATGCTGAAAACTGATCCTTGACTGATATTCACTTTTTTTCCACTGTCATCTCGATCGTGATATGCTGCTTTTCAAGCACGAGATCCTCCATTTCTCTTGCGATTCCCAGTTCTTCGTGGAGAGATGGTCTGCCACGATGGAAATGTCTACACCACTTAACCACCGTGTTACATGATGATGCATTGTTGCAGCGTTGTTCCCCTTCAAATACAAAAAACGAACCACTACACTATACTCCACTTTATCAATGAACTGCGCCATTTTGTTTTGGTTCCTCTAGCGACATGCATTGTGGTAAGGGGATTTCAATGTGTACCAGAACTGCAGACAAGTACTCACGTACAAACAAAAAATTAATTACGTAACTTTATATTTTCGAGAGGACAATTAGAACTTCATGACTACCCTTCGTAATCCGGATAAAGAAGCAAGTGCATAATAGACAGGGTGTTTTTGAATTGAGTACAGATTTTTTGGGAGATGATAGAAGAGGTCCTTAGAAGCATTTTTTGTCATACGAACATGGGGTCCTGCAGCTCCGTTTACTTACAATACTGCATTGAACAATCAAATGACACCGGGACGCAGTGTGCATTGGTATGACTTTTACAGTAATTGTTCGAAATGACCGCCATTTGCTTCGTAGCACAATTCGCAACGCCTTATGATGGATTAATGTACGCGTGGAAACAGCTGATTTGCACGGTCGCTGATGTCACCAGCTACCGCGACAACACGAGCCGCCAATTCTTCTTCGGTATCTACGGGTGCGAAGTACACCATTGATTTTATGGTTCCCCATAAAAAAAAAAAATCCATCGGTGTGAAATCTGGCGATCTCGGTGGCCAAGCACCTGGTCCGCCACGACCAATCCAACGACCAGGATATGTCTCATTTAGGTAATGTAATCTCTAACTGTGTAAAACTCTTACAGTAGATTGCTTGTGTTAATTGTTAAAAATAAAATAATCTAGGCCTACCAACGCACACTGCGTCCCGGTGTCATTTGATTGTTCAATGCAGTATTGTAAGTAAACGGAGCTGCGAGGACCCCATGTTCATATGACAAAGGACCTCTTCTATCATCTCCCAAAAAATCTGTACTTAATTCAAAAACACCCTGTATAATTTTAAGAATTACCACCGTACTTACCAACAGAAGAGCTTCGGATAATACAATGATCTATATATGGAGAACAGTTTTCTGTAATTTCAAGGCAATAGTGTTTATGATGTGGGACTGAAGAAGTGAGGTCAGGAGAAAACTTAAGCGTAACATAGGCAAGGCACGCCTCACGGGCACCTTCCACAAACATAATCGTAGAAGATTCAGTGACCCGTTCGAGGATAACATTCTCAGCAACATTTCCTGAAGCTAGAAAGCAACATCAAAATATTATTAGCAACTAAAAGCTACTTAAGACCACGGAGAGTGACATTTTAAACAAGTTTTGAACGTTTTCAAAACGAAGAACTTACCTGCACCAATGAGTGCTGCATTAGTATCTATTACCAAAAATTCTCCCTGATAAATTCCAGTGTGAATGAATACTATAGGATTTTCTACCTCTTCTGAATAATTAAATGCAGACTCAATAGTTTCAAAATACTGCAAAAAGAAAAAAAAATGCGCTTTATTAACTGAAAATAATTACCGTAATTTTCGGGAGTAACGCCGCGGCTTTTCTGTTATTAAAAGTTAAAAATTCGGCGTGTGCGGCGTATCAGCCACCGCGGCGCTACTGCCGGAGATTTTACAAAAAAAAAAAAAAAAAGATAGATAGATTCTACACATGATTAAAAATTCACTCCGATAACGATCGAGCGTGATCGTTCATCGACAGCAGGGGATTCACTCGATAATAAAGCACTCTTATTATCGACAAATTTATAGTATCGATGTTTTTCATCGATGTCTCCGCCCGATGATTTTGGAAACATCGATGTTTTCCGCAAATCGCGCAGTGTAATCAGTCATCAACAGGAAATAAATCATTTCAAATAATCCACGCTTTTAGTGTGGCTTTTTGCCCAGAGAGGCCACTTGGCTAATGATCAACTGGTCTAATTTTCGCGTTCGTCAATAGAGGGCAACCAATCAGAATAATCGACGCCCGCTTGTATGACACCTGTTGCGATATATAAGGGGTCGCTTTTGGTTTCATGGCAATCGGTATTTGGTTTCAATTTCAACGAGCATAATCTCCCAGTATTTCTCTCTCCAACGACTTTTGCAGGATTCAAGGCAGCTGGCCTGCCTTACGAAGAGATTCCCGCATCTGCGGTAGTAGAGGAAGACGAAAAAGAAAATGACCCACCTCTGCAGGAAGAATTTTTATCTTCATTTCATTCCGATTCGGAAACTTCGGATTTTGAAGGATTCGACTGATAAAATATATCTTATAAATATTGAATTTTGGTTTCTTTATTGAATTTCTTATAAAACGCAGTTATACAGAACGGACCATGTGTGATGGGAGGGGGGGGGTGTGTGCGGCATATCGGCCGCCGCGGCGCTACTACCGGAGATTTAACATTTTTGTTAAATTTTGGCGTGTGCGGCATATCAGCCGCCACGGCGTTACTCCCGAAAATTACGGTATTTGAAACCGCAGTTTTACTTCATTAATAGCGTTAACCTTTAAAAGTAAACTCCACGGAAAAAATCGACTTTTTTTTTTTTTTTTTTTTTAACTTTTTTATTTTTTAACCAATTTTCAAAAATCCTTTTGTATCTGATACTCCCATTTCTCCTCTATGTAATGCACTATTCACTTTTCGACATAGTCCCCATCCCTTTCCACGCATTGCACCAACGCGTGACTAGTCGGGCGAACGCGTCAGAGAGGAATTCCGGGGCTGTTGTCGACACCAAGACCGAATGGCAGGTTTCACCTCGTCGTCAGAATGCAACTCGTGCCCCTTAAGGTGCTCTTTCCTCTTTGGGGGGGGGGGGGGGGGGAAGCAGGAACGTTAGCCCATATAAATACAGGGCTATTGGACATTCACATCAATCACATCTCGTGCAGAAGTGAAGACAAATGAAAGTATTGATGGAGGTGGTTAGGTGTTGTTTGCTTTATGACTTCAAGGTGGGCTTGTCAGCAGCATCATCATCAAGTCGCCGAAAAGGATAATGCTGTGAATGAACGCACCGCAAGGCACTGATTCCAGAAATTCAGGTCAGAAGAATTTGCATTCCTGATGAACCACGTAGTCTAGTGTGTCTGGTGGACTAGACGCCAAATGGTTCACTACGAGGTGCTATCGACTGGCCAAACCATCACTGGGTACCTGTACTCCCAGCAGCTGGAATGTGTGCAACAAGCATTGCAGCAGAAGGAGCCAGCATTGGTAAATCGCAAAGGGGTACTCTTCCTACGTGACCATTCCTGGCCACATGTGGCGTGGATAGTCAGGGAAACCATAGAACAGCTTGGCTGGGAAACTTTGTGTCATCCACCTTACTCACCAGATCTTGCTCCAGCGGATTATCACCTTTTCCATTCTCTGGACAACCATCTTCGTGGAAAACCCTACACCAATGATGTAGACCTGTGAAAGGCACTCATGGACTTCTTTGAGTCCAAGACCACAAGTTTTACAGCCAGGGGATTGATCAACTGGAGACACGTTGGCTGAGGGTGCTAGTTGCCAATGGGGATTACTTTGGGGACTAGCGATATGCTACTTTTTGTGATAACGTTTCGTTTCCTGGAATTAAAAACGGCAAGAACTTTTGTGGTTACCTAGTATTTTGGAGTAATTAAGGTTTTAAGAATTGATATTTGAGAAACTAGCATATTTGAAACACTATGAGCAAAATTTATTACGGCATTTGAGATGTGGTTTACAATCATGAACTATGTCGCAAATAGATCATAGACGAAAATTAATAGTAAGAAAAAAAGTTTAAGCTCTTTTAAAAAAACAATACGTGTTAGTATCATTTTTTATGGTTTAGCTGACGGAAGTTATCAACGTATATCTTTTATGTAAAGGCAAAATAATTTGTAATGAAATTTTGAATGAAATGGGAATCGTTTACAAAGTTGGCAATATATAGATGTCAGATGGAACTATAAAGTATTATAATTATTATAAAATTTATAATATACACTGAGTTAGCAAAACTCATGGGATAGTTACTTAATATCTGGTCGGGCCACCTCTGGCGCTGTGGAGTGCAGCAATACGGCGTGGTAGTGAGTCTGCAAGTCCCTGGTACACTTCTGGAGGCAGTTGACATCAGATAGTCTGCAGAGCCGAAGATAGTTGCTGCCCGTTCGTGGATGGATGATCCAGTGCCCAGAGCCTGACTTCAACAGCATCCCAGATATGCTCGATGGGATTCATGTCAGGGCTACGGGCTGGCCAGCTCAGTCGTTGGACCTCTCCTGCATGCTCCTCGAACCATTCGTGGACGACATTGGAGCGATGTGGTGGAGAATTGTCGTCTTGAAAGACTGCTACGTCGTCAGGGTGTTGAAATGTCAAAAACGGGTGCAGATGGTCTCCGACGAGTTGACAAGACCGTGGACCATTCAACGTTTGGTCCAGGATAACCAGAGGGCCCATTCCAAACCAGGAAAATGCACCCCAGACCATCACTGACGCCCCACCACCCTGCACCACCACCTGTTGGCATGCAGGATCCATCGTTTTGTGAGGTCTGCACCACAAACGGTGCCTCCCATCAGCGTGGTATAGTTGATATCGTGACTCATCTGACCATATGACGTTATGCCACTTTTGCAGAGTCCAGCCAAGATGGTTGGTGGCAAATGCACGCCAGAGTGTCCGATGACGCTAGGTAAGCATTGGCACCCGTGTAGGGCAACGGCTGCCAAACCAGAGGGCATGCAGATTCCGACGGATTGTCCACCGAGAGAAGTTTCTAGTGCGGCCAGTATTAAACTGGTCTGTGATTTGCTACACTGTTGCGCTCCTGTCTCTCTGAATCATTCGTCCCAGTTGTCGCCGGACACGATCATTCAGGGCAGCTGGATGCCCGGTAAGGTGCCTGTTGTGGACTGTGATGCCTTCATCCAGCCATTCCCGATACACCCTGGAGACAGTTGAGCGGGGAAAGCCAAATTTCTGCACCACTGCCGAAATGGAACATCCCATACGTCGGGCACCTACTATCATACCCCGTTCAAAAGACGTCAACTCGCGACGACGTGCCATTTCTGATTAATCACTTATCCAAGGTCTTCCCACAACATCTAATGGTCCATTCCCAGAATCCGTTACCCCTGTGAATTCGTGAGCCATGCCCATCAGTCTATGTGCTTGCTATTCCATGAGTTTTGCTAATTCAGTGTACTTTTGATATCACATATTAGATTTTTATCTAATTTTAATTAAAAATAAATTTTTGTAAAATTAAATAAATATTTTCATAATTATTGCATTATAATTATTTTTATATTTTTTGCATTTTTAAATTTAGTTTTTATTTAAATTATTTAAGGATAATTTTTATTTAAGTATTCAAATTTCTGAATTAAGTTTATTGTAAAATACTGTTCACTTTTAGCTCATTGCGTTGTGTGTGTGCGCATTTTTCACTGTGGGCATTTTTATCCATGGGTTTTTTTTCCGTGTGGGCATTTTTCAGTGTGCGCAATTTTCCGTGTACGCTTTTTTCCTTGTACGCTTTTTTCATGTGCGCTTTTTTTCAGGGAACCCTCCCAAAGATAAGGCCTGAGCGCGAAAATGTCAGACATTGTCACATCATCATCCGAAGATACGTTTAATTGCATTTCAGGGCTTATTATTGGTAGCAATGCGATTAGACAAATCTTCGGATGATGTAACAATGTATGACGTTTTCGCGCTCAGGCCTTATTTTTAGGAGGCGTTGACTATACCCAAGGTGCCTGCAATTACCTATCTTAGTCATTAAGCACTGTATAGTTCATCCAACAAGAGAAAAACAGGGTGTGTCACAGGAAGTTTCAGATTAGCCAATCAGAGAAAGGGGGCCTCATGCGCTTACTCACTTCTGTCTCATGTCTCATTGAAGAAGCGCTTTATAATATTACAGCAGAAGCTTTAATATTATTCAGTTGCTTTGCTTTAATTATAATTAAAAATATTGTACTCTTCATAAAATTGTCTTTTAACTCAATTTTATATATATCGTTGTTCGAGATTCCCTGTGCCTTTTCTTACCAGGAGTCGAAAAGCGAGGAGAGGGGGTGGTAGCTTCGCATGAAGACGCTTCGTTTCCTTCTTGAACAATTGTTCGAACGCAAGAAAAAGAAACTTGCGTTGCCTTGAAAGTTTCTTTTATCAAAGCAGATGAGCTTTTAAAACACTATTTTCCTTTAAAGTAGCAAAATACGTTCCACACAAATCTCCCTAGCCTGGCTGTGAATAGTTTTTCCTTGTTTGGTTGCACGGGGGTCACCATTACAAATTGACTTGTGTAGCCACTGAAGGACAGATCCCACAAAGCATTGCGGATGAGTGAGTAGTCGATATCAGACCGGAAACACACCCTGTTTTTCTCTTGTTGGACGAGGTATAGTAAATATTTAGCCGAGCGAGGGGCCCCTCAATATTAGGTTAAGTTTTGAGCACATTGACCGTCCTTGCTTTTCTGTGCATGCTTATGCGAAATAAAATATTTGCCGTTAATCTATCGTCTCAGAGTCAGTTTGTTATCAGATCCATTCCAGTTTCCGAACCCGTGACGCGTTGCTCTCCCCGATTTTAGCCTTTAGTGTCTTATGCGCATTTGGGTAGGGGGGTAGCACGTCACAACTGCTACTTCAAATCTGTTTACAAGAATGAAATTGTCAGAAAGTGCTCATGTTATTTGATATATCACAAGACCCCCTTTCCATTTAAAAAAAAAAAAAATGACTGAGATTTAAGATGGCCGATTTCAAGATGGCGGCCATTTTCAGTACATATTGTAAAAGATAGACCACCTCACCCATACCTTACTGGAATATTCAGATTTCCCAATTCCTGCAAGGTTTTCGAAAAAACAGGGTGTAACTGCGACTTTTGACTCACCCTGTAGATTAATCTGTTTCTAGAAACATCAGAGTTTTAGCTATTAGAGAAGTATAACAGGAAGAGTTAATCGATCATTCTGTAAGTGCAAGTGAGGTGTGGACTATTTCTAAAAAAAAAAATTATATTTATTCCTGCACTAAATGAATTAGGTATTTGTCCGGTTTGTCACGTTTTATGCACGAACCCTTCATTTAGACATTCAATTCATGTTCTAAGCTGTGAAGTATACACAAGTGAGTTACTAAATCTGTTAGCTTCTCCTTCATAATTTTTGAATGTGCAGACTCATCAAAAGTATGGTAATAGAGGAACAAAAGTATAGTAATATGGAAATTCGAACGGGGGCTATCAGGTGTTGAAGTTCACCTGGGCAACCTAGCTAGGTAGAGCTCAACACACTGCACATTCCGCCCAAGCCCACTGCATTGTGAGTGACAGTGAACTGTGTTGTGAAACATTTCCACAGAATTGAAATTAAGAGTAATCAGCATATAGCGGAGTCATCATTGGAAATTGGGAATTGGAAATTGGAACCTCAACATTTTCTTCAGAGCGAATTGAAGCAAGAGATGGAATTTTCTTCAAGTGATTAGCATAGTCAATAACCTAACGTGGTGAAAGGAAGACAACTTCGCATTTGAAATCTTCTGTTGAACTTAGTGGGGACACTTTGAGACCTCCAGTGGACTCACTCACTAATCGATCCGGGTCATTTTAAAGTGTGTTTTGTGCTTCAAAGTGTTTAGTGAAATATATTATAATAGCCTGTTTAAAATAAAAAGTGGTTAGTGCCCAAGGTTGGATTAAATGTGATCACAAGTCTGCAGATGTCTGAAACTACATAATTGTAAGTAGAGAGAAATATTTTGACTTATAAAATTTCTTAGGTTGTCATGACAAAAGTGTGATAAAGGACAGATTGAGGGAACTTTATTAAAATTGAGTCTTTAGTAGTGTTATCTCTATCCTCAGAGTGATTAAAAGTGTTTGAACTTTTCTTATTGAATAATTATCTCATTTACATTTATTGAAACTTTCGCAAGATCTCGTAGCTGTAAGTAATTGGGGATTTAATATTAACTTTCTTCTTTAACGTTAAGTACCATCATTTTGATTTTCTTTAGATTTAAGGCTTATTTTTTTTTTGTATCTCATTGGTATTCTTTTAACCTTGAATAAAAAGATATTTATTTAATTCTAATCCTTGCCTATCTTCTAGGTTGATTTAAATGCCAAATCTATCTGCCAGATGGCATCTGCTACGGTTTATGAATTTTGTTCTAGTTTATTTACAAAAGTTTAGTGAAGATGAAAGTTAAAGACTTGAAAGAAAAGTTTCAGTTAATAGGAACGAAAACTGACGGAAATAAACAACTGTTGACTAACAGTGAGCAAATTTTATAACGAATTACGATTTACGCAAAGTGACGATGCTAAATACTGGGCTAGGCTATGACATCTCATTTAACCTCACTGAATTTTTCGATCTGTAGGAAATCCATGAAACTTGAGATTTTTGTTTTTAACATTGTGGAACTGAACAATTTACGTGCATGTTCTTATACAGTATTCTTAACATTGCCGAGATTTTCTCCTCATTTCGACCATAGCGTCATATCCTCAGATTCATAAAGCGTAAGCGCTGCCATCTATACTTAAATCAACCTATTGGAATAGATAAGACGCAACCTGCCACTTCTCTAAAGGACCCGACCTTTGTCTTTGATTGATGGTTTTAAATGAGTTGATACTGAGCTGGTTATTAGTCAATCTTTTGATATTGAATCTTTGTGTTTTGAAAAGATTTAGAGAGGGGAGAGGGGTTGATCAAACTGACATTGGTCACACTGGCACCCAATGTATAAGAGAGTACAATCAATGACAAAGGTTACAAGACAATAATTGAGAATTATTTCTATGGTTACTATACAGATAGACAGTAGGAACAATTAGAAAAACTTTTATGAGAGCTATTTGAACCATATATAAGTTCAAAGTAAATACATATACAATACAAGTGAAATCATAAAAATTCTACAATTATAAAAGAGAGACGTCTTACCATGATATTTCTTCCACGATACCTTTCAGGGTTATTCTCATACATTTCTTGATAACCAGGCCTGACATGAAGACCCCGATACTATTAAAAATTAAAAAATAATAATAAGAGAATTTAATTAATATTATAATAATAATAGTTTTCATCATTACCGTAAATCTTCTACTATAATGCGACCCCTTGTATAATGCTACTCCATTTTTTCGGACCCAAAAAATCGGCAAAAATCCTATCCACTTGTATAATGCGACCCCCATTTTTGACTCCTTGCGAGAAATAAAATGTGCAAACTTATACAGAAAAAAAAATCTTTATTTTTAAATAGTCTGGATATTTAATATTCAAAAACCTTCAAAATCAACTTCGACAAAAGCAACTGCCTCAACTTCATCGAGGCAGTTTGGAAGTTTATAGCCCTACATTGAGATGGAAAGCTTTCTCACTTGCACATCGACAAAAAAACACAACAGTACGTCAATTTTCTTAATAAAAAGACAAGTAATCTTTATTCAGTTTAATATTTTCACTGCATAAGCTTTCTTGTAGGCTTTGGTTCGAGGCAGTTTGGAAGTAGGCCTATTTAGAAGTATCAATGTTTGGGAGAAGTTATTTTCGATGTTGTTAGATGTTGGCGACGAGAAATTCGAATAAAAAGTGAATTAATTTATTGTTTAATGAACTGGACACTGAATATGCAATGTAATTAATGTATAATATACAGTAATGTTATCAGGACAAAATCTCCTCCGGCCGCAGTTGTCGGAGGGCTGATTTTTATCCTCTTGTATAATACGACCCAGCAAATTTAGATGCTTTTTTAGGCCAGAAAAATTCGCATTATAGTAGAAGATTTACGGTAATTTTTGGTGTCTTTTAATAAGATTCAATTTCTACTTACAAGCTGTTTAAAACTTTCTTTCCATGGATTTTCATAATCTGCTTCTTCTGGCTGAATAAATTCGAATTTACAAGGACAGGTGTGAAAAAGTGGAAGATCATATTCATAAACGCTCTGATATAAGTTTTTCCTGAAAAAAATATTTGTTCAAATATACCGCCCTCATTTCCCATAGTAAAGAGCTCAACAAAACATTTTTTATAACAAAAAATTCAAGAAATATTACCATAATTCCGAGTCGTTGCTTATACTGTGAAACCTTTTACAAACTTGTGCTACACGACACAAATCTTGTTCAAGAAGATAAGAAAAAATAGTAATGAGGACTTCATCAGGTAGATCATACTGTAAATACTGAGCAGCCGTTCCGCTACCTGAAAACAAATATTAACAGACTTAAACCAAAATCAAACAAAGTTCATATTACAGCTTTTTGTAATTGGTAAAATACAGTTTTCAATTGAAAAAATAATCGTTTTAAAATAAAAAATGTGGATTTCAAAATAGAAAACGCAGTTTTCAAATAAGAAAAAAAAAAAAAAAAACCAAAAAAAAACATTCAAAAATTCATAAAATTTAAAACAAAGAAACAAAATAATTTACATAATAAAATTTAAAAAGCCTTCCTGTTACCCCCACTTTCCCTTACCCTCTAGTGGCAATTATTAGTACTGATAGTCGAAATTGGTTTAGTGGAACTGCATGGTTCATTGGAAATTTCAATGCTGAAATATGGCATGTAATATATCAAACAACCTGGAATGAGGTGTCATGGATGAATATAACGTAAAATAAATGATAGTCGATATTGGTTCAGAGTAACCTGGTTTATAGGAACCATTATAGTTCATTGGAATGATGTGCCATGAATGAATACAGTAGTCGCCGCTTAATGTAGCCATCTTTAATATGGCCACTCCAGCTCGGTCCGGGATTTTGTAACTGTTTCCTATGTAACACATTTTTGCTTTATGTGGCCACACTCCGCTTAATATGGCCACCTTTTTTCCACCTTTTGGCCACGAATTCTACTTTTTCATCTTATCTTACTCCAGATAAATGAACACTCCGCTTATAATAACCACTTTCCATTTCCATCTAAGCCAATGGACACTGCTGCCCAAAATTACAGATTATGCTGATGGTATACAGGGTGTTTCAAAATTATGTACAATAAATTTAGTGACATATTCTTCAGGTCAAAAGAAGACGAAAATGTTCTATAAAACTTTGTCTGAAAACGATTTGTTTGCGAGTAATCCAATATGATAGAGTAGGGAAGCACGGTAGTTAGCGGACGATATTTTAGCGGTTCCAGCGTTTCGACCCAACACTAGGTTGAGTGGTTTGTTCCATTAGTTGTGTACGGTTGTTGCCATTACTGTAGTTTCACTACTGTACATCCACTAGGAATATCAATTTCAGAACGTTTGCGTGCTTTGACATACGCATTACGATTTACGTAAAAAAAAAGTCATGTACACGTATTCCAGTGCAGAATACGCTGACATGCACCTAATGTATGGTCTTGCGGACGGAAATGCTGTGGAAGTAAGAAGACTCTACCGAGAACGCTTTCCAAATAGACGTTTGCCAAATAACCGAACATTTGTATCTGTCGACAGACATTTGAGGGAGCGTGGTTCCTTTGGCCGTCAAACAGGACAAGGGCGGCCTGTAGCACATTCTCCGGATGAGGAGGATGTGATAATTGACATCATACATGATGAACCACAGACAAGCACCCGTCGTATTTCTTCCATGGTACACATTCCGCACTCATCTGTTTGGTGCATTCTTCACCGTCAGCTTTTGCATCCATACCACCTGCAACTGGTTCAGGCACTGAACCCAACGGACTATCCACACCGACAATGATTTTGCCAATGGATACAACTTCGTCATGCTGCAGACCCTAGTTGTCTCAGCCAGATACTTTTCACGGACGAAGCAACCTTCACCCGGACAGGAATCGTAAATTCTCACGACCAGTGCCATTGGGCAGATGCTAACCCGCACGTTACCAGAGCTCGAGCGCATCAAGAGCGTTTCTCCGTGAACATTTGGTGTGGAATTGTCGGAAATAACTTAATTGGCCCGTATGTGTTGCCGCCACGATTGACTGGGCGAACGTATCTCTTGTTTCTGCAGAATGCATTGCCAGAATTACTGGAAGATGTTCCTCTTTTGATAAGATCTAACATGTGGTTCATGCATGATGGCGCTCCAGCACATTTCAGCCATGCTGTGCGAGCACACCTTAATGCTGCATACACGAATCGGTGGATAGGTCGAGGTGGACCGGTAGCCTGGCCTGCAAGATCACCCGACCTTAATCCATTGGACTTTTTTCTGTGGGGTCATGTGAAAACGATCGTCTACAGCACACAAGTTCCTAACATTATGGATCTGCGACAACGAATTGAAAATGCATGCCAAACCGTTTGTAATGCTGGCGACGAACTCTTCCATGACATCAGACGGTCGCTCGTGCAACGAGCCGAAGCGTGCGTGCGAGCTGGTGGCGGGCACTTTGAACAATTCCTGTAATTTGGAGCCACGGGTTTAGTTGGCTGTATCGCGTAAATAAATCGTTTCCAGACAAAGTGCTATAGAACATTTTCGTCTTCTTTGGACCTGAAGAATATTTTACTAAATTTAGTGTACATAATTTTGAAACACCCTGTATAAACTCTGTATGTGTGAATGGAATTCAGGGGAAAAAATGGATTACTTACTTACCATTTGTGTAATAAAGTGTTTCATAATTTCTTTCAATTTGCACTAAATTCATTGTTTCTTTGGAAATTGTTTCCTTTAGAACGTTCATTAAGCGAAATTGTTTCCTGAAATTTGAATTGGCAACACTGGTTTGGTTAGGTTAGGTTAGGTTAGGTGAAGAGAAATGGCTCAGAAGAGAAAACAATGTGACTTATCAGCAAGTGAAAAAGTTGACCTTTTGAACTGGCTTCATTCAATGGAGTGTTGTAGTCAACATGACGGCAAGGTTGTCAAACAAACATTAGACAATATTTTAAATAAATATTTTGACAAGAAACTATGTGTATAAATGATTTTTTAAGCAAACAAACTTGTCTACATGTAAGTACAAACACATGCTCGACTTGTTGGATAAAAATATAAGTACTTTTGGTAACTTCGCTTAAAACAGCCACCGGTTAATGTGGCCACTTGAGCATGGTCCCGAGGTGGCTATATTAAGCAGCAACCACTGTATAACGTAGAATTAATGATCATCGAAACCGGTTCAAAGCTACGTGGATAATCATTGAACCAATTTATCCACTAATTCTACATTATATTCATTCATGGCATATCATTCCAAGTCGTTTGATATATTACATGCCATATTTTAGGAATTGAAAGTTCCAATGAACCATAATGGTTCCACTAAACCAGGTTACTTTGAACCAATTTCGATTATCACTAGTTTTACGTTATATTTATTCATTACACATATTCCAAGTTGTTTGATATACCGGGTGTTCAATTTATCTGAAGACACTGAAATATCTCGAGAACCACACATCGGTTCAAAAAAAGTTGGGAATGAAAAATGTTCGTCTCGAAAGGGGACATCTAATGATACCAAACTCAACCCCCCACCCCCTGGAGGTGGGGGAGGGAGGAGTTAAAAAATTTAAATGGGAACCCCCATTTTATTTATTGCAGATTCGGATTCTCCAGAAAAAATTACCCCAATTTGACCTACGATTCGAGTCACAGATGGCGCTGTAATCGACAAAAATCAAAACGGGTAAAAAATCGTTGACAAATGGCGATATCTCAAGAAATAGGGTGGACAATTATGGTGTCATTAAGTAGCATTTGCAAGAATATCACAAACATTTAATTTTATTTTGCTGTTCTGATACCTATTTCTTGAGGTGGAATACAAGCTCTTCCAGAACTCTTCTCACTTTTCACTGGTCAATGTGTTACCAGAGTTGCAAAGTTGTATGTTCCATATTTTCAGAGAAATAAATTGTGTTGCATTATTTTTTGAATGCTCCTTTTATAATTAACTTCAGTCAATTCTCGTTAATACGAAACTGGGTAATACGAAATTCTGGTTAATAAGAAAACATTGGGTGGCCCGTCCCCGAAAAAGCAATTACTATGTAAAATTCTCTGCTTTATACGAACATATTTTTATTAAAATACGGTTTATACGAAGGAAAATTTCATAATTTTATTGAAAAATAGTCCTTTTAGGAACAATTTTAATGATAAAATTTCAGATTTCGAAGTGTAAATTTAATAAAAGTAATTTTCAAAGTCATTTCATATGTGATTGCTTCTGAATTACAGTATTCGAATAAATGAATATTCGATTTTTTTAATCAGCCGATATTTTATTCGATAATTTTTAGTCGATTATTCGATAAAAAAAAACATCGGTTATTTAGTCGAATTTTTCAAACTAACGAATCACGTGCTTTCAAACAAACGGGAAATCTGATTCGCGAAATCTGAATCACGTGCTTTGAAGCTAACGGGAAATCTGATTCGCGAAATCTGATTGGTTCAGCTATTCAGATCTGAAATCCTGTCACATGGCGCTCAAATCTTTATTTAAACAAGTGCAATATCGGTATTGTTTCAAAGTCAATTTTCTCATCGCTAAAACTCAGTTATCTACAGTCAGGAATTTTATTCAATGTCAGCTTCAAGCAAAAGGAAACGAAAGGATCTTTCATTAGATCTGAAGTTACAACGCTGACGAAACCGCCCTATTTTATAATCTTCTGCCCGAGAAATCATTTAAAAGGTGAAAAGTGTCATGGAGGTATGCATGCGTCATTTAAACTTTATTGTATTTTTTACCGATAATTTTGTACATGTATCTAATGTTTTTTACGGTATCTTTCATAGGGAAAAGTAGCAAAGAACGGTTGTCAGTATTATTATGTACAAATATGGATGGCACTGACAAGAAAAAGCCGATAGTTATTGGCAAATTCGCCAGGCCACGCTGTTTTAAAAACGTAAAAAATTTGCCCGTTATTTATTTCAACAATAAAAAAATCGTTTTAGCGCGAAAACAAACTGTTATTACAGATTTTTTTAGGAGAGATGAATAAAAATTATTTCTAACTTAAAGTATTCTATTTCCGTGCTTATTTCATAACACTTTAGTATTGTTGGTTTATACGAAATACGAATAATACGAAAAAATTTCTTGGTCCCCACGATTTCGTATTAACGAGAATTGACTGTATATTTTGAGCTTAGGTCTTGAATTTTTTTCACTTTCAAAATATCGCCAAAAACATCTCATAGATTCACACAGCCTTTAAGCTTTTGTACGAGATCTGCTTAGGAAGTACCAACTTTAGATCAGGGGGGAAAAAGTTATTGGCATGATATGATTTTCTTCCTAAACTCCTTCAAAACAGGCCCCTTCTGCTTCCACACACAAATGGTCCTTCCATTGCTGGAGGCATCTATACAGGGCCTCGTTTGGAACGGCTTTCAATGCTGCTGTCGTGTGATATATTTTCGACTGCCAAAGCAGGTGCTTTTCAGTAGTATTTTCATTCTGGGGAATAACCAGAAGTCATATAACCATTTCTAGAGTACAGAGCCTGGTGAACAAGTGTAATGCCATTTTTTGTAAGAAAACCCTGGAACATGTGTGAGGAATTTGCACAAGAGGTCTATCACAAAGCAGTTGCTAGTCTCATGAGGCCCACCAGTTGGGGTTCTTGCAATGAACTGCATCGTGAAGGTGATTGAGACTGACCTGGTAGTAAATTTCCATCTGATGCAGTCATCATCATCATCATGAATTTGCTCCTGCTTGTTGTGCTTCTTTCAGTCTTGGCAAAGAGGGATCCTTCTGCAGTATTATGATGACTACACTATGGTTTCTGACAACACTTGATTTAATGTGACATCATCATCATGCCCTGACTGATTGGAGATTTGTTTAAAATGAAAGATGAAGGTCTCATTAACAATGTAGCTTGTATAAAAATTTTCAATTCGAACTCAAAATTGATAAGATATATTAAAAAATTTCATTTTTCCCCTACGCCTGCAACAGACACTGGCACCATGCTTCGGCAACTGTTACGTCACAAGTTGCGGGAAAGTGTGAAGGAGTTTCGAAATGGTGCCGTCACACATTGGACGCTATCGGTTAGCCGTCAGTTTGGCATCACAATGGACTATGAATTAGGCCTATTATGAATAGGAAACAAGACCGATAGCAACGGCACTGCGCTTTTGATAACAGTGACAACGATAAACAATGACTGTTAGCAGAGTTAAATGCTACTCCAACTTCTGCGAAATATAGCCCTATGCATCTTGGTCTAAGTGGATTCATCACATGTATTTACGTGGTTTAAAGGTAAACTCCACGGAAAAAATCGACTTTTTTTTGCATCATAACATTACTCCAGGTTAATAGAATATATATAATTCAAAATTTTTCGATTTTTCCTAATATTTTATTAAGAAAAATGCCTCGGAAAATTGAAAATTGGCGTGGGATCTTCCATCCCTTCTCCAGAGAACACGGCAGAACAAGGCGTCATTTCCTGCCGCGAGAACCTCGGGGAATTTCGTCGCCGAGATTCTAGTCGCTTAGAGTGATTCTACATATCGTAAGATTTTGCTAACCTGTTTCATGTCGGTATGCCTTCAATTTCTTCTCTGCTTGGATGTGTAAATAGACAGTCAGACAGAAATTTCACGTTCCATAGATTTCCACAATCAGAATCGATTAAAATACAGTGGATTAGTTTTTGACAGCGAGGGAACTGGTTTTCAACTCCAAACAGCATCGTGTGCTCATTTCGAAGCGTCTTGCTTTATCTACGTATCCGCCGTTTTAAATCCAGTATCAATTCAAACAAGAAATTCGCTGAAACTAGATCGCGTATAAGATGGAACTAGATGCTCTTCCAACTCTAAACGGGCCTGGCGCTCTTCAAGAACAACAATCGCAACAGCATGTGCTAAACGCATGAAGGAATGAGGTAAGCCTATCCGCTGTGTAGGGCACAAGCCCATGCGGCAAGCAGAAGATCCCGTTTCACGGTTTAATGCATAGGTCGTCACAGTCGGTCTTGTTTTAATTTCAGAGTCCATTCGATGCCCACTGACAACTAACCAATAGCGTCCAATGTGTGACGTCACGACTTCGAAACTCCTTTGCACTTCTCAGCAACTTATGACGCAACAGTTGCCGAAACTTGGCACCAGCGTCGATCGCGGGGGGAGGGGAAAAAATGAAAGTTTTTCATATATGTTATCAATTTTGAGTTCGAATTGAAAATTTTTATACATGCTACGTTGTTCATCTTTCATTTTAAACCAAGTTGTTTTGGGTGTGGCGTTTACCTTTAAAGCATATTTATACAGAGTGTTTCATAATTGGTGTCCCGTCTTTAGGTCCAAATAACGACTCAAGGGGAACAGATTGGGGGAAAATGAATATTGATTATTTGGTTTTAATGTCCCCTAATTCAGAATAAAAACATTTCGCGTCCCTGGGGGTGAAGGGGTAAATTTTGAAAATTTTTATTTTGTAGGGGTAGGGGTTAGATTAGACCCCATGTGTTATTTAGAAAGTTGTAGAGCATCATGTAAAATGTGGGTTTAGCAAAAAAACCCGGTGGAAAAAAATCTCATGCCCTGCCCCCTTTATCGAGTGGGTAAAGTGAAAGGTATGGCTAGCCGATTGCAGAGTCACATTATAAAAATTAGAAAAAAAACCAGCCAGGGTTTGAGAACCGAAAATTTTTGTATATTATCTAAGAGACATATTCTTTAATTTGACAATTTAAAAAAAAATCATGCATGGACCCCATTAAAGTCCTCTGCTATATACGCTACAGAGTTTTCTGTACAAGTTTCCATTTGTACGAGGGTGGGCTGAAAAGTAATGCCTCCAAGGCCATAACACTTTTATTTTTTAATGAATTTAAATTTCTTTTTTTCAAATGATGGCTTATTTTGTTCTCTTTTCAATGCATTATTCACTTTTCAACATAGTCCCCATCTCTGTCCACACACTTTTGCCAACGTGACACTAGTCGTGACATCCCGTCGGAGAAGAAGTCCTTTGGTTGTTTTCGACACCAGGATCGAATCGCGTCTTTCAGCTCGTCATCAGAGCTGAATCGATGTCCTTTAAGCGATCCTTTAAGCTTTGGGAACAAGTGAAAATCGCTGGGAGTGAGGTCAGGGCTGTACGGCGGACGCGGTAGAACCTCCATGAACTTCAGTCGCTGCAACCCTTCTTGTGTTTCTCGACTAGTGTGCGGACGTGCATTGTCGTGCTGCAGAATAGGGTCCATACCCTTCCGAACTCGGAGCAAATGGGTGCGAAGCTTCTCTAGCGTTTGCACGTACTGTTTTGAGTCGATCGTGGTTCCTGGTTCCAAGAAGTGAAGGTGGACAACACCCTGGAAGTCCCAAAAGATGGTCAACATGACTTTCCCTGCTGATTTGACAACCCTGAACTTTTTGGGATGTGGAGATGTTGCATGGCGATATTCCAACGATTGTCGCTCGTTCTTTGGGTCAAAACGATGTGCCCATGATTCATCCCCCGTGAGAATGCGCTGCAGAAAAGCCTCACCCTCACGCTCGTACCGGGCCAACAGATCCTGGCAAACGTTCTTTCTCTTCTCTTTGAGTTCAGGAGTGAGCATATGCGGTACCCAACGAGCACACACCTTATGATATCCCAGCAACTCGGTTATGATAACGTGCACTCTCTCCTTGGAAATTTGGAGCTCTGTAGCGATGTCGTATTGCTTAATTCGGCGGTTGGAACGAATCATTTGATCGACACGAACTCAACGTTGCTCGTCTGTTGCTGTGATTGGTCGTCCACTGCGGGGTCGATCAGCTAGGCTAGAGCTTGCCGGGTTTCGTTCTTTCACTAATCTTGCCCATCTTCTCACTGTACTGACGTCAAAAGTTGCATTGCCGTATACAGCTGTCATTCGGCAATGAATTTGGACAGGATCGCAACCTTCAGCTGTCAAAAACTCGATCACTGCACGCTGTTTCAACCTGACTTCCATGTAGGTCGCCATTATGTTTCATTTTCAGCACACCTACACCATCTAGTGACATAGACATAAAGTGTTTTTGAAAGAGAACAAAATAAGCCATCATTTGAAAAAAAAAAAATTTTTAATTCGTTAAAAAATAAAAGTGTTATGGCCTTGGAGGCATTACTTTTCAGCACCTTAGTAGCTGCAACGATTTTTTTTTCTTTACTGAACCCAAAAAAAAATGAAATTCGTCATGAGCATCCACGCACTGCAGCGAGCCCTCCCGCCATGTGGAGTAAAATATGACAACTATACATTACAAGGTCAAAAGAACGCAAACTATTTAAAAATTAAATGATATTCCTTAACAGCGCTTCTCTTTTAGGGCTAAATCCAACTTGAATTTTACGTCCATGACGAAGATAACACTGCAGCAACATTTCACGGTGGCTGGCAGTTGTTCAAATCGAAACTGAACGAGAATGCTAGAACTGAAAATTGATTTTGTTGTTTGCCAGCATTCAAATAAATGGCGGCTAGGTAGGAGAATTTTTAAAAGAAGTAAATTATGGTTATCTTCATTTGAGGGACTGTTAACGTTGAAAGTGAATGATTGCGATAGTTTTCTGAAGTCGCCAGGAAATCTCAATTGGCTGTTGCCATTTTGCTTTCGAAACTTCACTATCGCACTGGCTTCCTTTTGCGAATGGAAATTGGAGAAATAAACTGAATTTTCAGTAAAGTTTCAAACGTTCAGGAATCCTGTATAACGTAAAACAAATGGTTAAAAATTGCAAAAAAGATGCAGTTTGCAAAACCGGAAATAGAATTCCGGAGCCATGCCTAAACCGCATTGGAGTTGATTTCACGTTGTAGCGGACCGCGTTCTGGCTACACAAGATTTGTTACTAGAGACAATCCGACAGGCAATGCATAGCTGTGCTGATGAATCAAAAGCTCCTCACAAACACATTTTTGGTAGAGTTTCATTTCAGGAATTGGCACTTGTATGATCCGTCATGCACAATTTCCCTACAGTCAAGGAAAGAATGCATAAGGTGATGGACTCGAGCAAAATCTCACTTGTAGTGACAGCTTTCTCTTGATACGGCAAAGAATATGAATCACTTCATCGGGGTTGTGCATAACCTTTTGCTAGGGGGCTGCGACTTAAACCGCAGCGTTGTAGCACACTCTTATGACGCTTCGGCAGAGAGTAGTTCATTGTGCGTCTATTGGTATCAAACAAATATGGCTGGTTTAATAAATGACAGTGAAGAGCAGCGTTTCATGGATAGAGTTCGTGCAAATGCATATCGAGAGGCAATGGAAGCAGGTGCGTCTTTTATTAATCGCAAATGGGTTGCGAACAAGTTAAACCGATCGGATAGATGGGTGACGGACAATTGGAAGAAAGGTTATGATAACTGCTATGCCGAATTTGCTGAGGGTAGGCCCGAGAAATTATCACAGGAAAGCAAAAACATCATTGCTAATAACAGTGGCAAAAGACGTCGCAGCTGAGTCGACGTTGCACAAGAAATTAAAGCCAAGCGTGGAAAAACAATTTCTCGTTCGACGGTTCAAAGACATCGTCAGCGTGCAAACATCAAGCCATTCCATGTTATTCCGAAACCGATGAAGACCGCATTAAACATCGAAGACCGGCTCTGGTTTTGCGACTACCTGCGGGATCGGGTGGAAGACGACTTCGTGCACCTTGCCCCGAGCGACGAGTTCTTTGTGTGGACTATGAGACGTCCGAATTACCAAAACGATAGGGTCTGGAGCTTATCGATTACAGATATTTCTGACGATGAACACTATCGAGAGCTGTCCAAGAAGCCTGACTGCATTGGCATCTTCGTGTGTTTCACCGCCAAGCGAATGATGTGCAGATTCAAGGAGCAGGGTGAGTCGTGGAATGGTGATTATTTTCGGAATTTGCTAACAAATGTTTTTCCCTTTCTTCGAGATCCAAACAACACTATCGACCCGCATGAAGTTTGTGTTTTGCACGATAAGGCACCTTGCTTTAAGGCTAATGCAACACAGCAAATCCTAAGAGAAAGTGCTATCGATTTCTTCTCATCCAACGAATGGCCCGGTGCATCCCCTGACCTAAACGTTGCTGAACATTTTGGAGCCGTGTTAAAAGACGCAGTGGAATCTTTAATGATTCAAGAACGTGGTGAAAATCGGTATTCTCGAGACCTTCTAATGGGACACCTGACATCTGTGCTGAAGGACATGGAGTACGATACTGCTCTGTTTGAGACACTCCTCCGCTCCTACCCGAAACGGATGCAAGAAGCAGGTGGTGGCCACACTAAATATTGATGTGATAAAAGCAGAAATAAACGTACTTTTTGACTATCAACCGCAGAACATTCCACTTAGTTTTGTTTATTTTCCAGACCCCTAGCAAAAGGTTATGCACAACCCTGTATATGCTCCTGATGCTCAGCACCTGTGACTGTTTTGGATCGTCAAAGTGGTGCGTTGTGCTGGCTCATTTTTCTTGATAAATGTCCTCAAGCACATAACCCTCTGCCATGAGAAATTCGGTAAGAGCATGTTGTTTCATCCTACTGAGAAGATCCGGAGTCTTGGACACCTGGAAGACATCTTTTTGCAGCCTGTGCGGAAATCTCACAGGACACTCTGTTAAGGGTTCTGGACAATTGGGTGGAACGACTTCACACGTGCATACCCATACAAAAGGAATCCAGCTAAAGTTAGAGAATGGAAAAAATCTCGACAAAACTGACAACATCATTTCCCAACGTAATTTCGACCCTTCTCGTTACACTTGTTCACTGCTTTCTTCATGTCGTCAGCTGTCTTGAACCGACAACCACTATGAATTTTTATTTATTTTATTTATTTATAGTAAATGAATAAGGGTCCAAAGAGATGCGGTAGAAACCTTTTTATTTGCCTGACGCGTTTCAACTGGACATTATCATCGGAGGTGGTTAAGCTACAGAGATGTGAGGCTGGCCAGGCCTGGTATTTATACATAGTAGAAAAAGTGTTAGGGCCAATGGAATAATTACAGAGTAATGGGAAACATTATGACAAAAGATGACTGGTTGTAAAGGAATAGATATGAGGAAAAGCGCAGACCTTATGGAGGTCTTAACTTCCTGTTCGGTTGGGGGTGGCTTTCATCTTGGTGAAATTGAGGAGCAGCTGGATCGTATCCATTCTTTCAAACATGGTTTGGTTGTTGAGCATAGTTGTTGGTTTCAGTTCTTTATGTTTAGTTATTTCATCTTCTTCTCGTAGTAATATCTTGGCTTTGTCTTTTCCGGTCCATAATATCTGCATGCACTGTTCCACGTCGACCATGCGGTGTTTGTTGGTTATTAGGTGTTTGGCGTAGGCGGATACATTGTCCTTGTTGATCCACGACTGTCTGTGTTCCTTAAATCGGGAGTTAGGAACGATCGGGTTGTGGATCCGATGTAAAACGCCTCGCAATCTGGGCACGCATTTACAACCAGTCATCGTTTGTCATAATGTTTCTCATTACTCTGTAATTATTCCATTGGCCCTAACACTTTTTCAACTATGCATAAATGCCAGGCCTGGCCAGCCTCACATCTCTGTAGCTTAACCGCCTCCAATGATAACGTCCAGTTGAAACGCGTCAGGCAAATAAAAAGTTTCTACCGCATCTCTTTGGACAAATAAGGTCTCCATTTGTCCTCTATGTAATGCACTATTCACTTTTCGACAACTCCGGAATTCCTCTCCGACGGGTTCACCCAACTAGTCACGCGTTGGCGCAATGCTTGGAAAGGAATGGGGACTATGTCAAAAAGTGAATAGTGCATTACATAGAGGACAAATGTGAGTATCAGATACAAAAAGAATTTTGAAAATCGGCTAACAAATAAAGTTACAGCCATGGAGACCGGATTTATCAATTGCCCCTCGTATTTTTTGTCATATGAACATGGGGTCCCCGCAGCTCCGTTTACTTACAATACTGCATTGAACAATCAAATGACACCGGGACGCGAGAGGGAATGTTCAATAGCTACAATATTCATCTGTGGTCTCATGTCTACCCATGCACAACACATGTTAACAGTTTTCAGCATCGCTTTTCGTTGAACATTTGGGCTGGCATGATTCACAATGTCCCGATTGGGCCATATCTCCTACCATGCCGTCTTAACGGGCAAACATACCTTGGCTTCCTGAAGGAGGAGCTCCCTGGTCTTCTTGAAGATGTTCCACTAATGACCAGACATTTGATGTGGTTTCAACAGGACGGCGCACCTTTGCATTACACAAGAGCAGTTAGAGATTACCTAAATGAGACATATCCTGGTCGTTGGATTGGTCGTGGCGGACCAGTTGTTTGGCCACCGAGATCGCCAGATCTCACCCCGATGGATTTTTTTTTTTATGGGGAAGCATAAAATCAATGGTGTACTCCGAACCCGTAGATACCGAAGAAGAATTGGCGGCTCGTGTTGTCGCGGCAGCAGGTGACATCAGCGACCGTGCAAATTGACTATTTCCACGCGTACATCAATCCATCATAAGGCGTTGCAAATTGTGCTACGAAGCAAATGGCGGTCATTTCGAACAATTACTGTAAAAGTCATACAGTAGATTGCTTGTGTTAATTGTTAAAAATAAAATAATCTAGGCCTACCAACGCAAACTGCGTCCCAGTGTCATTTGATTGTTCAATGCAGTATTTTAAGTAAACGGAGCTGCGGGGACCCCATGTTCATATGACAAAAAATACTTCTAAGGACCTCTTCTATCATCTCCCAAAAAATCTGTACTCCATTCAAAACCACCCTGTATAGGGCGATTTGAAAGTCCCCGAACTCCAAGTTTAAAACGTATTTGCTGCAAAACCATAGAAGATATTCAAGTTATTGCCTCTTGTGGCAGTTGTATGTGACCTTAGGAACGCGCTGTGCAACGTGAGAGCACCATCTGAAACGATAGTTGTGCTGGCGAACAGTGACATACAGTCGGTAATGCTTTTCACACAAGAATAGAGTCGCATTCTCAGATGTTTGTTTTGTGGAAAAACTGCATCAACATTGCATTCAGCACTCCTGTATCAAAGGAAGTTTCCTGACGCTCCTGTACTCTACCAGGAAAAACAACTGTGCATGATCTTGTATACCGGTTTAACAAGATAGGCAGTGTGTATGATAAGTTTCATCCGACGGGCTATGGTGACGACCACATTACTGAAGAAAGTTCAAGCTTTCCTGCAGGGCTCTCCGCGGAGGTCTCAAGAGTTAGGGGCCTCATATTCAGCCTGATAGAGGGCTACTGAATTTCTAAAGCTACGGCCATACAGAACTCGTATAGTGCAAGAGCTTCGTTCTTTGGGTTCAGAAAAACGCATAGCTTACTGCTACTGTTTTAAGATTTTAAGCACAAGAGTTGTACTGCATGAAGTTGAACTCTGTTCTTGTGCGAGAACCATGACTTTTCATCCGTGCCTGCGCAAGCGTAGTGTCACATGGTGCTATCACACTGTGTAGTGCATTCCAAAGGTCACAACACACAAATGCCCAAAGCAGCAAAATTCAAATATTTTTTATAGTTTTGCAGTAAATACATCTTAAACTTGGAGTTCGGAAAGTTTTGAATAGCCGCATAAAAAGTTTTCGACTTTAATACCTCATTCTATACCCAAACGAAATATGGACCTTTCCTCCCGGGACATGCTGTATAATTCCCACTTCGTTCATCAATATTCACACAGAATAATCTTTTTTTTTCAAACTCTCAAAATAAAGTTTGCTTTCGTTCAACCTTTTCACATTTCTCTTCGCTTCCTTTCCAGCATGGCCAGCAACTATTCAGTACTCATTCTTCTGACTTATGCAAAGCAGAATTAAATAGTGATGTCCGTTGGATCCGAATCTAAAAACATCCGGATCCTGGTCTCTTAGCCGGATCTCGGATCCGGATTTCAAATATCGGATCCTTTAACTGGATGCGTATTAGAACTAATTAGGACTTAGGAGGACTCAGGCTATCACAATCGCAATAATCGAGTCCACATACAGAAGGAGAGTCAAAAGTAGTGGCCGATCATCGCGCAAACTTTTAAATGGGCACCAGACAGGAACCACTCGTTGCTAATCCTCAAAGTCAAGTCCATCATGCTCGATGGTCTTCATCCAACGATCAGCCGGTTGGCGGATGCCCTCGCGAAACCACTCCTCCGGTTTCTGGGCGAAAAAGTCACGCACGGCGTCTTCAACCTCACTGACATTGGCGAAGCGCCGTCCACGCAGGAAGTGTGCCGTGGACCGGAAGAGATGGTAGTCGGAAGGTGCCAGGTCGGGGCTGTATGTGACAGAACCTCGATTTTTTCCAGCAGTTGACGACGCACCTTCACCCGTTGTTGTGCTTGCGCGGGCATCAGCTCCTGTTGACCTTTCCCATGGCGTGCAGATGTTGAACCACACTCGACGGTGATGTCCCGATATCCGCCGCTAGTCCACGGGTGTGTTGCCTGGGTTGGCTTCCACCAGGCCCATGTTTCCAGACGAAGAGCGGGAGAACCACCGTCGTGCTTAACGTTCATTGGTCACACTCTGACCTTCCACCCTGCAAATTTTGACGGCTGCTGCTCATGCACTGGTCCTCTTTTTCCAATAGTGACGAAGCAGCCTGCGTATCACCAATTTTTCCCGCCATATTTTTAGACTGGCTGACACAGGCGGCACAATGTCTATGGCATTCAAATTCGTACAGACGTTTCTTCCCACTCTTTTCTCTGTAGATTGAGGGGATATGGTACAATTCTAACTAAAACGAAAACTAAAGATGATTTTATTTTATGATGATTTTGATTGTTGATTACATTAAAGCGATCCACTGCTCAGTCGTAGGGAATTAGGGAGTTTAGGGTCTTTTGACTTTGAGACACCTTATAAGGTGGTTATACGAGGCCTGTGAGAAAAGTATCCGACCTTATTTTTTTTTTTTTTTGCGAAAACCTGATAGATTTGGATCGCGTGCACTTGCATGAGCCGACATTGAACCTTTGTGCGCATGCGTGAATTTTTTCCCGCCTCTCAATAGCGTCAGTTGCTGGCAATCAGCATTAGAGGGAGGTAGAGTGTTGTGCTCTCGTCGGTTTTTGATTTGGAGGCTTTCGGTGACGATGCTATGGTCGTACCCGTACACCCAGGACTCGTCACCAGTGATTATGGTGTTCATGAAGTTGGGGTCACTGTTTGCGGAGGCCAGCATGTCCCGTGAGACGTCGACACGAAGTTGCTTTTGCTCCGCCATCAGCAGCTTCGGCACGAATTTCACCGCCACTCTCTTCATGGCCAAATCTTCGGTCAGAATGCAATGTGCCGAAAACGTACTGATGCCCACCTCTTCCGCAACTTCTCGGATAGTCACACGACGGTCCCACATCACCACAGCGTTCGCTTTGGCAACGACCTGGTCGTTTCGGCATGCTGATGGCCGACCGGTTGTACCAGTCCTTAATCTGTGTGATGCCCATAGCATCGTCACCGAAAGCCGTCTGAATCTTCCGGATGGTTTCCACCTGCCTGTCGCCCAGTTTCGGGCAAAATTTGATGCAGTAACGCTGCTCCAGTCGTTCCGTCATTTTCCTTCAAATCAAATGAATATGCTATGAATATGCTATCAAATATGCGTGAATTTTTTCCCGCCAGCAACTGACGCTATTGAGAGGCGGGAAAAAATTCACGCATACGCACAAAGGTTCAAGGTCGGCTCATGCAAGCACGCGCGATCCAAATCCATCAGGTTTTCGCAAAAAAAAAAAAAAAAAAAAAAAGGTTGGATACTTTTCTCATAGGCCTCATGTATATATACAATTTCTTGATACAGGATCCCAATTTCAGATCTCGGATCTAAGATGCGGATCTCTGATCCAAGATCCGTATGTCGGATCCAGGTCCTAGAATTAAACCAATCAACCATACATTCAAAACACAGCCCTGTTCAGGCCAGACCCCTTTCAAACACAAAACTCTCTTATGTTTATGCTCCGTTGCAGCCCAAGTTTCCCATGCTCCTCACAAATACAATTTCACTATAAAGAAAACAGTCCTTAAAACTATTTAAAATAACTGTATTCAGTCTTTACCTTCCAGCGATCCAAAACTGGAGCATGATTTACGTGATCGTTTTCTTGCTGGTAACAGACAACCGTTACTGGAACTTGGGCCAGGTCCATCTTGAGATGGTGATTTTCTTCGTAAATCATATGGCGGATGATGAGAGGAGGAAAGAGGACATACTGATGGAGGACTGTCTGGCAAAAGAAGACCTGTTAGAAAAACAATTAATAAAATACAAATATAAAAACAGCTTCTACCTTTAAAAATACATTCAGTCAAATTAAAATATTTATCCGAGAAGTTTGCTATTTTTAGATTCTTAAACAGTCAAGGAATGGCATCAGGATAGAAATATCGTTGAGATAGTTGAGTGCACTGTGCAGTGCTCCTACTCCTATATTTGTAAAGGAAGGGCTCTGCAGCTTCAAATGAATGCCAAGAAATGGCTCTACTGTCGACTCCAATATCTGATAGGCAGTGCTAGCTTTTAAGCTATTGGAGCTCCCAGAGCAAAACTTTCCATTACGCTCCCCTAAAGCCCGTTTTCCATTTAGCATTAAAGCTTGTTAGGCATCTGCGACTTCTGAGTTTTCCAATTAGCGATTGTCACGCGTTGTTTCAAGATCTGGCATGACCAGATTTTATACACTACTGTTTATAAAAATCGCAACACCCTGATGGAATGGTCTAA
>JAHWFO010000397.1:105612-136534 GCA_023313115.1 Rhysida immarginata | reverse complement strand
GGTCTAGCGCATGCTGAAGGTTCGTGCGAGAAGACCCAAGGAGGATAAGGTCGTCAGCAAAGAGCAACCTCTCCACCAGGCACTCACCCACACAAACACACTCATCGCCTCGGCTGCCCCTGTCTATCCAGGCCATAAAGATAATGAACAAGAGGGGCGACAGTACGGACCCTTCGCAGAGTCCAACACCCACGGTGAACGGTCTTGACTTAATGCCATGAATGAGTATATCTTCATATGTGCTATTCTCATACAAATGAACACAGATAAGTAAAAGAAGCCTCATAATCATATGCTACAGCCACAACACATTTCAAGCATTATTTTTTTGAGGGTGATCCCAAACGTTATTTTTTTTTTTGTTTAATTTGTTGCTGGTCCCCTACTTGCCTTGACGAAACCTTTGTTGAAATATTTGAGGTGTAGCATGCTCTTCAAACCCCCTTAAGTTTCAGGATAATTCATCAAGTATTTCTCCAGATATTCGACAAAACGTCCAAAATCAATCCAATAGAAAAAGTAATAGAAAGCTGTAAACCTTTTTTAAAAAATGAAACATAAAATATTAAAGCCAGAATTAGCTTGCGTTACAAACATCTTCATAATAGCCACGAAAATTACACTAAAGCATTATGTAAATAGAACAATCGCATGATAACACTGGATGATAATAAAATTTTCTCGATTTATTCAAACTTTCTATATACCAAAACAGCATTTCGATGGAATAAACAACAGACAAATGTAAAAGAGCATACAATACAACGATATCTCAAATATCCAAATTTCATTTGAAATACAGTGGGTGCTGCTTAATGTAATTGCGTTTAATGTTATCATTTTTGCTTGGTACAGAATGCTTGTATCTAAATACAGGGTGTGTAAGGTATTTGAGGACACAACTTCGTTTGGCTACTGCTGCACTATAGTAAATTGTATGTCCTTTCCGTTTCCGGAAAGCAAAATGGCAGACCATCAAGTAACACAAATCATGATGAGACATGCAGTAATCATGGCAATAAAGACAGAGCACAGCAATTTAGAGATATCGCGATTTCTAACGATCGCAAGATCATTCGTCCACAAATTGCGGAAGAAGTTGGAGCCCGAAGATGGCCATGTTCCACCAGTAGCAAAGTGTAAAAAAGCATGCCTCACGCTCTGACATCATCAGAACGCCTGAATTTATTCAGCAAGTGCAGCAGGCCATCGGTGACAATCCCAGAACATCCATGAGGTCACTTGCCAAAGATCTCCATGTGTTGGAAGGAACAATCAGAAATTTGTCCATGAAAACATCAGATATCACTCATGGTAAGCAACGAAAGGTCTTACAGGTTTCAGCAAGACTCTGTCCCAGTAAACAAGTCTCACATGACACAGGAATGGATGCCCAACAACTTCCATGAACACGTAACCCCTAACCTTTGGCTTCCTAACTCCCCGACCTGAATCCGTTAGACTACTACGTATGGAGCGTTGTGGAGAGAAAGGTCAAAGAACACCCCCATAACACCAAAGATAAATTGAAAGCTGCCACTGTTCGAGTAATGACCAATTTGGACCATGACCATTTGATCCGCGCATATCGACGGTTTCGATCTCACATTGAAGCAGTTATAGAAGCTGAAGGCGGATTCATTGAATAGCATATAATAACAAGAAGGTATCTTGTGTATGCTCATGATATGTTTCGATAATAAAGTTATTATCTCGACTTATATCTCTGTTTTCTTTCTTGACGTGAATCTGTCCTCAAATACCTTACGCACCCTGTACATATAGTGGGGGACCATGAATCTGGAAACCACGAATCCAGAAGTCCTTGAACTGCATTTCAATCTAGGGTGGGACAAACACGCATTTCAATCTCCAACGTAGTTTATCTCACTTTTTTTGCACTTTACTTTTAAAGCGTAATCTTTTTTTATACACTTATTAAAAGTTTCATGCTAACCGTCTATCTATAAAATCGTCACAATTTGGTGAAACAAGAAGCCTTGCAAGAAGCAATAGGGCCACGTGATCAGCCACCGCGGAAAAAAAATTATATTAAGGAAAATATAACATTCGCTGATATAATTAATTCTCCTTATCACCCATGTAACATGCACAAAAATAATACTCACATTTAGGGAGGGAAAAAAAAAAAAACCACCGAACGTCGAGTTTTGAAACATCGACAGATGAAGAATGTTTAAGACACGCGGAAGCTGCCTAATTTCATATTTGCTGAATAAAATTCAGTTCTAATTAAAATTCATTCAAAAATTATATTCCCAATGCAAAGTTTTGAGTATTTTTGATGATTTAGTGCATTTTCAGAAGAGACTGTGAGGCCTGATCGCTGACAATGTGTACATCACGATAGGCCTAATTCGCTGCACTTTGAAACATCGGTTTAACACCAATCCTAACTGAATTTTCATGCAATTTCTAACATTCTTCTGCTGAAGTAAAAATAATACACAGTTATCAATGAATTTATGTGGTAATTCTTTGAAAACACTGAAAGGAAAATTAATTTTGACAGTGGCTAACCAAACATGAAGAACTGACTTGAAGTTATGAAATATTCGGTAATAAAAGACGATTGGGACAATATCGTAATATAATTACATTAATAAATAAGATTATATTACAATAATGACTTTAAAAGTATAATTGTGGAAAATAACAGTCGTCAGAAACCATTTAATTACACGTGTTGTGCAACTTCTCCCAAGGAAAAAGACGACGAAACCGGGAGGCTTCTGGTCCTGAGCATTCCGGATTCGCGGTCCTCCACTGTACTAAAAACGCCATTTATTGTAATCAAAACTTCGGATATTATCAAATTTTTCCCTAAATTTAGTAAAAATATTTGGATTGCTTCCCGAATTCTGCTTATACAGTCACCAACAAAAATATGGCTCCTTGAGATTCTAGCAGAGAACAGCGGGTGGTAGAGACCTGGGCATGATTTTATGGTTTTCCCTTCACCGGAAGCCAGACACGTCTGAGCGATTATCTGTATGATGTACAGTGCCGCCGTCTGTAGAGAAGATTCTAAAAGTGGGCGACTTGTTTTGAAGGGCGTTTTTTTATGAATTGTTTCAAGTGAGAAAGCAAAATTTGATAAATAAAAAAAATATTTTTAAATGTGCTGTGATGCCCATATGGTTAATTTCTACTGTCTGGCCAAAATCGTGATCTGTTCATTTTGCATTTTTCTATTGTCGACCCAGTTGTGGATTTCTGCTTTTTTTCCTGCTTTCTGGCTAATCAGGCATTGCCAAAAGGAGCCATGTTTTAAAGGTAAGCCAGGGTTTTTTTGTGCATTCTTATGTTCGTTAAGCTAACTGAGGTTGGGTTGACTTGGGGTGGTCCATAAAATGAACTCCCAGAACTTTCTGGGAGCCATTTCTTGGCCAATAAAAATATTTAGTCCGAGTGCTGTTGCCCCTCCCCTCCTGCATTGTGGATTCCGACGTTGGAGGGCGTGTTTTGATGTCTCTTCCCGTGGTGCGCTAGCTGTTGGCATGTCGCGGTCGTTTCGAACTATTTGTGGATTTCAGATTTTCTTTTTTTGCTTTCTGGATAATTAGCCATTGTCGAAAGGAACCATTTCTTGAAGGTAAGCCAGCATTTTTTTGAGCGTTCTGGTGTTGGGTTAGGTTAACTGAGGTTGGGTTAACTTAGGTTTAACCGTAACATGAGTTCCCGCAACTTTCTGGCAGCCATTTCTAAGACTAAAAAGTACGGATCATTAGCCTCCTGTAACCAGCCGAGGGGAAACCAACTGCCCCCTGTAACCAAATAGGTTGGGGTATGTTTATAATTCGGGGTCGCCGTGAGCGAAGCGATGGCGTCCGCGTACTAGTATTGTAGAAGGGGAAACCAACTGCCCCCTGTAATCAAATATGTTGGGGGTATGTTTATAATTCGGGGTCGCCGTGAGCGAAGCGTTAGCGTCCACGTACTAGTATTGTAGAAATGGCGGCTGGTATTGCGTCGTGGTCAGATAGTTCAATTTAGCCAGTTAGTTAAGTTTTTTCCTTGGGTAACATCTTTCGACACACGGCAGGTCGTTCATCACTGGAATTACTTTCAGACTTGCTCGCGTTTGTTCTATTCAGTTGTAAAAGCAGACGGCAGGAAAACCAACAATAGGCGGCACCAGCATACGGCAAGATAATCGCTTAGATGTTTCTGGCTTCCGGTGAAGGGAAGATGGTAAAGTTTCCCCGAGACCTGTATGAAGAGGAAAAGTCAAGAAAAATATTAACCAGTGCACACCAACCCTTCAGTATTACAATATGTAAAGCTAAAGTGAGCAGTGAAGTTACGCAATTAGATGATAATGATTTCATCAAACACCCCTCTAAACACCCGTGACAAAAATATAGCTCGTACCTGGAAAGATTGAAAACATAGGTGGAGGAGGTTTTTAACGGAGGTAGTTGGAACAAATCTGAATTCTTCTTTTATACATTTGTGTTGCTGCATTCCATGCGATTTATATGCATTTTTGTGAATAATGGTTCATCAGAAGCGACTGTCTTCAGAAGAACAAAGGCCAATCAAGGCGTATCGTGAAGCGGGACTCAATTTCACTGAAATTGGTGAACGTTTAATTTCACAGAAGCCGTGATGTGGTATGTGATTTCTTGAAAAATCCAGACCAATACAGTAAGAAGCATTCACCGGTTCGACCTTGCCTGTTTCATGTCAGAGCTGAGAGACAGATCATCCGATCTCTGAATCCGGGGGGATCACACCTCTTGCAAGAAAATATACCGAGACAATCATATCAACCTCAGGCATCTACGTACCGTGCAGCGAATCGAGTACCAGCATTGAAACCGCAACATCGCAAGCGGCGACAGAACTTTGCAAATGCAAATTTGGACCTAGATTGAACCAAGATTGTTCTCTGATGAGAAGCAGTTCGACCTTGATGGTCCCAATGGACTTGACTGGGAATGGGTGAACTCCCATGCACCCCAACGTGTCAAGAAGCGACGTCAAGCTGGTGGTGATGGTGTGGGGAGCAATTGGATATCTTGGGAAACTTCTACTGGTGGTCGTAACTGGACGAATGTCCTCCTTGGATAACTGTGAACTGCTTCGCCAACATCTCCTCATTGGCATCAGAGAAATCACCAGCCAGGACCCAATATTTCAACAGGATAACACACCATGCCACATAGCCGCCAACTCCATGAACTGGTTATGTTGCAGCAGGATCAAGATTCTGGACTGGCCTAGTCTCTCTCCGGATCTCAACATCATTGAGAACCTATGGGCAGAGCTGGTTCGCTTGGTGTATGACGGTGAGAGACAATTTGATACAGTGGAAACGCTTACTGAAACAATCCATGAGTGCTGGGGCAACATTCAACAAACATACGTGCAGAACTTGTACCACTCAATTCAAAACCAGCTCATTGCAAGGCAGAGTGCACATGGAGGGCCAAGTGGTTAACTGTGTACAGAAAAATGCACCTTTTCGCTGATATGTTATCTATTATTTGAATAAAAGCAGCACCGAGCTATATTTTTGTCACTGGTGTTTAGAGGGGCGTCTGATGAAATCATTACTATCCAGTTTGCATAAAATTTACTGCCCACGTTGCAATACTGAAGGGTTGGTATG
Source organism: Rhysida immarginata (assembly GCA_023313115.1). Taxonomy (NCBI): domain Eukaryota; kingdom Metazoa; phylum Arthropoda; class Chilopoda; order Scolopendromorpha; family Scolopendridae; genus Rhysida; species Rhysida immarginata. Next base: position 130,896 of record JAHWFO010000397.1, on the reverse strand, counting down.
CACTGTTCATTATTGTTCTTGACTTTGCCTCTTCGTACAGGTCTCTAGCACCCACTGTTCCCTGCTAGCCTCAACAAGCCATGTTTTGTCGTAGACGGTAATAGCAACTTTTTACTACCCTCTAAGCCAATGGGCATTATTGATTGGTATTAGTGTATTCTTATTTATTGTAGAGCTTTACAATCAGTACAAAGACTGTAAAGTGTAATGTAAAGTTCCCACAATGCCTCTTTCTCAACTTCAGTTATTGTTATCATTTGGCTTGGTCCCAAAGTGATCATATTAAGCGGCGCCCACTATAATACAATCCAGGGTTTGCGTTTACTCATAATTTAGCATCAAATGGGGACTTTTGCTAAAAACTGACTCGTGATTTTTTAACCAGCGAGTCAAAACGGGCTTGTTAAATTTTGAGTATCATCTGCCATATCCTTCTCATCACATTTTAACGTCATTCATAGTTTTGTCCCTTTACTAACAACTTGGGACACCAAGCTATGCCTCAGTAGGCTAATCCCTGATAGGCTGAATTTACAAATACATTCAATGAATTTTAACATTCTTAACACCGTAAAATAAAAGAGGAATAGAAAAAATAGATAGATACAGGTATTGGACATTGAAACTGAAACACCTGGTAGAAATCCAAAATCTTTATTTAATAAGGTGTTGGGGCACCGTGGGCAGCCAGCACAGCAGCAACACGTCTTGGGAAGGATCGGTAGAGGTCCTGCACAGTTTGCACCCCAGACCATTACTGATCCACCTCCGTGTTTGACTGTGGGTGCCAAGCAGTCTGGGTTGTAGGCATCAGAGGGGCTCCTCCAAACGAATACCCTCCCTGTTGTTTGGAAGACAGTGTAGCTGGACTCATCCGAGAATATGACGCGTTTGAGGTCATCCAACGTCCAGGTTTTATGCGTCCGGCACCACTGAACCCGCTTGGAGGCATTTGTACTACTGATGAAAGGCTTCGGTATAGCAACCCTGCCGTGGATGTTGGATTTATGCAGGTAACGACGGATTGTCTTCGTGCACACAGGTTCCTGGAGGTGTCTATTCATTTCTGCGATGATTTCTGCTGCGGTGGTTTTCCGCTTTCGTGCAACAATCCTGGTCAATGTCCTGACGTCTCTTTCCGACAACTTCAGTTTTCCCCTGCAGTTGCTCCTCCTGGACGTGGTTCGTCCTTCCTGTTCATATGCACACATCACCCTGGATACTGTAGCACGTGAGACATCACAAAGTGTGGCAGTTTTGGACACAGATGCACCTGCTAGACGCACCCCAACAATCTGCCCTCTTTTGAAGTCGGATATGTCTCCCATTATAGCGCTCTGCACAGACAATTTGAAGCTTACTATCGAACTTTTCTACTGGAGTGACTACCAAGACCTCTGACACGTGATTCATTGATATGCATACGATTAATTACCTAGCAGAAGGTTCTATTCAGCCCTGGGGGTAACCAGTGCTATTTGCGAAGGTGTTTCAGTTTCAATGTCCAATACCTGTATATGATGGATGCATTGCATCTTAAATGCACATTCTATGTTGCTTTTGCGTAAAAGTAGTACGAGGGTCGGCTATAAATTTGCTCACTAGCAAATTGGGCGTGGTGGCACATAATAGAACCCCCCCTCTACAAAGCTGCAAAAATTGCAGTTTACCAGTTGAAGTCTGTTTACTAGTTCGTGTTCAGTAACAGTTAAAATGGAGTAGAGTATGGCCAGCATGCTTCAAGCAGGACGCATTGATCTAATTTTTAACAGCCAAAAACGTGAATCCTACAGAACTTTTTCGTCATTTAAAAGCTGTTTATGGTAGTGAAACTGTTGACAGGTAGTGAATAGGTGGGTGTTGAATTTCCGCAAATGTGAAGCTGGTAAAGCAACAACTGAGGATGCACCTCGCAGCAGATGACAAGTTTGTATGATTGACCTCACATAATGAAGAAATCAAAGTAGACAAAGGCTATAAAAGAACTATACAGGGTGAATACAAAAGTCTGAACCCCCCCTTTTATTTTTTGAACCGAAGCAGATATGTCAATTTTGATGAATCCAATGAATAGGAAGTTGTGGGTGGCCTATCCCATGGTGCACTTTTTATCATCCCAAATATGCAAATTAGGACACATTCAAAATTTATCTCAAAAACCGTAAGCGATAGAGAAAAAAAACCAATTGCAAACTTGTTCAGCATAAAAAAACAAACAAAACAAAAAAAAAAAAAAAACTCATCCAAACTCACCAACCAATCACCCTCTATCACGTGGTGACCTGTTTGTAGCTTACAAACGGTCATACTGCACAAGGAAAACTGAATGTTGATATTTCCACCATGAAAAGCATGAAAATCAAAAAATTAACATAAATTACCATACTCACATTCACTTTCATGCGGAAAAGCAAATAAAAGGCATGTTTCAGCACACAGAAGACAGAACAATTCCAGGATGGCAAGGTACACTGTTCCGGAAATGGTCAACATGATCTTCTGATTGTGGGTGATTGGTTGGTCCGATTTGGATGATTTTTTTTTTTATTTTGTTTGTTTTTTTATACTGAACAAGTTTGAAATTGTTTTTTTTTTCTCTACCCCTTAAGGTTTTTGAGATAAATTTTGAAGGTGTCCTAATTTGCATATATGGGATGATGAAAAGTGCACCATGGGATAGGCCACCCACAACTTCCTATTCATTGGATTCATCAAAATTGACATATCTGCTTTGGTTCAAAAAATAAAAGGGGGGTTCAGACTTTTGTACTCACCCTGTATTTTATTAAAGGTTATGAATGGTTATTCTGAAAGTGTTAAGAAATTTGTGAAGACATGGTTTGGCCAATCCTTAAAGGCAACTCGTAGATGCGAATTTCGTTTGAAATGTTTGTTAAAAATATAAATCTTCTCATTTGTCATTGTTAATCATTTTTATTTCACTGTTATTATTAAGCACAGATTCATTTTATTTATTTATTTGTTATATTATGAAAAAATAATTCATCACAAATCTTTATTTTCCTCGTTTTTAAATTACGCATTAGCACCAGTAATGTATAATCTCCTACAATAGTAGACAGAAAACTTGGTCTCACATTTGATGCGTTTTATCCTAAATGATATTCAAGCACATTTGAAAAGAAATAAAGCTTCTTATAGTCACTACCAGTATCCAAACGCCAATGCAAAAGATCGACACCAGCTGAAATGGCATGCATCAATGGGCTATCACAGCCTCCAGTATTTCTGATAAGAACATGAATCGCTGCGATAAAGTATAAAACATTAGACAAATTCTTGTTGAGCTGGGTGAGCAAAGCTCTTTACCGACGAGAAGGTAAAACCTTTGTCCTCTAATTCCTCCGACACCACTTGACCGATTTCAACCAAATTTTGCTCAGTTAATCCTATTAGGTCATAGATGGTTTTGAAGTATTTTCAGAAAAACCGATCAAGCCATCGAGGAATAATCACCAGAAAAAGAATTTTCTCTATGATTTGCTACAGAGAAAATCATGTGCTAAGAAAGAATTTGTTTTTCCTCCAAGATCGTATCAAAAATGAAATATAAACAACAGAAAAGCGCACCAAATAGAATTTTTTCATTGAATATACGGCGAAGCCCTGTTCAATCTTTTTTTCGAGAGCAAATTTTCAAACGCTATTTTTTGAGTTCTAAGAATATTTTTTGGACAACTTTTTGTAATCAGTAAGTGTTAGAATTTCTAATAAGTAAGAAAATTAAATTTGAGATTTTAGTTGCAATTTTTACCGAGGAATTAACGTTTTCTTTTTACACAGGGAAAACATTAGTGACAAATCTCATCGATTTTATCCATTTTATCGAGTTCTAAGATATTTATATCGACTAATTTTTCACCAAAACGGTGCTAGTATACACACTCTACATCGGAAAAGTAAGTTCGAGATATTAACTTTTTCTTTTTACACACAACCTCTGACAATTACGTTCGGTGAATGAGTTCACACAACAAAATGCAAAACAGATAGAGCCACATTTACTTTATTGTCCTTCGAAATAATCACCCTGGAAGGCAATACACCCTTTTGGGATCGGGTGTACAAGTCCTAGAAGCGCCTTAGGGATGGCTTTAAGTTCACGTGTCACATTTGCTTGAATGTCTGGAATGTCCGCAAATCTGTGTCCCTTTAAGGCCCGTTTCAGGCGTGGGAACAAGAAAAAGTCTGCCGGTGCCAAGTCTGGTGGTGAATAAGGTGGATGAGCTAATGGATACGACCTCTTTGTTGGCCAGAAACTGTTGCACGATTACGGCAGCGTTCCTCTTTGATTCATTATCCACAGTTACGTGCGCACGCTACACCTTCAACTGAAGAATCGAGCATCTGCTAAACCACTGCACGCACAAACGTGACCTGTCTGAACTTGCTTAAACAATGACTGGGCTTGTATTCACATGCATTGTTACTCGCGTAAAGCTCGCACAGATTAGGGTGTGACGTCATTCACCGAACTTAATTGTCACGAGTTTGTAGAATTAACATTGTTGGTCATTATCAACTGCTGTAATCGATTCTAGACGTATATTTTCCAACTGACAACTTTAGGTTTTATTTTAGCTGTTCATTTGTTTACAACAACCTCATCATAACTCAAACATTTAAAACATTTTTTGTTTGTTTTAGTTTATTGCATTTCTCCTATTAATTTCTCAATTTCAAACAGATTATGCCGCCACGACCACGTCGAAGAGGCAACATAGGAAGGTGAACAGCAAACACACAGGTCATCGCTACCCTCTGACTAATCAACTCACTCAGATCTATTTTTGCAAGTGCCCGTTGGCACCTAGTTTACAGGCAAATTTCTTAGCCATTAGGAAATGTTCATACTTTAAGAGTCTTCACGGATTTATACACAGGGCTGGACAAATTCCCTAAATCTAAACAGACAGTTCACTACCACTCGAATTTTCATGGTAGCAAACCCAAAATTAACAAAATCGAAACCAAAATGTATGGCCGGGAAATTGCAGCCATGCATTAATAGTTTTTGGTCTCGAATTGGATGGAAAATTTCTATAAAAATTAAAAAGATTAGCAAAATACCAGCGTTATATATTATTAATTATTATGAATATCTTGTTTATATAATTATTTTACTGATTAGCGTATTTCTTGAATTAAACGTTATTTTTTTTTTTATATATATAAAAACCAATTCAATTGCATGAATTTTCAAATGAATTTTTTAGACTTTAAAAAAATAAAAGGTCGAATGTAAAACTAATTTATTTATTGAAAAAAAAAAAAATATTAATAAAAAATAAGATATAAAAACACACATGGGATCCCATTCATTGGCTAAAGACATGAGCCACGTGACCAATTGAAATGCCTTCTACCGGTAAGACGAATGCGTGCAAATCGCGTACTGACATTTTGACACAATTTGGTCCTTAGCAAAAACTATTGATAGAAAAATTGCTGCTTGAATCAGCGAGGGGGAAACCTTAGCCTCTTATTGTAAATTTTATGACATATAATATAGACCTGTATGCAATTCATTTTTTAAATTTATCGTATATTTTTGAGGTCTTTTATGAATTTTTTTTAATGCATCGCTTGCACTACAAGCTGGGGCTGACTATACATAAGAAATATTTCACCAACGAGGGCTGACTATGCATAGCAATATGTGCCGGAGGGGGGGGGGACGACAATATGTACAAGATGGTTATTTTCAACTTTTATATTTATATACTTTAATACAACTACTCCTCAAGATCATTGTGATTCTCCATTGTGATTTGCAAAAAATTTTTAAATCGCACAACATTTCTCTTAATTTCAGCAACCCAAATCAATTAAAAAATTTACTCGGAAACCCCAAGGACCAAATACCAGACCATTTAAAATCAGGAATCTACGATATCAGTTGCTCGAATTGTGAAAAACGTTATAAAGGACAAACATTCAGGAAAATTTTGACCAGATACAAGGAACATATAGCACACAGAAGATTTGGAAGAGCCAGCCAGTCAGCCATTGCGGACACTGGTCACGATTTCAAATTAGAAAACCTCACTCTTGTACAATCTGTTAATAAAAAACATCTTCTGGACACATACGAAAGCATGGCTATCATCCCCACGAATCAGAATAATTTACTTAATTCTGATAAAGGACCGAATGGTGATTCATCACTAATCTACTGGTGGACGACTTTAACCAATCAGGGCTCCTGCATCTCTTTCCATTAATGTATCTTTACTTATTCTTCTCGGATTGGTTTATCGTTAATTTCGCTATAAATACCGTTTTTCCGTCGTTTGACTTCAGTTCACTTTCTCTTGAGTGGATTCACGGAGTCGAGGATTCCTGCTGAAGATGAAAGCAGTGCTTTCGAAATGCGCGTATCCAGGTTGTATTTTTCTGTTATTCGTTGTGGTAAAAGAGTTTTCTTTCATTTATTATAATCGATACTATCGCCAAGCACTAGCATATGAAATTTAATAGGCCTTAACAGCACATTGTACAATTATAAACAATATACAGTGCAGTATTTCACGTCTTTTTCCTCAATTTTCCATCCACTTTTCCATTGTTAAAAGCAAATGCTCTGAGGTCCGGTGATTTGCCCCGTGGAAATGTGCCCCAAACTGCTGCATGCCTTTTGAACATTGATAGCCTACTATCGTGTTCTTGGCAAGTGCGTCTTGAAAATCGTTCAAGAATGTTTTAATAAATAAAGTTAATATGGTTATAATTAAAATATATTATTACATACACAAAAGAAAATCAGGAATAGATTTCCACAACCAAAAATTAAAAATACATAACTAAAATAAAAATGCGTTAGGCATACTGAAAGATGATCAAACCAAAATTGAAACCATGATCGAAAAATGGTTTATAAAATATAAAATTCTTCAAATAATATTTTTGTATCTGTTAAGCATTGTAATTTTAAAGGTTATACAAGGTGTTTTTGAAGTGAGTACAGATTTTTTGGGAGATGATAGAAGAGGTCCTAAAAAGTATTTTTTGTCATATGAACATGGGGTCCCTACAGCTCCGTTTACTTACAATACTGCATTGAACAATCAAATGACACCGGGACGCAGTGTGCGTTGGTTGGCCTAGATTATTTTATTTTTAACAATTAACACAAGCAATCTACTGTATGACGTTTACACTAATTGTTCGAAATTACCGCCATTTGCTTCATAGCAGGAATTCTATGCATTGAATTCTACAGGGTGTTTTTGAATTGAGTACAGATTTTTTGGGAGATGATAGAAGAGGTCCTTAGAAGTATTTTTTGTCATATGAACATGGGGTCCCCGCAGCTCTGTTTACTTACAATACTGCATTGAACAGTCAAGTAAACATCCTTCTTTATATATATAGAAGACTAGCAAAGGTACCCGGCGTTGCCCGGGATAATTACACTTGGATGTAAACCGAACAATCTCAAAAAATTAAATTAAATTTTGCAATATCTTAAAAATAAACACAATTCGCAACGCCTTATGATGGATTGATGTAAGCATGGAAACAGTTGATTTGCACGGTCGCTGATGTCACCTGCACGCCGCCAATTCTTCTTCGGTATCTACGGGTTCGGAGTACACCATTGAAAAAAAATCCATCGGTGTGAGATCTGGTGATCTCGATGGCCAAGTAACTGGTCCGCCACGAGCAACCCAACGACCAGGATATGTCTCATTTAGGTAAACTCTAACTGCTCTTGTGTTATGCGAAGGTGCACCGTCCTGTTGAAACCACATCAAATGTCTGGTCATTAGTGGACCATCTTCAAGAAGACCAGGGAGCTCCTCCTTCAGGAAACCAAGGTATGTTTGCCCGTTAAGACGGCATGGTAGGAGATATGGCCCAATCAGGACATTGTGAATCATGCCAGCCCACATATTCAACGAAAAACAATGCTGAAAACTGTTAACATGTGTTGCACATGGGTTGACATGAGACCACAGATAACTATTGTAGCTATTGAACATTCCCTCTTGCATCCCGGTGTCATTTGATTGTTCAATGCAGTATTGTAAGTAAACGGAGCTGCGGGGACCCCATGTTCATATGACAAAAAATACTTCTAATACCCCGTCCACACTGCTGGGCTAGCTTATTGTTGAGCTAGCTTATTCGATAAGCTAGATATCTTGGCTTAAGTTGTAGGCTAGGTCGTTCGCACTGAAGTGCTCTAAACTAGCCTGTACTCTGCCGTTAAATTTTTAATCTTTCGCTGTATCTTGTTCCACGTGCGTGTGCAGTTGTATTTTTTCAATTCGACCGCCATCCGTTCATACACGATCCGGTTACGTTTGGCGTGTCGCAGATCGTCGATATTTTCGCCCTAAATCTCTATCAAAATGCGAACTTCCTCCGTAGTCCAGTTTTCCTTTTTTTTCGTTTTTTTCTATACTTATTGGTGTTGGTGCAGCCATATAAATTACAAAGTAGCACGATCTTATAATCTTGGTCAAGCCAAACAAGCGAAATGCTCCAAAACTACGGAATCATGGGAAAAAAACGTATCCCATGATGCAGTGCGTTTGTGGCTCAACTGGATAAGCTAGTTTAAAAATCTAGCCCATCATAAGCTAGCTTATCAGAATCTGGGCTAGCCCAACAAAAGCTAGAATCGTTCGCACTGTAGTTTAAGCTAGCTTATCAACTTAGGCTAGCTTATTTTTTGCAGTGCGGACGGGGTATAAGGACCTCTTCTATCATCTCCCAAAAAATCTGTACTCAATTCAAAAACACCCGGTAGAAAGAATTTAAATATCTCAATGTTGCCCATTTAACGACTAGAAGTCTCATATAGCAATAACAAAATAAAAACCAAGTTTAATACTTGGTTGATTTATTTACGAGGTGCGTTCAAGTTCTAAGGTCTCCTAATTTATTCTTGAAAAGTACTGACCCTAGAAAGCTGAAACTCCCGTAATTTGTCCACATAGTCAACCTTTACCCGTAGACATTTTTCATAATGCTGACGCCAAATGCTTCTTTAGGAACCAGTTTTGTATACTGGAAAATCACTTATGCAAAAACGGAATAAAGCTTCTGCTCATCGAGCGGCTTTTCAGTAGGCAAAACAGACCACTATAGAAGTGTTTGCAGCGGCGATGCAATCGTAGCCTCAGCTTTGTGAAAAATGTGTAAAACTAGAGGTTGACTATGTGGAGAAAATGACAGGAGTTTCAGCTTTCTAGGGTCAATAGTTTACTTACTTACTTACTTTTCAAACCCGCTTATCCGTTAGGGTCGCGGGGGCAGCAGCCCTATGGAGGATCTCCAGCGATCGCGATCTTCCGCCATCAGGCGCATGTCCTCCCTGGTAATATCCAAGCGACTCGAACCCAGATTCTCCATGTAGTCTAGCCACCTGGTATCCACCGACCCCTTGGTCTCTTACCCACCGGCTTGGAAAATAACAACTGCCTAGGAAGACTAGTTTGCGGCATCCGTATCATGTGGCCATACCAGCGCAACTGAGATCTCTCGATGCGGAGAAGTAGCGGCTCAACTCCTAAAGATTCCCTTATTGTGCTGCTGTACACTCTATCTAGTAGGGTAACACCTGCCACACCTCTCAGGAATCTCATTTCGGCCGCTTGTACCCACGATCGCACTCTTTCGGTCATTACCCAAGCCTCATGACCATAGGTGAGAATGGGGACAAAGATAGATTTGAAGACGGAGAGCTTGGCTTTGTTACCCAGCTCTCGTTTTCTTTACCACGGATCGCCACAGTTCACGTCTGACACAGCTTGCTGCACTGATCCGAGTCAATAGTTTTTCAAAAATAAATTAGGAGACCTTAAAACTTGCACGCACCTCGTACATGATCAATGCTTCATCATGAATGCTGTCGATGATTTACATCATCAATGTACTTGTTAAATTTAAAACAATGGTCATCGAAATTAGATGATTGTTTGATTACAACAAATATTGGGGGCAATTGTGGTTTCAGTTATCCGGAAATGATCACGAACTAACTAAAATCTACATACATCAACTTACTATGGGCGTTTCTAAAAACTTTCGAGCGTTCATTTTCAGTCACATGATCATTTGCCTCTGATCGCGAGTGCTCTGTTCAATCGCTCATGAAATTTTTTGATAGTCCAATCAGTGAACAAGAAATAAATGCCACAAAAAACGTATGCTTTCAACCTTTCCATATTATAATCCACAGTGGATTTCCGTGCATTTATTCTTTCATGGCAAATAAAACAAACAGTTTGTAGCTACGAGAAAATCGAAAGTTAAGAGAAAATTCAAAACCTGGGAGAAAAGTTTAAAAAATAAAATATATAGAACACTCCTTGCTCGTACCACGTATCTAGTGGCTTCACGTTCACTTGAAGACCATAAACCACAATGCAGATAAACAATGAGATGGGATACACTTTCACTGTCGGCCATTGTAATTTATTGCAAAGCAAAAGTGATCAGGCTGAAACTAAAAGTAATCGGACTCAAATCTCGGTTATGCTAACTGTGAGCGTTCACTAAACAACGATGAGCGGATCGAGTTTTTAAATGCACCAATGAAGAGCAAGATCTGTCGTTTTTAGATGCAGTGCTCATGTTGATCGATGAATGCTCACACACAATCGCGATCAGAGTGAATATTTAGAAGCACCCTATGTGAAAATCATGATACTGAAGCGTTCTTAAATCACGAGATTCCTGAACATACTCAAATTGTTGAGAAGCGATTTTATTTGTCTATGCAAATTTTAAAAAATACATGTCCTGTATTTTTTCACGTATATGCTTACATTATTTTTTATTAAAAGGGGCAACAGTTGAAAAAATTAAGAAACATGGACATATATACAATACATGCAACAACATGGGTCTCGTAGGAGGTTTGCTGTTACCCACGGTTTCAAGAGTTGCGAAAGGCTCTGGTACCAATTACCTGCTGATACAAACAGTCCTACTATGAGGGCGGGTCAAAAAGTAATGCCTCTATGGCTGCAACATTTTTATTTGTTAACCGATTTTCAAAATTCTAATTGTATCTGAAACTTACGATTGTCCTCTATGTAATTCACTATTCACTTTTTGACATAAGTCCCCAACGCGTGATTAGCCGGGGGAACCCGACAACACAAGAAGAACACCAGGGTTGTTGTTGACACAAGGATTGGATGGCATCTTTCATCTCGCTGTCAGAATGTAACTTGTGTCCCTTCTTGGATAGTTGTGAAAGTCGCAAGATGCAAAATCTTTCATGTTTGAACTGTAGAGGCTGCAATGCCTCTGGTGTGTGACGATCATGTGTGGGTGGGCATCATTGTGCTGCAAAAGAGGATCCAAAGGGATGGGGACTAAGGTGCGCACCAAAACTTTTTTTTTCGTTGTCATCAAATGAAAATGCTTGACAAAATTCACAGCAAATGTAAACGACAAAATAAATAATTGAACAAAATATTAGCACATTTCAATTATTTTTTTCATCAGTTATTCAAATTTTTTTCTGAGCTCTTGCACCGAAATACAGAGGGTTGATTCAGATAAAATGAGACGACTTTGCAGTTCTGTTACGATGGTGTAATACCATGGCGCCACCATCGATTGTGTTCGATGTAAGAGCTACGTTGTTGGACTATCGTCCGGCACCGTAATTTCCACTGAAGTAGGCTGAGTTTGAGGGACTCCACGGAAAGTTCGTTCCACACCTACTGACACACTTTCCATAGTCCATCAACGGTTCTTGGTCGACGACTTCCGAGCCGTCGTTTCAGGAGACCAAAACCACAGAAATCCATCGGTGATGCGTCAGGAGATTTTACAGGCACATGAGAGAAGGGAATAACTCGTATGCCCGTCTCCTGTTCCATCTTCCTGTAGTAAGCCACAGATGACTTGGCAGTGTTCAGTTGTGTTCAGCCACTCAGTTGTGTGACTGCGCGCTTTCTGACGTTGCTCCAGCCCAAGATTGTCATGAATTATTCTGGAGACTGTTGCCTGTGAAATACCTTTCCTTTGGGCTAGACTTCTCTTTGTGGGGGGATTTTCTTTCAGCACTTCAGACCGGATTGTGAAGTAATATTCGCTCTCAAAAGAGAACTGCGCGGGGAATTTCAACACGGTCGCGGTAGAAACTGAAAACTGTTTATTATAGAGTCAGAAAATCCGCGTTTCCAATGATCGTGTTAAATATTATGTAAATGGCTGAATAAATGCTTTGTCTTGTAATTAAGTTAAAGTATGTATAATAATAATTGTAAAGAGCTGTGTAAGCGGACTCAATGTTAATTGCGCACGAAAAGGTGCGGTGTTAGGACTCAATGTATAACGAAAGCTCCCGAGTAGATAATTGAAGGAAATATAGCTACTCTGAGAACTATATCACAGGTGTTAATATAGTAAGGGTTATGGTATCCCTCCCTAATTAAAAGGGATACATGATGCCTGAGCGCGTTGAATGAAAATGCAGAAAACAAACCTGTGGTTGCCGAAATGATACGTTGATTGAGTTGGCACCACTAAAACGCAGTGCTTGAGTCGCTTATACAGGCTAATACAGTCAAATCCCGTTATAACGAAGTTCAAGGGATCACTGGTCAACTTCGTTATAGCGAAAACTTCGTTACATCGAGATTGCAAATTAATTTGAGAATAAATGAAAAATAGCATATTTTAAACCGAGAATATAAATATTTTTAATGTTTTACGCTTAATTATGGTAAATACCAATCAATATTAGCCTTTTAATGTACAGTTAGGATTTCGAAATGATTTGTTGTGTACCACAGGATTAAATTCAACTGATTAAGATCGTCTCATTATTATTTTTATTTATCATTACATGTATTATTAAAATAATCGGTTATTTTTCACTGAAAAGAACAGCTTTTAACAGCAACGCTATTTATAAAATCGGATAAAAATCCTAAACTCTGAAAAACACGCTCGTCGGTTTCGTTTTGTTCCTGTGCAAATCTTTGTAATTTTTGATCACATCGACGTCTTTGATTATCTCGACTTTTTCACCTAAACTGAATTGTCGTCGTTTCTTGTTGCTTTCGCCAGACATTTTTTGTACACCTAAAAAGAAATTTTAAGTTTCAAGTTCATGTACAATTTTTCCCTACCGTTTTTAAAATCCATGTACGATGCTAGCCAAAATGGCAATTAATGAAATACGAAACGGATTACCGTACTTACAAAGTTAGCAGTCGAGAGTCTTATGTCGAAATTGAAACCAATATCGGTACAAGTTTTCGCTACTGTTTTAAAAAAATACCGATTTATATTAAGTACTGTACATATCATGTGGAATTATAAAAAGAAAATTAAAAATTTTCAAATGCTATTAAAAAAAATGGCCGAAATGGCAGTTGGTGATGCAGAATGGGTACTTACGGAATGTAATGTATTTGTCTTAGTAGTCGTCGATTGTCACAGAATGTAGAGATGTAGAGATTCGAAATTGGATGGATTTCCAGCTCTCATCTCCCTCTTCCAGGAGACTAGCCGTATGAGATGAAAGGATGATGATGAAAATAGACAAACACACACATCCATGCCCTTGGCGGGATTCGAACCCGCAACTCATGGTTACGAGAGCGGCAAGACCTGCGCCTCAACGCTCTCGGCCACCGAGATTCGAAATTAAAACTGACTGCCATGCGGCCCTTTTATATCCCCCATCACTGCGATGCTGCACCAACAGGCGACGAGTATTCTGATTGGAGGAAACCAATAGCGACCGCAGCGCCCTCTCTTGGTGAAGGCGGAAACTATTCCAGTTGATCAGCGATCACAACGGCGATAACACAAGAAGCCAAGTGGCCTCTCTCTGGTGTAGGACAAAATGCAAGTTCGAAATAAAATTTCGTTATAATGAAATTAAAACGCTGTGGGGACCAAAAATTTGCTTCGTTACAGTGAAAACTTCGTTATAAAGATTTCGTTATAACGGAATCATAATAGTATTAAATTAATAGGATTTTTGCCGGGACCACAGAAAAACTTCATTATAGTGAAAACTTCGTTACAATGGTATTCGTTATAACGTGATTTGACTGTAGTATAAAATACAATATACGAGAGTTTATTATCACAAAATGTATGCTTTATTAACAAACACGGTAATTTGATATTCCTCTTGGAACTGTTATTAGTTTTAGTTTTGGGGCCCCAGTTCTGCTGAATTAAGTAATTAGTTAAATGATTGTTAATAGTTTATTTAATTTGAATAATGATTTTTCTGGTCATTAGTAAACATCAGTATTTTCCCGAAACACACTGTGTCTAGTTTTTTTTTGGTGACCTCTAGCGAGTCCACCCTCCCTAACCGTCACACGTTCGACCCGATTAAGGTCACGCCCCCGCACGTGGGTGGCACAAAACAATGTTAAACACTTATCTGTGCACAAATGCAACAACAATAGCTGGTCAAAATTTCGTATTCCAACAAGACAACGCGCCCATTCACGTTTCCAAGTCGACGTTAGCCTGGTTTAAAGAGAAGAACATTGACTTGCTAGACTGGCCTGCACTTAGCCCAGACCTAAACTCCAGTGAAAACCTTTGGGGTATAATGGTTAGGGATGTTTACAAGAATGGAAACGTACCAATCCTTCATAAACTCCATGAGAAATGGTGTACGAGGTCTGTTCAAAAAATACGTAGACTGACGTCATAAAACAAAATATACTTTATTCAGAAGTTACACATCTGGGTCCCCTTCAAAGTACTCTCCTCCCCGACGCACACACTTATCCCAACCGTGTTTCCACTTTTGGAAACAGTCCTGGAACGCTTCTTTTGTGATGTCCTTCAGCGCCTTCGTCGCATTTGCCTTTATGTCGGGAATCGTCTCAAATCTCCTTCCTTTCAAAGGTCTTTTGAGTTTGGGAAACAAGATGAAGTCACAAGGAGCGAGGTCAGATGAGTAGGGTGGGTGAGGAAGAACAGTGATCGAGTGTTTGGCCAAAAACTCTCGAGTTCTGAGGGCTGAATGGGCTGGAGCGTTGTCGTGACGAAACAACCAGTCACCTCTCGTCCACATTTCTGGCCTTTTCCACTCGTCCAGTGGCAGTTTTTCCGAGTTTAACACAAAATTTCACAGCAACTCTTTGCTCGTTCAAGTCACTCATTCTAAAAATCCGCCAAACGAAAAAAAAAACACTTCACAAACAACCGCGTAGCTAATCAACCAATACTGATATTTGCAATCAAAAAACTGCCTTGTAATCAGCGGATCTGTCAGAAGATGGCGACACCAAGCGATTTTGATTGGGACCAACAGGGCCCGCGCAATTCAAACAGTCTACGTATTTTTTGAACAGACCTCGTATTTGATGTAATTCGTCTAAACGGACAATTCATTGGACGTTAAATTGCTACCAAAAAAAAAAAAAATACTTTAAAAAATCAGGTCATTTTTTTAGAAGTTGCTAATATTCTGATCCAGGTGTCTTTCGAAAATGTCTAATAAATACTGAATTAATAATCAGAACATGATACTATTTTGTTAAATTATTTCCTATGTTATTATTTGGGGGAGGCTGTGGCCTGGTGGGCTTTCACTGAAACACAACTTTAGTGAAGTTAAGCTACATCAGGCACGGCTAGTCACTGGATGGTTCATCAGTGACTCAGGATCTTCACCCCCCCACCCCCCAGCTACTGTGACCATCACACAGCAGTCATTAATCCAGATCCATCCAGAGACCCAACTCGTCAGCCTCAGGCCATACAGGCTCTGGATGGACGTATTGGATTACAATGAATTAAAAAATAAAAATTATAATTTAAAATAAATTTTGATAAAATTTTATTTTCAATAGTGAATTACACAGAGGTTTGGTTTATTAGAAATTTTGGCGTCGACTACTAAGGTCATTTTGTGCCCTTTACACAAGTTATATCTGTACGCAGCCCGGGACAACACAAACATCCATGCCCACGGCGGGATTCTAACCCACGACCAGGCGGACTCGAGAACTAGAAAGCCTACGCCCTAGCTCTCTCGGCCACCTGGCCGGTGAATTACATAGAGGACAAATGCAAGTTTCAGACACAAAAAGAATTTTGAAAATCAGTTAAATAAAAAAGTGACAGCCATGGAGGCATTACTTTTCGACCAACCCTCGTATATTAAAATTCTGCTGGAGAGAAAGAATTCATTTAACGGAGGAAAAAATTAACCTTATAGCATTTAAATCAAATTATATTCAAAGATCTCTTATAAAATTTACTGTGTAATCACTTAACATTACCCTCGCTTTATAAACTAAAAAAGTGCATAAAACTTGTCTTTACAAAGGACAAATGCTCGCAACTTCAGTAAACAAAAAAATTGCTACAATTAAAATTTCTTCAAAATAGAGCTTCACGAGACGAGTTTCCTTCTAAGTATCAGTTTGCCGTTAGATCTAATTTAAAATATTCTTCATTCATTAAAGGCAGGAGTCAATTTTCTAGCAAGCAGCAAAAATCGTGTCAATTAAAGACACAGTTGTTGAGCTTCTGTCAAGTAACTACAAAACAGAAGCTATTATTAGCAATCTAACTTCATAACAGAAGCTCTTCCAAAGTTAAGTGTGATAAATAGACAAAAACAATAAGCAATTTGGGCTAGAATATTGAATGGGGGGGAAATAACCAAGGTGATCAATAATTTCTTTAATAGATCGTCGTTTCATTTCCCCCCTTAAATCAGCTTGCATTTAATTTTTTATTTGCATGCTATGCTAATAGAACAGACATTAATAAGAGGAAAACAAAATCTATGAGACACTTTGATAAAAGAGGACACCAACTCCGACATCCTTGATATCCACAATAATTAAATATGCAATTACTGCTATTCAGCAGTTGAATATTCAGTCTCCCGTAATGCTGGCTGACGATTTTTCCTTTTCTGGCATCATGCGCTAAACAAGAAAGTTTATTGCTACATTTTATTATGAGGAAATAAAGGGGTTTCCTCTCTTGTACGCTTATAAAATTTCTCAACAGTAACAAAAACTGCACAATGAATTTACTATGGAATTGTAATTCAGAAATTCCAGTAAACATTCCAACTGTTTTCCTCGTCAAAGTCAAAACTTCCTTGCAAGTTTCTCTATTTAAAAAGCTTTCCATTTTCCTTTATTTTCTAAGAAACTTTTAAGCAAATAAAATTTTTCAAAGAATTTCATCAAAAAATAATAAACGAATAGCATTAATCTGACAACAAGTCGTAAATCAACCAAAATTTGCCACAATTAATTCAATGAATAACTTGAGAATTCATTCTCGTCTATTAAAAAAAAAAAAACATTTTTTTTTGAATAACGATCCAATTTAATGAACTTAAAAAGGAATTCATCAAAATTTAAACAAATAAAACTCAATTATAAGCAAACTTTGCCAATTAATATAATTCCAAAGAAAAGATTTAAGATAAAAACTAGCTAATCCGCAGCCATCCCTTTCTCTTTCCTCAGAAACCCCATTTCCTATTTTGAAAAGAATTTTCCAAAAAGAAACTTTACTCCCTCCCCCTTATAATTATCTCTTATGATACAGGGACATGAAACAAAAAAAATATACAATTTATAAAAACGCTAAAGCTAAAAATCTTATAACTGTGCAAATGCCTCTTTTTTGCACATATTGCCACACTTAAAAAAAAAAAACCCAAAAAAACTGTCAATCAAGCTTTGACTCACACAAAAATATGCACTTAAATATGTATTAAAAGTTACGGTTGTTTTGAATAATGGAAGTGGGTTTTTTTTTTTTTAATTAATTTAGAAAATAATTAAAAATACATTTTTGATTACAGTCGAGCCTCCATATTGCAAAAAACCTCGATATCTTGAAATTTTTTTATTTCCCTGCATTTTCAATATTGATTCAATGTAATTTTCCCTCGTTAACTCAGAAAACCCTGCTATGTCGAATTTTGACTTTGTGTGCCAGTGAAATGCAAAGTATTTAAGATGAGTAATTTCAATATGAAAACGAAAAGAATTTGACATCATTTCCATTAAAGAATGCACAGTGAAGACTATTCTCTTATCTTATACAGAGGGTAGATTATCGCAAAACGATAATCTGCGGCACTTACTCCTTCGAGGGAGTTTTGCGCCACCCAGTAACTAACGACTGCTACGAGATGTAGCAGCCGGGACCGACGGCTTAACGTGCCCTCCAAAGCACGGGGGGTTCATGATGGAAGAGCTGCTGGCGGACGAACTGGGCAATCAGCAAATGGGTCAGACTAAAGACCCCAAATAGCCGTCCCACCCAGCAGTGGTCCTCAAGCCACTGGCCGTCACCCAGCCAGCAGCTGGCCACGCCTGAAGTTGCATAACTCCATCGATCAGGCCACGGCCACCCCCTCACTAGTAAGCACTTGTTGTTTTTTCAGTTTGACAATGGCGGATGAGTTAAATTCTGGAGTAATTTAAGTAACCCTTCTTCTTCTGATATAAATGACGACAACAGGACAGACCCTCCTTCTCGAAAGTTATCATACAAACTGAATTGAAGATACAAGTTCTTCAGAAATTGGATGAACTAAATGGAAACGTAAGAGGCACCGATCGTTATTTTGACATTCCTAATTGGCAAGTCAGGTCTCTGTTGCGTTTCTGGCGCTCGTGGTGCCACATGGTACAGTGAAACTTCCCAATAGCGGACACCTTCGAAACACTAAAAAGTATCCGTTATTCAGAAGAGTTCGCTATTCAGAATTTTTCCTTTTCTTGTTGATGAACAGCATCAATCTTTTCTTTTAAAGGGAGATGTTTTCTTTTTCCAGACCTGATTATTCGAAGTTTATCAATTTGTAACGATACACAATTTAGACTACTTACTGAAAGAATGGCTTTAGAAACACACTCAAGCAAGAGAAACTCTATTTTGACAAATATGTTGAGAATTTTTCACCACTTACGTTTCATGTTTAAAATCGAAAGTGAAAGTAGTACCCGCTATTAAGTCGAAAATTTAAAGTTAGTGCAGAGTGTAATATACTTGAGTGTCCGCGTTCGTTATTAATTAAGAAGATCCGCTATTTAGAAGTATTGGGCCCACAGAACACAATGTAATTTTGCCGGGAACTAATATAGTGTCCGCTATAGAGAAATGTCTGCTATTCAGAGGTGTCCATTAAGGGAAGTTTCACTGTACTTTCATTAACCTAAAATCATGATTACAAGTAACCCTCCATATCTTGAAACCTTTTTATCTCAAATTTTTTTTTCTGCTCCCGTGAATCAAGATATCGAAGTTTGACTGTACTAAGAAAGTTCATTCAAGATTGCACTAGGTACATGGTGCATACTTAAAGGTGTCGATGATTTCAGAGGCTTCGGGAAACATTTCCCCACATAAAATGCATGAAAAATCTTCAGTCTGAAATTCCCCAAAACTTCTTGAATCCCAACAGATTCTCAGAAATAGCTTTTTTGTATTTACATCACAAACAACTATGTCAGATTATTAAAAAAAAAAAAAAATATATAAGAAGCGGACAAGAATATGCATTTATATGGTCTAATTCAGAGAATATGCACACAAAAGGCCAACGTATGCAATTTTATGCATTATAGAAACAACGTTTTTACAAAACATTATACACCCAGAAATTATTATCCATAAATTTCATGAAGCTGCATACTTGCAAAAAAAAAAAAAAAAAAAAATCCATCTGCATAGAAATCCCGCCCCTACTAATGACGATTTTTATTTTGTATCTTAATTCACAAGAAGATTCTCATCATCTTAACTCAGTACTAAAATTTTAATGTTTTAAAAACCGTAAGAATTCTATACATAGCAATAAAACTATGTTTAATCTTATCTACAGATTAAAAGTTAAACAAAAACATTAATTAAGAGAATTGTAAACAAACCAGTTTATTTATTTATTTATTTATTTAAATAAGCAATCCAAATTAGTAAGAACATTTACTGCCGAATATCTTATCTCCGATTTCCTATTTAATTACACTTAAGGCTTTTATAAATATTTGTTGAAGAATACCAATGAATTCTTCTCTTGCTAACTCGCTTTCACTGACATCTTACATAAACAACTGCCTATTGCAATGAAACAATTTTTAAGCATCCTTTAAAACATTTATTTTAGAAATAAACCATTAGAGCGGGGGCCGGGCAGGGGGGGCACACACGAGTGTTATAAGAACAAACAGTTGCCTCCATTTTTATTGTGTATTAATATAGCAATAATAAAAATCAATGTTTGATTAGGACAGACATCAAAACCTCCTCCTCCCATTATGAAGCTTGAAGAGAACCTATTTACACAATTCTTTAAGAATTAAAACAAATCACGTAAATTATTATTATCACTTTTTATTTATTAAAAAAAAAAAAGTATTCATTCTTTAAATTCATAACACGAAGCAAAAATGAAACTGTTATCTTGGACACACACTATCATCAGATTATGACTTCACTGAAAGCCAAGTCTTAAAATAAATTTTTTAAATAGTTGTCAGGGTAGATTTCCAAGTGTTTGCGATATCATCGCAAGATTTCTCAAACATAAATTACGTAAAAAATTGCTGTCAGAGACGTATGCCGGCTCTTTTTATTGCATAAATATAAAGGCTAACTACATGATTCATAATCTAAATAAAATATTTCTATGCTCAATATTAATTAATTCAATAACAAATGCAAAACTATTTAATATAATAAAAATAAAAAAAATTATAAAAATAAAAACTCACTAATAAAAAAAAAAAAAAAAAAAAAATTCACCAAAACAAATTTTTAAGAGCTAAAAGAAAAATAAACAAAACCCCAAAATAAAAACAAGTCTGGGTTTTTATGGCCTTCTTTCTTTTTCCTCGAGTCACCTTGTACTTTCTCAATGTTTCCCTAACCTCGAAAGAAGAGAATTTCTGCTTTTATCTATCATTAGAAATAAAGCCATTCTGCACATATAAAAATTCATAGACAAGCCGTAAAACATTTTAACAATAAAGAATAATTCAATCCACATCATGGGAAAAATAAACAAATCGTAAAACTACTTAATCGCCCTTTGGCTTTACTTTACCCCTTTTGAAAAATTTTAATGCTGCGTGTAAACTTCAAAAGATACAGTTCGGGAATAATTTTCAAAAGCAATATTAATTAAAATAATAAAAACAGAGACATGCATTATGTTATCTAAAGAGGAGATGCTAATGCTATTTTGATACTATTTGAATTTCACTTTGTCTGGCTTTATATCACTGCTTCATACTTGACGGAGGAATCATTTGGTTTTGCTTTACCCCTTTGAGATTTTTTAATGTTGCCTGTAAACTTGGAAGATATTGCTTTAGGAATACTTTTTTTTAAAAAAAAACAAACCTTATGATCATGTATTAACATAATTAACTCATCAATATTTTAGGATGGGTGCCAAAATTAAATTACTAATAAATGTTTATACAAGAAAAAGAAAAAAAAAATCACATAAAACTATAAAATATCTGTATACAAGATAGCCCGTGATCATATCAATGAAATCTTTGTTTTGCAACCAATCTATTTAGAACAAGCAACAAAAACTATAATTATCCACAAATACCACTAGGATAAATAAACATTTGTTACGAACAGAAACTGTAATGGAAAACCTTCAATATCAAGCAACAATTTTTTTTTTTATTTTTTATTTTTTTTTAAATGTAAACGTCTGTTAACCTGACTTCATGATACCATTTGAAATAATAATAATAAAAGAAAAAAAAATAAATATAGTATAACACACATTAAATGAAATACAGCCATGCACAAGAATTTAAAAATTTCATTCAAACTATATTAAGGCCACAGTGTTATAATAAGTAACACGGTGCTTCAAAACTATGCAGAGAGAGCATGCACGTGAACTTACAATAAAACAGGAATGTAAACATTCTAACTTTTAATATTTATAATATGACTTCACTTATGGAAGTAATTTTTTTTTTTTTTTTTTGTTCATTATACTTGAAATGAAAAGGAGGTTAAATAAATTACTTCCTATAATTTCACGAGGTAAAAAACTTAAAAAAAAAATAATAATAATTGACTAATAATAATAATAATAATAATAATAATGAAATTCCCTTTTCAAATTCACAGTAGCAAAATTTTAGAGTCCTGATGCTCTGGTCTCAGCTGTTGTCCAATTTTTATGTGGAATTTTGAACTGATTATAAAATTCAATTTTTTCAAAATTCAACTTCAAGCAATTCAAAGTATTTATAATACAACTTACAAATTTCATATAAAAATCGGACAATATCAGAGACCAGAACAAGAGGACTCCAAAACTTGACTACTGTGAATTTGAAAAGTAAATTAATCATTATCATTATTATTCAATTAATTATTATTATTTTTTAAGTTTTTTTTACCTTAAGAAATTACAGAAAACAATTTATTTAATCTCATTTTTATTTCAAGTACGTATAACTTACAAAATTACTTGCATAAGTGAAATTAGATTGTAAAAAAATAATTTAATTACTTTTAATATGAAATTATTAAGATGTTAATGATAAACATTGTTCATTAATATTATTTCAGATTATTATTCTTCTTTAAATTGCAAATAATAAATATATTAAATAAATAAATAATTTAGTATTTTTTTTAATGCTTAACACCAAAAAACTTAAAAAACAGAGACTCTAATGTACTCTTCCCACCTTATACTTTATATACGAAAATATTTATTTATTTAATTTATTTACATTTTAAAGAGGAATAACCAAAAATAATATTAATAAATTATATTAATTAATTTAACTCTGTAAAACAATTTAAACATAAAAAAAATTGATCAAACTATAAAAATTTTAATATTAATCAAAAATTAACGAAGCCAAAATATTAAAATTTTAATGCAAAAAAATTACGCTAATCCTTCACCCCTCCCCCCCACCACCTAAGAAAAAAAATAAATAACCTTAAGAGGCTGACTCACTCATATAGCAAATAAAAAGAATCCACCTTAATAATTGTTTATTTGATTTTATTAATCAATAACAAAAATTAATTTTTAAAGATTTCTCCAAATATTATAACTAACGATAATAAAAATCAAAATTTCAACACAATGTAAACAATCAAGAACCTTGTAATATTAAGATATGTTCTCAATGACAACAGCCACAACATCCAAAATAATTGTCAACTAAATTTGATATAAATAACCTTCATATTACTGAGACTCATTAGTCATTATAAAACATAAAACACAAAAATCTTATTTACAATGAAATTAAAATCAATATGTTTACTAAGTTGAGAATAATAAAACTAATTTACTGCCATTTTAAACAGTGCCCTCAATATTTTTATTTTCCTTATAATGTATTTTGGTTATCTTTTGGAAACCTCTGAAGACTAAAATACTATAATACGGACTGTTTCCTTTACAAAAAGTTACTTCCATATAAGTGTTAACATTTTAAAGCACCCATAATGGTCTTTCAACATAATTTTTCGTATGTCTAGTGAATCTTGTTTCCTTTATCATTTCACGTTCCATACACCCCAAAATGAATATTTAGGAACATATAAACAAATATATTTAGTTCCGGAGCAAATTAGAAAAAGCAACAACAAATTTATCATTACCTTATCTAAATATAGCCAGCTTGAATTATTTTATTAGTTTAAAGCATTAAAGAAAGCAGTTATAAAATAACATCTGACAATGAGCACAATTATATCATGTAAAAGGAAGTAATAGAGCAACACCAAAACTATTAACTAGCAACATAATAATAATGATAATATTTTTAAAAAACTTATCCTCCACTTCATTTTAAGCAACACTGAAAATGGAAGATTTGTTTACACATTATGTATATAACCAAATCAATCAATAAGCATGAACAGCCTGGACGAATGATCATGTGAAAAATTGATCACATTTCCTCTGATTATTTTAACTGTTTATTCAATGTGATCTTAGCTGGACTCAATGTTATTAAATTTATTCGATTTGGTTTTTTTATTGTCACTTTGTACTTTATCACTTCATATTTTTATTTTATATTTTATTTTAGAAATTAAAAAATAATAAATAAATAAATAAATAAATAAATAAATAAATAAATAAATAAATAAATAAATAAATAAATAAATAAATAAAATGCAAATATATTATAATTTTATTATATTTTTATAAATAATGCCAAAAATTTAAATTAGCATTCTCATATTTTTTCTCTTAAATCAGTTTTATGGAAAATTATTTTTAATGCATTTTGTGTGTCTTTATTGTCCTGTCTTTATTAGAAAGATGGTGTAGTATACTGCTTTCTTTGAATCACGAATTTGTTATGGTTTACTTTTATATAGCTAGGAGTTGATTACAAAGAGATCATTACGATGTAGAACAGAATAATTAAACAGATATCCTATAGCACTCAAAGTCTGGAGAAATCAGTCAAAAAGAAGTATAAAAGAACGGGAGTATTCTTTTTGGTAAGGAACAATGTTTTACATTCCTCAGGTTTTCAACAATTATGGATGTAGACACAGACAGTTTTATATTCCACAAATGTTTAATAAATTGCCTAAATAATTTCGGTGCTTAGTCTTCGTGCTTTTAAATTTTGGATTTTCAGTGTGAATAAGATAATCTTGATTTGTTTGTAGTTTGTATTATAATGTTGAATTGCTTTGTATTTTATTAAGTTATTTCGTTTTTTGGTTATGAAATGGCTTTCTGTATCCCTATGATCCCATACAAGCCCTGTAGAAGGCTTCAGGAATTGGGACATACATGAATTGTTTATGTAATTTGTTTGTAACTTTTCCAAAAAATGGCTAAAAGTTATACAAGAGCAATTAAGGTGATTTATCACTAAATTATTACACTTCTACACATGATGTATACAAATTGACAAATATGTTAAGTCTTTCTGAATTGTATAATTAATAAATAGGCCCACTCATCAAGAGCTTAAAACACTGAAAAAGTGAAGAGACTTTTTACGTTCTCGGCTGTTAAAAGTTTTAATAATCTACCTGATTATATTAAAAATGCTAAATCTCTTAGGATTTTTTCTCGACAATGTAAAAATGTAATAAAAAAATATTAAAAAAATTATATGCATAAAATATTCTTATAAAAACAAATGTAAAATCTTTTATATATAAATACATTATCTGTGTTAAGTTATAATTGGCATGTTAATTTATTTTGTTTATATTTTAATCAATGTTTTTTGTATTTTGTATTATACTTTACTTTTTTTTTTTTTTTTTTTTTTAATATTTTAT
>JAHWFO010000397.1:58434-70612 GCA_023313115.1 Rhysida immarginata | reverse complement strand
GTAGGAGTTGTTAAAGGAGAAGTAGTTCTGCGAAGAAATTACAGAGAGGATAGCTAATAGGTCAATAGTATCGGGTTTAGGGAAAGACGCAGCAAGTAACAGACGCTGTAGTATAGAAAGGGTGGGGGTGACAGGGATGTTAGTGTATAAGTTGGTGATGTCAAGGGACATAAGGGAGAGGTGCTCATCAGTGCGGATGGAAGAAAGGGACTCAGTGAGGGTTAGGGAATTGCGTACATTGTAAGTATTAGGGAGGATCTTCAGGTTACTGAGGAACGTAGAAAGGGATTTGGCAACGAGGTGGGCAGGAGCTGGGGAATAGTTAACAACGGGGCGTATGGGCATGTTAGGTTTATGGATCTTGACTAGGGCGTTAAGGTTGGGTGGGCGAGGGTTAGGTGGGATGAGGCGTCGGAGGTATCTGAAGCGTGGGGATTTGTTGACGACGGAAATAATGGAAATTTGTCTGTGGATTTGTTTCGCCCCTTCCCAAGAAATGGACGTCCTTATTGTATCTGGGCCCTAGTTTCTCCCAACTTCTCTAACTTCGTCCCTTGGCCTTCGAATATCTTTTCGTACTCCTACACCATCAGCCCGCATCCTGAACTCACCTGCCGCTGTCACCACCGACAGATTTTATGTAGGATTATCGACCCACAATTTTGCAGTACAATTCAAAGAACACATTGACTCGTATAGAAAACGAGATCGTATTTCCCACTACGCAAACCACCTCGAAGATTCCGGACACGCTTTAAAGACGCAAGAAGATGTTATGTCTGTCCTACATATCTGCAATAGGTCAGAAAAAACTGCTACCCTCGAAGCGATCGAAATATTCAAGGCCAAGAAGTCCTCCCCCCACCTGCTTCTCAATTATCAAACAGACTTTAATGTATATGCAATACTTAACTCTTTATCCGATCTATTATGATCCCTTTTTTCTCGGTTTCTTTATTATGGTTTTTGTTTTCCTTTGCATTTTGTTATTTCTTGCTTGTTTATTTTTCTGTAAATCCTCTTGTCCCCAGACAACCGGATAAGTTCTCTTTCCAGTCCGCGTAAACGCGCACCATCCCTTTGTATATTTTCTTTTTGTATAATTTATAAAAATTAGCGTTTACACCCTTTTTTTCTATTGGCCATTATATTTCAAAAATCTGTGCTTTTTCTATTTATCCTGTTGGCCATTATTTCCTCTTTAATTCGTTTGTATCCTATTGGTTCATGTATATGCATAATTTGTACCACTGTTCTGTATATAAAGGCTTGCATGCCTCTTGCTGTATATATCCTTGACAAAGCCGGGAATAAATGGCGAAACTAGTTGGAACTCCTGATGTCCCTCTGTTATACTGTAAGGCCACCACCTGTTTAATCAATAGGAACAGTATTATGATCCACCCTTCTACCGATACACAATCCTAAGCGTAAACGTACCGAGTAGCCTCTCGACTCAACGACCTTTTTTCATGTGCACCATTAACATTAGATTTCCACGATATAAATGTAATGAGCAGCTAACATATCGAAAAAGAGCATGGCCCAAACAGCCTGTTATCGCAAAAACTCCCAATACAGTACTTATCACGATATATCGATAGTTTGAAAAGTTGGCTAAATAAAGGCTAAATTTTTATCTTAATTTGTTTTTATCTTTTATCTTTATCTAGATTATATTAAATTATATTATCTATTATCTTATCTAGATAAATATTTAATTTTCATCTTTATCTTAATCTAGATATTGTTTTTATTTTATCTTGCCCAACACTGCTCACGTTATTTCTTGCCCACCCGGTATATCACTCTCATTAAACATGAGAGAAGACAACAAAATTAAATAAGAAACAAAAAAAAAACAAAAAAAAACTGGCATAATCCTGTGAGGGCTAAACAAGCAGTCACAGCTTAAAAGATGAACAGAAAGTAACAATGTATCACTTCTTGACAAATCGATTGTTATATGACATGCCAGTATCTTTGAATTCTTTACACTCACTGTTTTAGCAGGTGAATTCGACTCGATGGGGTATACAAAAAATTCTGAAAAGTTGATACAGCCGAGCTAAGACTTTGATGGTCATATATCTGAAAACAGAATTTAAAGTTAATCCGTTTTCAAGTTATCGTGCAAATGGCGGACGGCCAGACAGCCGGATAAACGTACAGACCAAGGACGCATTCTTATAATTAGCTTTTATGCTAAAGCTCCTAATAAAATGAAACACGAGGCCTGTGAGAAAAGTATCTGACCTTATTTTTTTTTGTGAAAACCTGATGGATTTGGATCACGCGCGCTTGCATGAGCCGACCTTGAACCTTTGTGCGTATGCGTGAATTTTTTCCCGCCTCTCAATAGCGTCAGTTGCTGGCAATCAGCATTAGAGGGAAGTAGTGTGTTGTGCTCTCGTCGGTTTTTGATTTGGAGGCTTTCGGTGACGATGCTATGGTCGTACCCGTACACCCAGGACTCGTCACCAGTATTTATGGTGTTCATGAAGTCGGGGTCACTGTTCATGTCCTGTGAGATGTCAACATGAAGTTGCTTTTGCTCCGCCGTCAGCAGCTTCAGCACGAATTTCGCCGCCACTGTCTTCATGGCCAAATCTTCGGTCAGAATGGAATGTGCCGATGTGCCAAAAACGTGCTGATGCCCACCTCTTCCGCAACTTCCCGGATAGTCACACGACGGTCCCACGTCACCACAGCGTTCACTTTGGCAATGACCTGGTCGTTTCGGCATGCTGATGGCCGATTGGTTGTATCAATCTTTAATCTGTGTGATGCCCATAGAATTGTCACCAAAAGCCGTCTGAATCTTCCGGATGGTTTCCACTTGGCTGTCGCCCAGTTTCTGGCAAAATTTGATGCAGTAACGCTGCTCCAGTCGTTCCGTAATTTTCCTTCAAATCAAAAACCGACGAGAGCACAACACACTACCTCCCTCTAATGCTGATTGCCAGCAACTGACGCTATTGAGAGGCGGGAAAAAATTCACGCATACGCACAAAGGTTCAAGGTCGGCTCATGCAAGCGCGCACGATCCAAATCCATCAGGTTTTCGCAAAAAAAATATAAGGTCGGATACTTTTCTCACAGGCCTCGTACATGTACTACTACTAATAATAATAAAAATAATAAACCATTAAAGAACGACATATCCAAGTACCGAAAGGCCAAACTAGTTGCCGTCACATAAATCATTTTAAACATTTTGAAAGCCTGAAAACATGTTCCACTGAATCAGATTCGACCATCTTCGAACTTCTTAAATAAAGTCTGTCTCAAAAGTATAGAGACTTTGCAAAAACTGTTATATTAGCACATGAGTAAATTTTTTGACCATACCAAATAAAACACTATTTATTCACACTGTGAACATGATTATTACATATTTTCAAAAATAAATAGCTTTTCGCTTTTTTACAAAAAAATATTTTGACATAATCAGTACAAAAAAGTGTCTGAAAAGTATAGAGACTCACCTAATTAAACAACAATGTTCAAGCCATGTTCAAATAAAGTTACCATTGGACTTAATTACTTGAACCACTCTATCTTTCATTGATGAGCTCAAGTTTTGAAGAAGACTTGGATCCAAATTAAACCAAACCATTTCGATTTCACTTTTCAATTCTGCAATGGAAGAGTACTGTCTACCGTTTGCATAAATTTTGTGTGTCATCACTGCCCAAAGGTTCTCAATAGGATTCAAATCTGGACTTTTGGCTGGCCACTTCATCACATTGATACCCCGTGCTTCAAACCACTGGTTTGTTGACTGCGATTTGTGTATACTAGCATTGTCCTGCTGAAAAATGCCATTGTTCCCAACCA
Organism: Rhysida immarginata; assembly: GCA_023313115.1. Taxonomy (NCBI): domain Eukaryota; kingdom Metazoa; phylum Arthropoda; class Chilopoda; order Scolopendromorpha; family Scolopendridae; genus Rhysida; species Rhysida immarginata. Next base: position 66,772 of record JAHWFO010000397.1, on the reverse strand, counting down.
AAAAAGACATGAAAGGTACCAAGTGGTTTTCTAGGGTTTCTTGGTACTTTAAGGAGTTTTGTCTCCCAGTCAAAAATGCCAAACTGGTAGTCCCATTGAAGGAGAATCCACCCCACACCATCACACTTACACCACCTTGCTGGTTGCTATAAAAGGATTCTGGTTCCTTCCTCAAATCATGCCAGTAAAATGCATTTCCATTGGGACCATCCAGGTTCCACTTCTTTTGATCCGAAAAAATTACAGAAAGCCATTCATCTGTCCACGACATACGCTCCCGAGCCCATTCCAATCGAACTCTCTTGTGCTCCTCGGTTAGACGTGGTTTTGTCTTCTTCCTGGTGTAAGCAAGTACAGGATTTGCCTTAATACTTCTGTGTACAGTATCTTTGGATATTTGTCCACCCAATTCACGTGGTATTTTCCATAAGGAATTTGTACCAATAGCAGCAAGCCGAAACATCTGGCGCACATCTCGTTCAGTAGTGCTTGTTGGCCATCCTGTTCTCTTCTTAGCTTCACATATCCGTTTCTCTGCAATGATTTTGTGTACAACAGGCTTGGATCTTTCAATTTCAGCAGAAATTTCTCTAACTGTCTTGCCATTTGCTGTCACTTCCATTGTATTTCATCTTTAGAAATGTCTTTTCCACCATTGTCACTCTTTATTGCGCAGAAATTAAATACAAATTATAATTTGGACTATTCCAAAGGGTCAATTTTATTTAAAACAGGTTATGACCATTCAGTTTGGAGGCGAGTCTCTATACTTTTGAGACACTTTTTTGTACTGATTATTTCAAAATATTTTTTTGTAAAAAAAACGAAAAGCTATTTATTTTTGAAAATATGTAATAATCATGTTCACAGTGTGAAGAAATAGTGTTTTATTTGGTATGGTCAAAAAATTTACTCATGTGCTAATGTGACAGTTTTTGCAAAGTCTCTATACTTTTGAGACAGACTTTACTCTTAAATATTCGCTCATGACATGTCGTTACAAGTTGTTTGATATTACAACTTGTATCTTAGCATTGAAAATTCCATAATGGTATCATTAGAAGAGTTACCACTGAATCAAATTCGACCATCATCGAACTGCATTTATCGATTGTCAAAAGTGTACTTATCTTTATATTCGCTCAAAGGCTCATTGTTTGATGCATTACTTGCTATATCTTCGCTTTGAATATTTCAGAGGATGTCGTTTCCATTTAAGACCCCCTTTCCACGTAAGATTCAAGATGGCCGATTTCAAGATGTCGGCCATGTTCGGTACATGCCGTAAAAGATTTCCTAATTCCTGCAAGGTTTACAAAAAAGAAAGGGTGTACTGCGACTTTTGACTCACCCTGTATATTCATCACAACCCTTGTATATTAAAAATTTAATTCTTATGTATCTTGGCAAACTATAAATTGTTTATTTTTCAGGGGAAATTCTTTTTGGAAGATGTAACTGGCGTAGTTGCACTGGATTTAACAAATACAATATCCTTCATCACTTTAAAATAAATTTGATTTTTTTTATTTTTAAATTATATTTTTTTGGTTATGCGTAAGTCTTAGCTAGATTGTTTACAGATTACGAGAAGTGTTCATATGAAAAGGTATGAAATGAAACGGTGGGTATAGTCGAATTCTTTATTCAAAGTAATCACCATAGGCTGTGACAGCAGCCAGTCCTCCACTGTGTCATCTTTGAAGCGCTTCCCTTTGAGATGTTTCTTCAGCGGACCAAACGGACAGCCTGCTCAGTGCACTCTCCATGTTAGGGGAGCCTCATTGAGACAGGTGGAGAAATTCAAGTATCTCGGGATTGCATTCACGAGTGATGGACGGCAGGAGAAAGAATTGGATGCTCGGATCGGTGCAGCAAGCTGTGTCAGACGTGAACTGTGGCGATCCGTGGTAACGAAACGAGAGCTGGGTAACAAAGCCAAGCTCTCCGTCTTCAAATCTATCTTTGTCCCCATTCTCACCTATGATCATGAGGCTTGGGTAATGACTGAAAGAGTGCGATCGCGGGTACAAGCAGCCGAAATGAGATTTCTCAGAGGTGTGGCAGGTGTTACCCTACTAGATAGTGTACAGCAGCACAATAAGGGAATCTTTAGGTGTTGAGTCGCTACTTCTCGGCATTGAGAGATCTCAGTTGCGCTGGTATGGCCACGTGATACGGATGCCGCAAACTAGTCTTCCTAGGCAGTTGCTATTTTCCAAGCCGGTGGGTAAGAGGCCAAGGGGTCGGTGGATACCAGGTGGCTAGACTACATGGAGAATCTGGGTTCGAGTCGCTTGGATATTACCAGGGAGGACATGCGCCTGATGGCAGAAGATCGCGATCGCTGGAGATCCTCCATAGGGCTGCTGCCCCTGCGACCCTAACGGATAAGCGGGTTTGAAAAGTAAGTAAGTAAGTACCAAACAGACGGAAGTCGCAGGGGCTGTAGGGCAGATGCTCAAGCTGCTCCCACTTGAACTTGTCCAGTACACTTATTGCGACTTGGAGAAGGGTGGACGAGCGTTATCGTGGAGCACAATCACTCTCTCCGTGAACAGCCCAGGCCGCTTGCTCTTGACGGACTTGCGTAGGCTGCAGAGTGTTTTGCAGTACACGTCGCTGTTAATGGTTTTTTCTGTGATTCAATTGGACAGAATCACAACTGCATCATGTGCACAACCACGCCGGCCACTACGTTCCCTTCCCTACATGTTGCACTATGTTATATCAAAGTGGCATAGTCAAATTCCAACCAGTTTGTTTTTATGACGTTTCGTACCTTTTCATTTGAACACCCGTCGTATGAAGGTCACTCTGAAATTAATGCCTCTTATTTTATACAGGACCAAAGCTATAATACTTGGTAATATTATACAAGAGGGCATGGTAAGTTAATACCCACCAAAAAAAAAATTAGTTCAAAAGGTCACCACCAGCATGGAATGGCGCTCTATGCAATATTCGTATACGAAATTAGACACGAAGACACAGGTTAACAAGTCTTTAATCGTTACTAAAAATTAGTTACATGTTGAAGGTAGCCTCCACCATTTACTGAAAGCAGATTACACCGGATTACTGTGTCTAATTTCGTATACGAACATTGCATAGAGTGCCGTTCCATGCTGGTGGTGACCTTTTGAACTAATTTTTTTTTTTGGTGGGTATGAACTTCTAGACAATTTACAATTTACCCTGTAGTTTATAAGCAGCTGTAGATACGAGGGGTGATTGATAAATAAGGTCTCCATGGCTGTAACTTTTTTTATTTGTTAACCGATTTTCAAAATTCTTTTTGTATCTTATACTCGCATTTGTCCTCTATGTAATGCACTATTCACTTTTCGACATAGTCCCCATTCCTCTCCAAGCATTGCGCCAACGCGTGACTAGTTGGGTGAACCCGTCGGAGAGGAATTCTGGAGTTGTTGTCGACACCAGGATTGAATGGCAGCGTTTACCTCGTCGTCAGAACCAACTCGTGTCCCTTAAGGGGCTCTTTCTTCTTTGGGATGTGGTGAAAGTCTTTCATTTTTGAACTGCAATTTTTCATCTTTGAACTGTAGGCGCTGCAACGCCTCTGGTGTTGTGTGGTGACTCGTGTGCGGGTGGACGTTATCGTACTCCAGAAGAGGGTCCAGAGCTGCCATTCAATCCTGGTGTCGACAACAACAACTCCGGAATTCCTCTCCGACGGGTTCACCCGACTAGTCACGCGTTGGCGCAATGCGTGGAAAGGGATGGGCACTATGCCGAAAAGTGAATAGTGTATTACATAGAGGACAAATGTGAGTATAAGATACAAAAAGAATTTTGAAAATCGGTTAACAAATAAAGTTACAGCCATGGAGACCTTATTTATCAATTGCCCCTCGTAGAAAAAATGGGGAATTGTTCGTTCATGTACACTATATGATCACAAATATCCGGACACATGCACGTTTGCGCTCTAGCCACGATTTCATGGAAATCAATAGGGCGTTGCACATCCCTTTGCCCGAATCACAGCTTCCACCCTCCGGGGAAGACTTTCCACCAAATGTTGGTAGGTACTTTCCGGAATGTTCCTCCATTCCTCCCGAAGAGCGAGAATCAGTTTAGGTACAGAAGTTGACCGATGTGATCTGGCCCGCAAGCGTCTTTCCAATTCATCCCACAGACTCTTTGTAGGACTGAGGTCGGGACTTTGTGCCGGCCAACCCATTTCTTCGACTCCCGAGTCCGTAAACCACTGCTGTACACGCCTCGCTTTGTGGCACGGAGCATTGTCGTGTTGGTAGAGAAATGGCCCGTTTCCGAAAAATTGCCACAACGTTGGAAGTGCACAGTTGTCCAAAAGATTCAGATAACGGTCGGAGTTCATGATTCCTTGCACAGGAACGAGCTGGCCCAGTCCATACCGTGAAAATGAGCCCCACACCATGACTCCTCCTCCTCCGAACTTGACTGTGGGCTCTGTGCACTCGGGTAAGAAGCGTTCTCAGGTATGCGCCAAACCCAAACTCGTCCGTCGGATTGCCAGAGTGTGTAGCGAGATTCGTCTGTCCACATTACACGTTTCCATTGGTCCATTGTCCAGTTTCTGTGGGCTTCGCACCACTCCAGACGTCGCTTGGCGTCGACCCTGCTGATGTGGGGCTTGTGGGCAGCAGCACGGCCATGGAATCCCATCGTGTGCAGTTCCCGACGAATTGTCATGGTACTGGCATCGTTTGCAGAGGCGTTTCGAAACTCTGTGGCAATTTTTTTCCACCGAGGACTTCCGGTTGCTGCGGGTGACACGACGAAGCACTCGACGGTCTCTGTCCGTTAGTTTCTTGGGTCTACCGGTTCGTTGTTGAACTGTTGTTGATCCATGGGTCTTCCATTTCATAATGACATCGCCTACTGTCGACTTGGGTATCTGAAGAAGGCTGGAAATGTCACGCACGGACTTGCCGCATAGGTGACATCCAACGATGGTTCCACGTTGGAACTCGCTGAGCTCTGCCGAACGACCCATTCTTGCCAATGTCCAAGCAGAGTTGTGTCTGAAGGTGTGGGAAGCTATTTAAATGATGTGCAAGTCATTATCATGTGACATTGGGCCAATCGATGATCTGTGAGGGGTGTCCGGATATTTTTTATCATATATTGTATATGGAGGGACGTTTCTCCTGATTGTCGCTTCACCTGAAGTTCCTTCCTCACCACTGATTGTGTTGTGTGTGTTTCCCCTGATTCCTGCAGCCCAGCAGCATAATTTTCATGCTAGCAGACTTCTTTCCAGGAATTTGGTTCCATACCTTCCTTGCACACTTTCCAAAGTCCAGCATTGGTTTTGGGTCGACGCTTTCCGAGACCCCTTTTGAGAAAGCCAAAGCCACAAAAGTCCATCAGGTGACTTGACAGGGATAGCAGAGAAGGGTATTGCACGAATTCCGGTCTCTTATTCCATTTGTGTCAGGAAATTCTATGTTGAGCTCAGTGTGGCTAGATGCTTAATCTTGATAAACACAAATTTTGACAATGGACTGAGCTCAAGATTCACTCGTTAACTCAAATAAATTTTTTAATAAATCTCAGATAACTCTAAGAAATTTTTGGTATTAGTGAATAAAATACAGACCAAATTCCATTCTTTATCAACTTCCACGTTAGATCCAGGAGAGCTTGAGCAACCGCCCCCCCCCCCCCCCTTCCCTCCCTCCTCACGTGCAGTCAAACAAGTAGGCCAACTGTATAGAAGATCAAGAAACTCTAACACACCTTTATTACGTTATGGAGCCAAGACGTGCACTCGTTTGTACAGGGTGTCCCAACGGAAACCTCTAGCAGCGATGCATTGTTCCAGCCGCAGGTGTAGATGATCATACAGGTGGCGAATGTCATCTTGGGGTACGCCTGCCCACTGCCCAGGCCTGGTGAACCTGCTGTGTCATGGCATGGAGATTGCGGGGTGATCGTGAAGGACGTCCCACATGTGCTCAATTGGCAATAGGTCTGAGGACCTCGCAGGCCATGGCAGGCAGTTGACATCATGCAGACATGCCATGCTCATGTTGCTGTGTGCGGCCTGGCGTTATCCTGCTGAAAGACTGCGCCAGGTATGGTGTGCAGAAAGGACTGATATGGGCTGCAGAATCTCTGCAACGTACCAAGTGGGCACCCAGCATAATTTATACAGTTCTCATTCAGAATACAGTGTAATTTATAGAAACATTGTGACAAGTCATGTAGTCTTTGTAGTTGTCATGAAGCCTCATTTTCGATTTACTGGTTAACTCAAAAAACCTGCTACCTCAACTTTTTTATCTGGTCCACAGAAGATTCAAGTTATCAGGTTCAGCTGTAATTTTTGTCAAATCATGGTTGCAATGCAAAAATACGGGTACTCCGAACCTTTTGATCAGACAGTGTCATTAAAATGTCATTAGGCTTTGTTAGTTATCGTATCAGTGTGTTTATAATTCAGGAAGGACAAAATTTTTTCCTTAACTTTATCACAAGTTTCATGACGGACTTGTCACAGAAACTTGTTTTGTGTTGGCTGAAGGCACCTACGACGATGGAGTTTTCAAGGTTCATGCAGTAGGAATGCCACCGTGTGAATTGGCTCGTACCACCAGGTAATGGGCTTAAAAATGTTTTTGTAATTTTAATTTTGATTTGATGATATTTTGCGTTCTATTAAAACAGTGATTTCTCTTCCTCTTCCCATAATTCCATAGAGCTTATTTTGGAAATGCAAATTTCTTTGGCGGCCCCTCAAACGTCTGTGTTAAGGCATCAGAAACATTACAGCGGTATGAAGCTGAAAATCAAGATGCAATGTTTGTTATTTTATCGGATGTTTGGCTGAATGAAATGAAGGTGATTATTTTGAAGACACTGAACGTAAACTATTATTTATATAAATCGTTATTTAAAAAAAATATATTAAAATTTTTAGGTCCTTGAAAAATTAAAAATCTTATTTGAGGGGTTTTCACAAAGCCCACCTACTTGTTTCATATTTATTGGAAATTTTTCATCTGGAGGACAAACTTCATCTCAGAGTCAAAGTAAATTTTTTTTTTATTTCACAATTAAACGCCATTTGTCGTATCAGTATCGTAGTAGTTTCACTCTATACGAGGCCTGTGAGAAAAGTATCCGACCTTCGGCCGGGGGAAAAAAAATTACACGCCTGGAGCATTGGAAAAACCTAATCACCCTCAAAGTAGTCTCCTTGGGACTCCACACACTGCTCCCAGCGGTGCCGCCATTGTTGAAAGCATTCCTGGAAAGCGTCTGTCGTTGCAGCCATAATGTCCTCTCTTGTCTGAAATCGCGTTCCTTTCAATGGCCTCTTGAGTTTGGGGAACAGCCAAAAGTCGCAGGGGGCCAGGTCAGGAGAGTAAGGAGCCTGTGGTACCACGGGAGTCTGGTTTTTCGCCAAAAAAGTCTGAATCAAGTTTGGTTTTTGAGGCGCCAATTGCCTGTTGACCACAACTGCGGTCTTTTGCGCCGCACTGCATTACGTAGGCGATGGAGGACATCCCTGTAGTACGTACTCATGGTGTACCACACCGCGAGAGTCAAAGAAAGCAGTCGGCATCACTTTCACATTGCTGCGCGCTTGGCGGGCCTTCTTTGGTTGTGGTGACGAGGAATGCTTCCACCGTGACGACTGATGGTTTCCGCCTGGCTGTCGCCCAGTTTTTCCGTCATTTTCCTTCAAATCAAAAACCGACGAGAGCACAACATACTACCTCCCTCTAATGCTGATTGCCAGCAACTGGCGCTATTGAGAGGCAGGAAAAAATTCACGCATACGCATAAAGGTTCAAGGTCAGCTCATGCAAGCGCGCGCGATCCAAATCCATCAGGTTTTCGCAAAAAAAAAATTAGGTCGGACACTTTTCTCACAGGCCTCGTATGTCCTGTGTTCTCTCAAAAATAGTTTAGACTTAGGCAGTGGCTACGTACAGTGCAACCTTGTACGCCTTCCGTTCAATGCAACGGAAGTGGCTAGCTATACCGCCATCTACCAACAGTTTCAGACTTTAAACTTTCTCTAATTTCGAAACAAGCAATATGGCAGATTCCCATCGCTCAGTGGAGAATACTAGCCGCCACTTCTACAATACTAGTACGTAGACGCTAACGCTTCGCTCACGGCGACCCCGAATTACAAACATACCCCCAACATAACCGGTTACAGGGGCAGTTGGTTTCCCCTTCTACAATACTAGTACGCGGACGCCATCGCTCCGCTCCAGCGTCCCCTGCTCACGGCGACATCGATTTACATACGTACCCAACCTATTTGTTTACAGGGGGCAGTTGGTTTCCCCTCGGCCGGTTACAGGAG
>JAHWFO010000397.1:0-43434 GCA_023313115.1 Rhysida immarginata | reverse complement strand
AAGTATACGAGGCCTGTGAGAAAAGTATCCGACCTAATTTTTTTTTTGCGAAAACCTGATGGATTTGGATCGCGTGCGCTTGCATGAGCCTACCTTGAACTTTTGTGTGTATGCGTAAATTTTTTCCTGCCTCTCAACAGCGTCAGTTGCTGGCAATCAGCATTAGAGGGAGGGAGTGTGTTGTGCTCTCGTCGGTTTTTGATTTGAAGGAAAACGACGGAACGACTGGAGCAGCGTTACTGCATCAAATTTTGCCAGAAACTGGGCGACAGCCAGGTGGAAACCATCAGTCGTCACAGTGGAAGCATTCCTCGTCACCACGACCAAAGAAGGCCCACCAAGTGCGCAGCAATGTGAAAGTGATGCTGACTGCTTTCTTTGACTCTCGCTGTGTGGTACACCACGAGTACGCACCACAGGGTCAAACAATCACCAAAGATTACTACAGGGATGTCTTCCGTCGCCTACGTAATGAAGTGCGGCGCAAGAGACTGCAGTTGTGGTCGACAGGCAATTGGTGCCTCAAATACCAAACTTGATTCAGGCTTTTTTGGCGAAAAACCAGACTCCCGTGGTACAACAGGCTCCTTACTCTCCTGACCTGGCCCCCTGCGACTTTTGGCTGTTCCCAAAACTCAAGAGGCCATTGAAAAGAACGCGATTTCAAACAAGAGAGGACATTATGGCTGCAATGACAGCCGAGCTAAACTCCATTCCGAAAGACGCTTTCCAGAAATGCTTCCAACAAAGGCAGCACCGCTGGGAGCAGTGTGTGGAGTCCCAAGGAGACTACTTTGAGGGTGATGAGGTTTCCAATGCTCCAGGTGTGTAATTTTTTTTCCCCCGGCCGAAGGTCGGATATGTTTCTCACAGGCCTCGTATTCTTTTTTGGTTTTGGCTTTTTAATGTTCTAGATTGAATCCATTGACATGCAACTCTATTTTGCAGGGTTCGTTTCCACAAAATAATTTCAATTTCAAAGTTTATATTCCTGCAACAAAACAAGTTGATGATAGTCAAATTGCCGACGAACTCTGAAGATTGCAAGGACCATTTTCATCAACGTCTGAACCAGGTTCATTGGAAATCCAAAGTACATCTTGTGATTCCTCGGATTTTGGAAGGTCTTTATTAGTTTCCATTATAGAGTAAGGGAAGCATAACTTAAACTGACGGCACACGATTATTAAATATTGGCACGCAATTATGTGCTTGGCAGTGCAAGTTACTCTTGCCGCACTAGATGAGAAGGGCAAAAGAACTAAATGTTTGAATATAAGAGACTTCATCATGTAAATATACCAAATAAATTATTTCTTCTGTTTTTAGACAGTATGATTCAAATGTTTATTTTTTTTGTTACCAATTCAACATGCAAGAATGTACAAACTTGTCTTGCAACAACTCTTGGTCCTATCTTGTCGAGCCCAGAGAATATGAACTATTGCTGAAATCGAAAAAAAAAAATACCTAACGGTTCAATAGAGCCAGTTGAACCCAGCCACAAGTGCATACTTGCCAACTTTTACGTTTTACACGTAAAATTTACGCTTTTAATACCATTTTACGCTTTATACACTATATGATCACAAATATCCGGACACATGCACGTTTGTGCTCTAGCCACGATTTCATGGAAATCAATAGGGCGTTGTACATCCCTTTGCCCGAATCACAGCTTCCACCCTTCGGGGAAGACTTTCCACCAAATGTTGGAAGGTACTTTCCGGAATGTTCCTCCATTCCTCCCGAAGAGCGAGAATCAGTTCAGGTACAGAAGTTGGCCGATGTGATCTGGCCCGCAAGCGTCTTTCCAATTCATCCCACAGACTCTTTGTAGGATTGAGGTCGGGACTTTGTGCCGGCCAACCCATTTCTTCGACTCCCGAGTCCGCAGACCACTGCCGTACACGCCTCGCTTTGTGGCACGGAGCATTGTCGTGTCGGTAGAGAAATGGCCCGTTTCCGAAAAATTGCCACAACGTTGGAAGTGCACAGTTGTCCAAAACATTCAGATAACGGTCGGAGTTCATGATTCCTTGCACAGGAACGAGCTGGCCCAGTCCGTACCATGAAAATGGGCCCCACACCATGACTCCTCCTCCTCCGTACTTGACTGTGGGCTCTGTGCACTCAGGTAAGAAGCGTTCTCCAGGTATGCGCCAAACCCAAACTCGTTCATCGGATTGCCAGAGTGTGTAGCGAGATTCGTCTGTCCATATTACACGTTTCCATTGGCCCATTGTCCAGTTTCTGTGGGCTTTGCACCACTCCAGGCGTCGCTTGGCGTCGACCCTGCTGATGTGGGGTTTGTGGGCAGCAGCACGGCCATGGAATCCCATCGTGTGCAGTTCCCGACGAATTGTCATGGTACTGGCATCGTGTGCAGAGGCGTTTCGAAACTCTGTGGCAATTTTTTCCGCCGAGGACTTCCGGTTGTTGCGGGTGACACGACGAAGCACTCGACGGTCTCTGTCCGTTAGTTTCTTGGGTCTACCGGTTCGTTGTTTGAACTGTTGTTGATCCCCGGGTCTTCCATTTCACAATGACATCGCCTACTGTTGACTTGGGTATCTGAAGAAGGCTGGAAATGTCACGCACGAACTTGCCGCATAGGTGACATCCAACGATGGTTCCACGTTGGAACTCACTGAGCTCTGCTGAACGACCCATTCTTGTCAGTGTCCAAGCAGAGTTGTGTCTGAAGGTGTGGGAAGTTATTTCAATGATGTGCAAGTCATTATCTTGTGACATTGGGCCAATCGATGATCTGTGAGGGGTGTCCGGATATTTTTGATCATATAGTGTACAAAGGATTTTATGTTTTTCCATAATTTCCCAGTTGGTGACATGTTGAACTCCTCTCCTACACGAGTAGACGACGGAACACATTATTACGGAAATTAAATTCTTAAAGTAGGACTTTTTTTTTCCATCATGAAGGGCGTGGCCTTCGAGATATTAGGCCACTGCATCACGTATCGTTTCAATGTTTTCCTTTGTGTCAGAAGTTCAACTTTTTAACGCTGGTGGGGGTCATCAGGGAATCCAATAAAGAATTCAAGGTAAAATTTGGATGGATGGATTTTCAGCCTGCATCTCCCCTTTTCTCCAGGAGACTAGCTGTTTGGGATGAAAGGGTGATGGTGAAATAGACAAACAAACATCCATGTCCTCGGTGAGATTCGAACCCGCGACTCGTTGGTTACGAGAGCGGCAAGACCTGCACCTCAACGCTCTCGGCCACCGAGCAGGCTATGGTAAAATTTTAAGTTGGATAAAGTAGATGAGCACGAGAGCATCATGTAGTTCTTTATCCCTGAAAAGCACCAAACTAGTCATAGAGATAAACAACTAGCGGTCAAAACTTGAAAATGCGTAGACACATGATTTCAGGGCCCAGTATCTCGAAGGCCACGATAAAGAACGCGAAATACTTAAGTTTTAGCCTTGAGTGAAATTGTTGATAAAATAAAATATTTCAGACTTTCAGAGAGAATTATTAAAAACAATTTCTGTTCATATCTTCATCACGGAAGGGTGAAAAATTTGCTTTCTGTAAAGTGTGCAGATGTGACTTCAACATATCACATGGTGGGAAAATGCGATTACAAACCATGCCATAGGCCTAACTATAACGTGAAGGATTTTACTCTTTTTATTTTTTGAAAGTTGGCAGGTATGCAAGTGGTTTGGTTATAACCACCCATTGACACATCGGAGAAAATAGGGCCGTACCAACACCTCCTACAGAGAAGGCCTGCGGACAAAGAGTGTATACATTAATAACCAGGGAGAACACCTCTTGTCCACAATTGGAAATTTATTTCGCATGTACGTATTTCGAACTCTTGAGTTCATTATTCAATGCCAAGTAAGTACAGGGTGATTCAGTCAATTTCTGACCATTTGAGTACTATGATTTATTGACCCATTAATGTTTACAAACTTAGCATTTCAGTATGATATTTTAGGCAGTTCGGAGTTTTCATTCCCGTGGAAAAGTCTTGATGATATGCTCAATGTGGCCACCACAAAAGTTTTGAACTGCTTGCAGCCGAATGGTAAATTGTTCATAACTCTATCCAGGATTTCTGCATCAAAGTTTAATGGACCATAATTCAGTGAACACGCATCGAGTTTGGATTTACTCCTGGTAGATGGCAGTACAGATTGTTTTGACTGTATTTCAATCAGCTCAAAGTGATCTCGTCATTTCATTTGTGAAGCATTTGTTCAAGGTAGCGGCATGTTTTGCCAGGGACAGCGAATATTCATTCTTTTGGAAGAATTTTTCGATCAGCGCATCATTTCCCGGGGATTGTGGCCCCCTCGTTCGCCAGATTTCTTCCTACGGGGTTGCTGAAAACTAATAAGATTTTGTATTTGCATAAAAGGACGTCATTTTCAACATTTCAACTAAATGAGGCGATCCAGGAACCGCTCACGGAGCAACTGAATTGTTTCAGCAGGATGGTGCCACCAGTCAACAATTCAGCTGTTCCACGAGCGGTTCCAGGATCGCCTCATTTTGAGTAATGCTGATCATCAATGGCCACCAAGGTCATGTGACCTCACTCTTTGTGACTTTTTTCTTCTTTGGGGTCATCTTAAGTCGTTGGTGTATGCCAACAAACCCTGAAACATCCGTGACTTGAAGGAGGAAGACCAGTTGTCGCAGACATGCAAGTGGAAACTTGTCAGGCAGTCTTTCATGGACAGAGTTCTTGCCTGCCAGCGCAGTAGAGGAGGTCATATGCCGACATCCTTTTACATACATGATATAGGAAGGTGAAATGAACATGTATTTTGTTTGTTTGTTTTGTAGAAATAAATCTCATATGATATATCAAAATCGGCATGCTTTTTGAATCACCCTGTACTTAATGAAGCCACCCTTTGCAACCAATCAACTGCATGTCCTTCAGTTTGTCCCATGCACTATAAATGGCTACTTTTAAACCATTGACACATGAAAATTGCCTGTTGTTTGCATAAACCAGTTGATCTAACATTGCCTACACATTCCACATTGGATTTAGGTCTGGGCTTCTGGATGGCCAGTCGAGGGCAGTTATTTGATGCCCTCCAAACCACTGTTTTCTTAAGTGCGATGTATGGCATGGAGCGTTGTCTTGTTGGAATGTCCAAGAGTTTCCACCAATTGTAGGGCCGAAGGATATCAAGTGATTATAGAACACCTCTATACGCTTTAGAATCCAACCTTCCATTCATCTGTCTTACCACCCGAGCCAAATACGAGGGGCGATTGATAAATAAGGTCTCCATGGCTGTAACTTTTTTATTTGTTAAGCGATTTTCAAAATTCTTTTTGTATCTTATACTCACATTTGTCCTCTATGCAATGCACTATTCACTTTTTGACATAGTACAATGCTTGGAAAGGGATGGGGACTAACGCGTGACCAGTTGGGTGAACCCGTCGGAGAGGAAATTCCGGAGTTGTTGTCGACACCAGGATTGAATGGCAGCTTTGGACCCTCTTCTGGAGTACGATAACGTCCGCCCGCACACGAGTCACCACACACCAGAGGCGTTGCAGCGCCTACAGTTCAAAGATGAAAAATTGCAGTTCAAAAATGAAAGACTTTGCACGTTGCGACTTTCACCACTTCCCAAAGAAGAAAGAGCCCCTTAAGGGACACGAGTTGGTTCTGACGGCGAGGTAAACGCTGCCGTTCAATCCTGGTGTCGACAACAACTCCGGAATTCCTTTCCGACGGGTTCACCCAACTGGTCACGCGTTGGTACAATGTGTGGAAAGGGATGGGGACGATGTCGAAAAGTGAATAGTGCATTACATAGAGGACAAATGTGAGTATAAGATACAAAAAGAATTTTGAAAATCGGTTTACAAATAAAAAAGTTACAGCCATGGAGACCTTATTTATCAATCGCCCCTCGTATAACACCACTACCGGCCATCTGAAAGCTCTTCAGGTTCCATTTTTAAACCATACCAATATCCCGTATTGCCATCCAGCCCATCTAAAATGAATTTATTCTCATGTAAAAAAATACACAGCTCCATTTATCCTTTCAGTCCATGTGAGTATTGGCCCATTTCTGCCTCGCTCATTTGTTTCACTGTGAACTTTGATTTGGCTTGAAGTTTGATGTATGCAACATTTTTATTGCTTTTCAATACATTTGCCACAGTAACATGGAAAACTTCAGAACTTACAGGTATTGGACATTGAAACTGAAACACCTGGTAGAAATCCAAAATCTTTATTTAGTAAGGTGTTGGGGCACCGTGGGCAGCCAGCACAGCAGCAACACGTCTTGGGAAGGATCGGTAGAGGTCCTGCACAGTTTGCACCCCAGACCATTACTGATCCACCTCCGTGTTTGACTGTGGGTGCCAAGCAGTCTGGGTTGTAGGCATCAGAGGGGCTCCTCCAGACGAATACCCTCCCTGTTGTTTGGAAGACAGTGTAGCTGGACTCATCCGAGAATATGACGCGTTTGAGGTCATCCAACGTCCAGGTTTTATGCGTCCGGCACCACTGAACCCGCTTGGAGGCACTTGTACTACTGATGAAAGGCTTCGGTATAGCAACCCTGCCATGGATGTTGGATTTATGCAGGTAACGACGGATTGTCTTCGTGCACACAGGTTCCTGGAGGTGTGTATTCGTTTCTGCGATGATTTCTGCTGCGGTGGTTTTCCGCTTTCGTGCAACAATCCTGGTCAATCCTTCCTGTTCATATGCACACATCACCCTGGATACTGTAGCACGTGAGACATCACAAAGTGTGGCAGTTTTGGACACAGATGCACCTGCTAGACGTGCCCCAACAATCTGCCCTCTTTTGAAGTCGGATATGTCTCCCATTATAGCGCTCTGCACAGACAATTTGAAGCTTACTATCGAACTTTTCTACTGGAGTGACTACTAAGACCTCTGACACGTGATTCATTGATATGCATACGATTAATTACCTAGCAGAAGGTTCTATTCAGCCCTGGGGGTAACCAGTGCTATTTGCGAAGGTGTTTCAGTTTCAATGTCCAATACCTGTATTTCACTCACAACTGACCTTGTCGACATTCCTTTTCTGTCAGTTTTAGCTTTCGTCCCTTCCTTTTGTTTTTCCCATATTGGTCACCTTTTTTGAGCACTTGCAAAAACCAAGCTGTGGTGGAACTGCGTTGAACGATCAAGTGTTCGGTAAATGTGTTGCTTGGAACTATAATATCAGTGGACAGACCGTAATGACCGACTTTGAAGACTGAGTACTGAGAGCTCTTCTTTCGGTGTTCTGGTGCAATGTGTAGAGCCAAGGATGCTTCTACCATCTTATGCAGTATAATTGGCTTAAGATCTGAAACGTGTTACATCATCATAATTCGACCATTGGTAATCATATTTCTATAAATAATAAACCCTAAATATGGTCTACTTAAGATGATGTAATAATGTATGATATTTGAGTTGGAAGGCTTTCTTTCTATAAGGGTCGTACAAATGAAAACGAAAATTATTTATTTTATCCAAAGTGCATACAAGGTATTTAAAAATACTCTCCAAATGCGTTAAGGCATTTATCCCACTGTGTAACAAGACGTGGAATTACTTTATGGAAGAAATCTTTCGGTTCCGTATGGAACCGTTCCAAAACCTCTTCCTTCATCAAACCTGCAGCCTTTCAGATGTTTCCAGAGATTCCCAAACACATGAAAGTCACATGGGGATAAGTCAGGGCTGTAAGGTGGATGCTGCATTGCTTCCCAGTTGAACTTTCTTTTGCAGTGTGAGGATGCGCGTTGTCATGGAGAAGAAGCACTCCTTCTGTAAGAAGTCCAGACACTTGCATTTGATGGCCGCGCGCAGTGCCTTCAATGTTTCTCCATGTCGTGCTGCGTTAACTGTGGTGCCTTTTTCAAGAAAGTTCAGTAAAATCGGGACTTTGCAATCAAAAAAACACTGTCAACATCACCTTCCCCGTGCTATTTGCGAGTGCTCTCTGTTCCCGTTTCGTTGACTCCATTTTGTTGTTTGGACGAAGCGATCACACACAGAGCTTCGAAGCGTGAGCTATCGTTCTTTCTCACGTGATGCAACACTTGCAACCTATTGTTCAATCTGCATGTGGGGTTTCGCAATTGTTAAAAACAAAAACTTGCGATCCTACACGGCGTATTTAATGTCAGGCATATACAGGGTGATTCAGAAAGGTAGGTCAAGAATGAAACACTATGTACAGTTTGTAGCGGGGGGGAAAATTTTTCCTATAAACATGGAGCTGGAAATGCATCCTTACAGAGATAATGCAACTTGTACGAGGTAGGAATGACATTGCAGTAGGTGTTCAAAATGCCGACCCTGAGCCTCGATGCACGTGTTTAGTATGCGGATGAAATTGTAGTGTTTGAAATGCCCGGCGATGTGGGTGATCACGGTCTGGAAAACGCTGTTGCTTCAGTAGCATTACCCTATGCCTCACTGTAGACGAGATGGATGTCCGCCAGCTCTGCATTAGTCAAGCGATCCATTGTACGACAATGGAGTTACATGTTTCGTTTCCTCTCTTTTAAAGTAGAAAACACAAACAATTTACATGTTTAGATCCTAATTTACATGGACCCTACCATTGCCGTCCAGGTAATGCACGTCCATTCCTACCTCGTACAAGTTGCATTATCTCTGTAAGAATGCATTTCCGGGCCCATGTTTACAGGAAAAATATTGTTTCCTGCTACAAACTGTACATGGTATTTCATTCTTGACCTACCTTTCTGAACGCCCTGTATTGTTCACTTATTGTCAATGAACGCCGGCAAGAGAAGTTATCGCAGTGACTTTTTTACGAATGGTGTTGCCAGGTCTAGGACATAATCCCCGCCGGACCAAAACCCCAATTCCCATCGGAGAAAAATAAAATAAAAAAAAATTTGAACCAATGTTGAGTTCGCCCTTTGTATCCGCAACCCCGCTTATATAAAAGAGGACATCCACTCATTGACTCATCACACTGGGGCCACCGACTCAAAACTCGGTGGGGTCATTGGACAGATGAGTCAGGGGCGTGATAAGATGGGGTTTTTTCGAAATTCAGACCCACTCCCCTGCAGGAGCCCAGAAAGGAGTTGTACCTTTGAAATTTTGCAGGAAGGTTTCTAGCTACCGTGCCAAAAAAACAGTTTCCCCGTTTTTCGATATTCGAATTTTAAGCGTGAAAAAAATAAAAAAAAAAATTCGTTTTTCGGGGATTGTTTCCCAAAATCTTCTGATTTTTTGATGCAACTTCGCGTGGAATAAAGTGACGAAACTCGGAGGGAAGCTTCTCGAGGATATTTCCATCAAACCAATTTCTGTTTTTTTCTTATTACACTTTGTGAGGAGGGGGGGGGAAACAACACACATGTCAACATTAGGCACACATATCGCCATCTCTTGAGCAAACAAACATCAACTAATTATATTTTTTATTTTTCCCCCCCCCCCCTTTGGATTTTTTTAAAATTTTTTTTTTTTTGTGCATTGTCACTGAATTTACATGTGTGTACAAAATTTCAGCAAGATCGGACTAGTGGAAGGGGTTGAAATATTGATTACAAGATTTCATGACCCAAATGGCAAAAGTTATAGAAGCGTTCTAAAAAAAGAATAAAAAATTATGGAAGTAAGCAAATCAGAAGGAGAATTTTAGAATAGAATTTTGGCCAATGGTAGCAGGGTTTTTGTCCACGGGGATTCGATGGTCTTGGAGTCAGCAGCATGGGCATCCAGAACCAGGTCTATGCGAATGCGTTCCTTCCATAAACCACTGCTGACAATATCGAGCCACCACAGAAACATGACGATGGATCTGCACCGCAATATGCCATTGAGACTATCCAGTCTCTGCAAGTCCCACAATTCGATCTCTGTCAAACTCCGTCAGTTGTTGTATATGAGGACGGTGGTGTGTGCGAGGCATTGCAGTTGTTATCACCACACCTACAATCAGATGTTCCAGTACAATGGAAATGCCAAACTGACAACTTCATGCAAATTGGTCGGAACTCTTCTTCTCCAGGAGGGGCATGAATCATGACTTGTATGCCACTAATGCTACATGTGTGCAAAATTTCAGATACAGCACAGCCCCAATTATCCAGACTAATTGCGAGCGTAGGTAGTCCGGAAAATCGAAAATCCGGATAATCAGTCGCATAAGAAAAAAAATGATTATTTCACAATAAAAAAATCCTTTATTTGCCATAAAATTTCAGTTCAATTCTCTTTACAGTATTTTTCAATAGACATTTGCCGTAAACAAGATCTTCGCTTCATTGCAGCTAAATCTCCAATCCATTTTAGTTGCAGCAATTGTATATTACCACATTCTGGTTGTCTCTCAAGCCAATTGAATGCCATTTCCAGGGTTTGATAGGCTTCTGCATCTTCGTGGTCACCTTCATTTTCTCTTCTTTATCACATGACTGTGTTAAATTTTCCACGATTTCTTATTTATCTGCTTATACAGGGAGAGTCAAAAAAAGCTGGCGTGAGGGAAAAACGAAGTCCCAGGACAACAGGTTTTGCAGCAATAGGTACACAATATGATCAAAAATATCCGGACACCCCTCACAGATCATCGAATGGCCCAATGTCACATGATAATGACTTGCACATCATTTAAATAGCTTCCCACACCTTCAGACAACTCTGCTTGGACATTGGCAAGAATGGGTCGTTCGGCAGAGCTCGGTGAGTTCCAACGTGGAACCATCGTTGGATGTCACCTATGCGGCAAGTCCGTGCGTGACATTTCCAGCCTTCTTCAGATACCCAAGTCAACAGTAGGCGATGTCATTATGAAATGGAAGACCCGGGGATCGACAACAGTTCAACAACGAACCGGTAGACCCAAGAAACTAACGGACAGAGACCGTCGAGTGCTTTGTCGTGTCACCCGCAGCAACCGGAAGTCCTCGGCGGAAAAAATTGCCACAGATTCGAAACGCCTCTGCAAACGATGCCAGTACCGTGACAATTCGTCGGGAACTGCACACGATGGGATTCCATGGCCGTGCTGCTGCCCACAAGCCCCACATCAGCAGGGTCGACGCCAAGCGACGTCTGGAGTGGTGCAAAGCCCACAGAAACTGGACAATGGACCAATGGAAACGTTTAATGTGGACAGACGAATCTCGCTACACACTCTGGCAATCCAATGGACGAGTTTGGGTTTGGCGCATACCTGGAGCACGCTTCTTACCCGAGTGCACAGAGCCCACAGTCAAGTTCGGAGGAGGAGGAGTCATGGTGTGGGGCTCATTTTCACGGTACGGACTGGGCCAGCTCGTTCCTGTGCAAGGAATCATGAACTCCGACCGTTATCTGAATGTTTTGGACAACTGTGCACTTCCAACATTGTGGCAATTTTTCGGAAACGGGCCATTTCTCTACCGACACGACAATGCTCCGTGCCACAAAGCAAGGCGTGTACAGCAGTGGTTTGCGGACTCAGGGGTCGAAGAAATGGGTTGGCTGGCACAAAGTCCCGACCTCAATCCTATAGAGAGTCAGTGGGATGAATTGGAAAGACGCTTGCGGGCCAGATCACATCGGCCAACTTCTGTACCCGAGCTGATTCTCGCTCTTCGGGAGGAATGGAGGAACATTCCGGAAAGTACCTACCAACATTTGGTGGAAAGTCTTCCCCGAAGGATGGAAGCTGTGATTCGGGCAAAGGGATGTGCAACGCCCTATTGATTTCCATGAAATCGTGGCTAGAGCGCAAGCGTGCATGTGTCCGGATATTTGTGATCATATAGTGTATATTCAAGAAAACCTACTGTCCTGGGACTTGGTTTTTTCGACTCGCCAAGTACTCAATTGTGTATAAAACACCAATGGGAAGCCAGCGCCAAAACTCGAAACGGGATTTGTTACTGTATCAGGACCGTTTCCAGTCAGAGAACAGTGTGTTGCTGCCTAGCGACGAGTCCGGATAGATGGCATTCGGATAATCGGGGTTCTACTGTAAATTGACCCATTCCTTCAAGGCGTTGCATCTCTTTTTGCCAGCAATGAATTTGTTCAGTCACCTCTATCTTTCAATGCATGCACTATTCATTGCATGGAGATTGCAAAATACTAGATTTTTTGCCATGTTCTTGCAAGCACGTTATTATCCACAATACAGTTCAGGGAAAATCATTACTGCGAATTCCCATATTCCACATGTATTTTTATTGATGTCAAATTTGTCAATGCTAAAGACGTTTTCAAACTTCTGTGTCATATTATAGAAGGATTTTCATTTAATTTGTTTTATTTCATTCAAATTCTCCAGTCCGATCAATAAAAAAAATACAACTTGAAATCAGAAACGGGGTAGGAAAATGGATGGGAAGAGCTGCTCAGGCACCATTGCCTAGATACTGCAGGGGAGTGGTTGACTATTGGGCAAGAGCGGAGAGTGGCCATTTGACATTGCCATGGTTACTGCAGTGCCTCTCCATCTGTTGCAAAGGAAATAGGCACCACCAGGTGGTGCAGGAAACCTTTAGAGCTTCGCCTCCATATTCCATATTAATGCAACATGAATTTCTGTGAATTAGTTAAGTCAGAATTACTCTACTCCAGAATTTCGTTTCCGAAACCCTTTTTTTTTTTTTATCTGAAATCACGACTTAAAACTTAATATTTGTAAAGATATATTGAAATTTAGAAGAA
Source organism: Rhysida immarginata (assembly GCA_023313115.1). NCBI lineage: Eukaryota > Metazoa > Arthropoda > Chilopoda > Scolopendromorpha > Scolopendridae > Rhysida > Rhysida immarginata. The sequence continues at coordinate 30,739 of JAHWFO010000397.1, read as the reverse complement.
AAAAAAATTGGTTAAGCCATTTTAGAGATATTGGGTATGGACGCAGCGCGGCGTCCACCTGGAGCACCGCACCGCAAGCTGTTTCACAAATAATTCGAGCTGAGCTGCTGAGTGCCGCATGTCATCCGCAGAGCTTGTAGACGAAGTTCGATGTGTTGAACCTGGCCGGCAGCGGCAGCAGTGGGTCAGCCATTCAGAAAAACCAAGTTAATGTAAATTCTGGTAAGGAAATAACACGTACCATGCACAGACATAGTATTAGAGTTAGCGGCAGTTTAAACCTACACATTGACCAACTTCGTTTCAGTCAAGAATAGAATAAACACGGCAAATGGGCGATTAATGCGGACAAGCAAGGAGTTGTTATTGTGATTTGTATAACGTCATAACCACCGACCAATCAGACGTTTGCTGTGCCGCGTTTGCGGTTATCACCAACTATCGGCTGCTTTTGGAAGCGGATCCGCTATACTTTTTATTTGTGAAACCCGCTTGAGGGCGAATTTTCTTTTGTTGATGACTTGTTTTACTCTGATGAGCCGTTTTGAGTTATTAATGCACCCCAACCCAAAAGAAAGAAAAAAATTTCTTATTAAAAAAATACATACATTAAGGGCTCCTTAAGCTAATCATTGATGCCAACCCTTTTTAGAGAAATTAAATTTGTTTCTAAAAACGAAGAAATGACAGAAGCATACATTTCATCGACCCAAACACAATAAAACCAACACGAACAGCCTCCTCTCATTGAGACGAACCTGTTTGGCTGCGAAGAGCCATTTTGGAGTAATTCAAGTTTTAAGCCCCCTTGTGCAGACGTACCATTCTGCCATTCTAATTTTATTCATTATCGCAACCAGATTTAAAATTGAAACTTAAAGAGTTCAACAAACAATTACAAGGTGCGTAAGGTATTTGAGGACAGATTCACGTCAAGAAAGAAAACAAAGATATAAGTCAAGATAATAACTTTATTATCAAAACATATCACGAGCATACACAAGAAACCTTCTTGTTATATGGCTATTCATTGAATCTGCCTTCAGCTTCTATAACTGCTTCGATGCGAGATCGAAACCGTCGACATGCGTGAATCAAATAGCCACTGTTCATATTGGTCATTACTCGAACAATGGCAGCTTTCAATTCATCTTTGGTGTTATGGGGATGTTCATTGACCTCTCTCTCCATACGTAGTAGTCCAACGATTCAGGTCAGGAGAGTTAGGGGTTACGTGATCATGGAAGTTGTCAGCCATCCATTCCTGTGTCGTGCAAGACTTGTGTGCTGGGGCAGAGTCTGGCTGAAACACTTAAGGCTTTCCGTTGCGTATCGTGTCTATCCAAGGCTTAACAGCTGTTTCAAGAGTCTCGACGTAGACCGCAGAGTTAACTTTAAGGCCTTGAGGAAAGAAGTGTGGAGGCATCACATGGCCTTCACTGCTGACAACCCCTAAAACCATGACAGTTGCAGGAAATATCGTGTGCATGACCTCGTAGCACTTCCGAAACGTCTGCACATAACCATTTATCATTTCTTCTGTTCACCTTCTGATGCTGGTCAAAGTTATTTTTCGTCGGAGAAAATCCACTGCAAATCAGCTTCCCACGGATTTTTCAGCTTGTTCAAGAGCCTTTTTGATCTGAGTGGGCGGTTTTTCTGTGTTTTGTCTGACATAAACTGACCTCTTCGCATGACATACGAGTGATATCTGATGGTTTCATGGACAACATTTCCGCTTGTTCCTTCCGACACATGGAGATCTTTGGCAAGTGACCTCGTGGATGTTCTGGGATTGTCGTCGATGGCCTGCTGCACTTTCTGAATAAATTCAGGCGTTCTGATGATGTCAGAGCGTGAGAAATGCTTTTTACGCTTTGCTACTGGTGCAACATTGCCATCTTCGGTCTCCAACTCCTTCCGCACTTTGTGGACGAATGATCTTGCGACCTTTAGAAATTGTGATATCTCTAAATCGCTGTGCTCTGCCTTTATTGCCACAATTACTTACACGTCTCTTCAAGATTTCTGTTACTTAATGGTAGCCAGTTTGCTTTCCGCAAAAGGAAAGGACATACAATTTACTATAGTGCAGCAGTAGCCAAATGAAGGTGTGTCCTCAAATACCTCACGCACCTTGTACATACTGGGCGTCCTAACAATGAGCGACGATAAGAAAAATCAATTAAAAATGGAAGGCAATAGAAATGTACGATTTGCTGCGTACAAAATTTGTCAACAGGCAAAAACTAAAAACAATGATTTCAAAATAACTACCATTTGCAAGAACACCGTGGGGCAGATGGCCGTGGGAATGGTCTGACGTGCAATTAGAGATCTGACTGGATAGAATGCATTTACAAAACACCAGCGCCATCTATTGACGAACTTCCTAACTAATTTTGAAAAACTTGGTGCAAACAAATTCCCTGGTTTCCTAAGTACAACGCAGCAGATCGTACATTTCTATCGCCTTCTGTTTTTCGTTAATTGATTTTTCAAATCATCACTCATTGTTGGGCACCCGGCAAAATCACGTAAGAATTAAATACGGAATATCAAACGTTCGTGTGAATAATGCTCATCAATATTCACCAACCAATACACAAAAAAATTTATTTTAAATTTCCCTTTATAAAAAACCATTTCATCAAACTTACATACTGAAAACAAAACTTAAAATTTCTATACAATACGAGAGATAATTTAGCGGGAGATGCATTCAAGTTGCAACAGAATATCGTAAAACAAATAAGCAAAGTTTCAAAGCTACTCAAAATAATTAGGTTATTTAATAACTACGAACACCACTGCAAGAGGATAGATAGATAGCTAAAACAAGTATTTCGTGTAAGAAAAATTTTACTGGCGTTTTAAAAGGCTAATACTTGATAACTCAAATATCATTTTTTAATTTTAAATTTTTTGGCGTACAAAAATATGTACAACTATCATCAATCTTACATAAAAATTCCATTACTTCTAATTGGTAATGTAGTAATACTCATTCCATGATAATGAAGTATTGCAGTAATGTGTATGAGATTTCTTATACAAAATAGATCACTCAAATAATACTAACTACGCTTTGCAACATAGCATGAGTAACTTGTTCATGTTTTCTTTAAGTGATATGTGTGCGAAACGACAACTCTCAAATGGAATTTGTGGCCAAAGCTATTCTCTTCTTCTGTTCACAATTCGTTTACGGCCAACCCAGGTACTAAAAGAAACCAGAATGAACAGAACTCTTTTCTTAATAATAATGAAGAATGGAATGAAAATAAACCGCATTTACCCGAATACATATCGAGGGTTTTTTTTAAAAAATTTATGTTAAGTTTTGTAAATAAATTCTCTTTTGTAATGTATGAGGTATGAATCTTGATCACATTTAGGCCTCTTACGCAATAGCAACTGTGGTTGCGAACAACCAGAAACAACAGGAAACCTAAGACGGGAGACTGATTGGGTAAACAAATCATTCTAGCCTTCTTTCGGCATCGGCCAGCTACATCTCAAGATGGGCAAAGGACGTAGTCGCAGTATGAATATTATTAAAAAAGAAAGCAAAAAGACACGTTCAAAAATTTTTCGTCTTCTCTTTTCTATTTCTAGGAAAAATCTCTCGTATCGAAATCCACAGGGTTTTTAATAGGAAAAAAATCTTTTGACAAGGGCCAAGAAAAGGCCAGGAATCACTTAAAATGCTATTTCCAGGCATGGTTTATAATGCAAAATGCTCTTCTGGGGTCTAATTTAATAAATATTTGATCGTGATAAATCAAGGTGCGGGACTTCAGAAATGCAGAACTTTTTTGTGAAGCCACGCCGTTTGCATTGTCCTGTGCCAGTGTGAATGTTTATTTTACTGATGGGTTGCCGAAACCAAGTGCGTAAACGATAACTGTTCTAGTTAGGTTTCGAGGTTTCTATATGCATGTCTTTTTTATTTTTCCCCCAATGAATAATCACGTGAAAATAGTTTGAAAATTAAAAACAAACTTAGCACCTTCAAACAAAGCAGTTAAATAGGATAAAATGTAAAAAACAGTATCGGGTATCCAAAAACCAAAAGAAAATTTGTAATTAGGCAAAAACAGTGTAACGGGTCAGTACAACCAACTCTTGGTGTAAATCTTCAGTACATTGAAGATGGCCAAAATAAAAAAGGGGGAATCTGCTTAAATTCGACATCGGCATCTATTCGGGTAAATATGGTAGTTTGGTCAATCCAGGGCTGCATGCCATGTTATTTTGACACATGGGGAAGGCAAAATGGCATAGAAGCAGAGCTTTATATGAAACCGTAACATTGCTCCTGCCTAGCCCTGAATCAAGTAAAAGTACAGCCGAACCTCGATATCTCAAATTTCACGGACACAGAAAAAAAAAGTTCGAGAAAGAAAGAGGTTTTCAAAAAATTCGGTGAAACTTCACTTTTTTGATCAAAATGTCAGAAATGCACAATCTGGACATCTCTTATCAACAGATACTTGCCAACAAAGATCAAAAAAATTTTTCGTCAATACAGTCGAACTCGCTTATAACGAGCCCTGATTTAACGAGGAAATCGGAAATACTTGGTTGGTACAATATTAAATCAAAACCCCAGTTATAGCGAGCAATATTTTTAAGTTTCATAAAATCTCTATTAACTTCCACCTCTCCAGCTCAGCTAATCCTTTCTTGGAAAAATTCCTTGAACATTCTGAAGTCAACAAAGGCTTTTGTGTGTGCAGAAAAACTTCAAAATTTTTTCAAAGCCAGGGGTGCAAATGACGATGTTTTTTGGGCCGTGAGTCTTCTCGAGAACAATAATAAAACAAAGAGCCAATAAGACGGTTCAAAGCAAATTAACCAACTTCTTTTATACTGTACAGAAATAAAAAATAAATAAAGTAGTACAGTGGAACCTCGGTTCACGAACTTAGTCCGTTCCAAGAGTCTGTTTGCAAACAGAGTTGTTTGTGAGCCGAGGCAACATTCCCCATTCAAATCAATGTTAATCCATTCCGGCCATCAAAGCAGATTTTTTCCGTTAATTTTAATATGGGTGAGTACAGTAATTAAAGAATGACATTAAACACAATTGTACAGCCATGTTGTCAAGGTAGATTGCCCAATGGAAGCCAAATTCACAGATCGGGAATTTCTCCTACCAAACCATCAGAAAGTTTGATGAACACACAATAAGAAATAAAGAATATGAACTGGAGGAGCAAACTCGCAAATAAATGATATTTGAAAAAAAATGGATGAAAAAATTCTGCGATCTGGATTCGAACCAGGAACCTCGTGTGTCTTGATAGAGGCGTCGAGAACAACATTAAAGATATAAAACCTAAATTGCAAACAATATTCACATGAATACAAAGTGACACTATCTAGCTATGCATGCATACAATGGCAAGTTAGTGATGCGCCAGCTCGTGAACAGAGGTTCCACTGTATGTATGCATGTATGTATGAATTTTTATGGGTTTTTTTTTTCACAAACTCGTTTTTTATCGAACAAACATCGCGGTCCCTTCTCGCTTGTCATAAGGAGTTCGACTGTATTTTTCTTAACGCATGAAAATTGTCTAACTTTATTTCATAATGAAATCAAAATTCGGCATAGAGAGGTTTTCCGAGAAAATTACATTGAAAATCAACAGTGAAAACGCAAAGAAATAAAAAATTTTCAAAATATTGGCATTCGGTAAAAAAATTAGGGATACAAAATTCAAATTCACAATGTTTGTTTAGTATTTCGCTTTTCTTCCACACCATCCATAATTTCCGTAAAATTATCATGAGAAAAAAACTGTCATTTCCCCTCCCTTCATAATAACAAAACATCTAATAAAAGAAAAAGAAAAAAAAAAAAGACTATTTCTCTCTCGAGTAAATTTGTATAATCTTTGTAGCAAAGTTTAATGGTTAAGCAAATAGCAAATATAATCCATATGAATATATATCTAATGAAGGAAAAGATTTTATTTTTTGTTTCTTTTGTAATACAGTTAACTGATAAATACACAAGTTCCAAGAATTCCTTCATCATAATTACAATGTTCCATAATGTGCTAAAACTGTTTTTCAGGGCTTTATAATTAAGAGTTAGAATTTCAGCGCTATGCTTCTATCCCCGTACCCCTCCTCTATTAACAAATTAAATTGCTTATACAACACAAACTGAAACTCCACTTACTCCAATTCTTCTAATTAATTTTTTATTGCACAAAAGATGATTTTACAAAAAAAAACAACAAAAAAAAAAAACACAAGAGCTTAAAAATGGGAAAAGTCAATTCATATCGTCTCTACTGAACGGCTAAATACTTTTAAGTAGTTAATAATCTGAACGAAAATCTATTCAAACTTCCCCCAGTTTTCTTTCTCCTTTTTATTTCCAAAAACTTAAAGCACACTTTCAACCTCCAACTTATAGATTAAACATGAAGGTGAAATATAACAGAATGTAAAACCTCCAAAACAAAAAAAAATAATTTTATAACAAAAATAAACACTTGGTCGTTTTGATCTAAAATGATTAAAACTAGCTCATTCAATACAAAGCCACCCAAAAAATTATTAAGACCCATTAATCTGGTTGATCATATACGCAAACAGAGGCTATTATTTTCGACATTATATGGCAAACGTTCATAATTGATACTCCCCGCTTCACTTTTGTCACGTTTTCAAAATCCCTCCCTATCCCGTCAAGTGAACGACTTTTGTGAATGAATCCATAATTGGTATTTGCTGTAAATATATTTTTTAACCTGCTTGTAAACCAATCATCTATGTCGAGTACCAATTAGATTTGGAAAGTTTCATTTATACTAGTCTTTACTTATTAACTAAGTATTATGGCTTATTATATTACTGAACCTCCAAAAACATATAACGGCCAAAACAAACATCATCTGGTTCATTAAGACATTCCACCAGTCTTCAGCAGATCAACTACTCAACGATTCTACACATAAGAAAAGAAAGTTAATTCCTTAAACCATCTAAAACTTTGAAAATCAACATCATGGTTTAGAAGCCAACATAGATTATTCGGATCTAGAATACAAGGACAGGTTAATGTCTGGAGACATTCCATGAAGGCAATTGGCAAAAAAAAAAAAAAAAAAAACCTTCAGTATCACAATTTGGACGTCTGATTTTAGATTTTTTTTAGTGATTCTACAATAGAAATGCTGCATCTCCAATGAAATTGTATGGCTATGGGGATGATATTCTTTGGGAAGACAATGAAACGGCATGTGCTGAGGTGGATTCTGAAAGCTAGCCAGCTTGCTATGTTGGATGTTCTGCCTCCTAGCCATAGCAAATTTGAATGCACTGCAAGACCAGGAACTAGTCATCAAAGATCAAAATCAAAGGGAAAAAATGAATGAATGAAAAAAATTTCTTCTTCATTTTAATTAATTTCATTGCAAGCTCTAATTATTCCATAAAATAATAATAATAAAAATAATAAACAAGCGTCTGGAAACTTGAACACAAATCTAATGGACAGCACCGCACAGAGACTGAAAACAAAACTGACCAAATGAACTGGCAATAGCTTCAGAAGGGTACCATCAAGAAAGAAACTGAAGGCTTAATCTTTGCAGCTAAGAACAAGCTTTACAAACTAATGTTATGAGAACAAAGATCCAGAAGACTACGAATAACAGCAGATGCAGACTATGCAAGTAACGAGATTAAACTGTAGATCATCTATCCAGTGGATGCACAAAAATTGCCCAAACTGATTACAAGCAAAGACATGATCGTGTAGCAAAGCTGATCTACTGGAATTTATGTAAGAAATAATTACTACGACCATCAAGCAGAAAAAGTTATTGAAAATGAACGTGCTAAAATATTATGGGACTTCCGTATCCAAACTGATCGGCATTTGAAACACAATACACCGGACATAACATTCATCGAACAGCATAAAACCTGGTTCATAGATGTTGCCATACCAGCTGATCAAAATATTGAGGACAAAGAAATGGAAAAAAATCAATAAATATAGAGATCTGGTAATTGAAATCAACAGATTGTAGCAAAAACCTGGGAAAGTTATATCCCAATTGTTATTGGTACCCTGGGATCCATCACAAAGAACTTAAAAAACTACTTAATATCAGTGAAATATCAACTGCTGACTTGCAGAAAACCACTTTGTTGGAAACATTGTATATTCTACGACGATATTTGGATGATTCTTAGGCTCCTGGATGGAACTTGAATCATTTAGAATTTCCAGACAACATATGTAACTTTTATTGTGTTGATTGTGTATACTTTAATGTTTATAATAATAAATTCATGGTTGTTAACAATGACTCGCATTTCGAGCACAAATTCATGAACATTTCAGCAGGTGCAGCCATCTTGCGAAAGAACTACAAAGCCAACTTTTGAGCAGTTAGTTTAAAAACCTAGCTAGCTATGGCTGTTGGAGCTAGCAAAGCCTAGCGAACATCTTCAGGAAAAAGGCTAGGTTACCATCACCTATGGTAGTTCTCTTTTAAATTGGCAGCAGCTCAAGGTCAAACGCTTCTCCTCCTAGCCTCTACATCGGGCTGATTATACTTTGAAGCATTAAAATATCCAAGTACACTCAAATTATTTCTCGTAATCAGAAAGCAGGATGATAGTGATTTAATTCAGTTATTTTAATAACCTCGATAGCCTCTAAATAGACAAAGATTGCCATAGTTACGGCATGACCTTGAGCCGCCAATTTAAAAGAAAACTACTATAGCCATAGCGAGCCAGCTAACTCCCTAAACCCATCTCTGGCAAAGATGAGCTTCATAGCTCAAATGAAGAATAATGAAAATAATGCAAATAATTAATCTAAACGATATAACTTATTATATAGGCAAATAAAATTATGAAAACCTTTTTCCAAAAAATAGGGATCTTATTAAATTCGAGGTAGAGTTATATTCAGATTAATAAGGTACAGTCACACCTCGATATCTTGAATCTAGCGGGAACAGAAAAACATTCGAGATAGAGGTTTTGAGATATGTAAGGTAACTTTTAAATCAAGATTTTCAGGTTATTAAAGATACAGTGAGAAACGGGGAACAATAGGAGATAAAATGGGACGTGTATAAAGAGTCATCCCAAGCCACTAGCGTCAGAAATTATCCCATACGCAACCGAAACTCGCCAACGAGAACAAAAAATTATTTCGGGCATTTTTTTTCACAACGCAAAAAAATCGTTTAACTTTAACAAAAGTGGTGTCAGATTTTTTTCGTTTTCGTATGCAAAATTTCTCTTTAGGAAAAAAAAAAAACTCTAATGTTTTTAAATGCCTTGCATTATGCTGAGGCACAAAGTCAAAATTCAGCATAGCGAGGTTTTCCAAGAAAATGTAGAGAAATAAAATATTTTCAAGATACCGTAAAATCTTGAATACACGCCGGTCTTTTTTGTGTCATCGATATAAATTCCGGGGTTTTTCCTCACTTTCAGATTATTAAACGTCTTTTCATGCATATGCCTTCTCATTAGCCACTTCATTTAATCCATTCTAATTTCGACCAATCCCAAGCTGTTTTTGCATATACAGAAGTTCTCATTCATACGGTCTCATTACAAACTTCTCATAGATAGGGTAATCATTTGGACACGAAGCTCGTCGTTATCAAGATGTTGTTATTCTTCTTGTTATTAGTTTTTTGTTACTTCGTTTATTTTAAGTACCGGTAAATTACTTATGCTCAGTGGTTAACTATAGTGCCTGCATGAAAGGAAAAGGAAACTGGCACTTGTGTAAATGAAAAAAGCTGGTCAGGGAAAATTACATGATCAACCGGGAAAAGACAGGAAATTTTACGCAATCGTTTTGGGACACCCTAGTATTGGGAATAGCCCTTAATGCCGGGTCTCGATTAATCGCCGAGTGGGTCCTGATCATTGAAACAAATAGACGCCTGGGCGTGTATTCAAGATTTTACGGTATCGAGGTTCTACTATATGTATTTTCAGAAGTTGAATAGTAATAATAATAAACCATGATACTTATTATAAAAAATATCAAACTCTAAACAAATCCTTACATTACAATAATCTTAAGTACCTTTTAGGCTACCTCTCATTAAGAAAGAAAAAAAAAAAAAAATTCTATAGTCGAGATTTTACATTAATTACATTCCAACTTCACATTAAACTCACCTCGACGACGCATTCTGAACTCATCATTATTATGTATTAAAACCTTTTGTCCTTAAAATGACTAGATAAGTAAAGTAATAATTTATCAAACTACGTACGACGTCTCGTTATTTTTCATTATATTTTATTGCTTACGAAAAAAGAAACTCACTTTAAATTAGCTATTAATTTTACATCACATTTTGGAACATTGTTGTCATTATAAAAAATTTATTTATATATATATATTTATATATTTAGTTTACAAAATATATTTTTCCACCTTTCACTTTTTTTATTTCTTTTTTTTTTCCTTTCGGGTGGCATTATTATCATTATCATCATCATCATTATTATTATTATTATCAGTATTATTACGATTATGGTGTTATTACATCTAATGATGGGAGGGATTTAGAGAGAAGAAAAATATTTGATAACAATCATTTTTAACTTCAGATGTCGGGATAAAAAAAAAAAAAAAAAAAAAAAAAAACGCATTTACAAAAAAAATAAATCGCCCCTTAACTAAATACATACCTTAAAAATTAAAAAAACTGTCGATATCGTTTTCCCCATCACTTACGTGAACACTTACCTTTCCTTTAAAAAAATAAGATTTTCATTTCAATAACAACAGAATCAGACGAAGAACCATCAATCAACATTCAAGAAAAAAAAATAAATGTTATAAACTCAAATAAATAAAAAAAATAGCAGACATTATTATTACTTTTTTTTTAATCACAAATTAAATGTTTTTCGTCCAAAAAAAGTCTCTTTAAATTACTTATGCATATTTTCTTAAACGTTTTCAATAAGTAAATTCACATACATAATCTGAAAATCAATAAAAACAGACTCCTTATTTATATTTTGCAAACGCGTTTGGATGTGTATGTGTTCGAGTGGGGTGTCTGTATGCAATATTGTGTTCCAACATAGACATCATTCCAGATTATTATTATTAATATTTAATCGCAAATCTCAGAGTCCAATTTTCCCCTAAATTTTAAAAAAAGACCAATATGATTGGCATAATAATGACAGTGTACAGTTAACTGATCCGTAACTGATCCCGTTCTCACTTTGCTTCGGAATTTCTCAATGGCAATTATATTATTAATATTATTATTATTATTATTATTATATTATATATATGTACATATTTCAAACCACGAAAAGGCTTCCTCCCCCCTCCCCACTGCCCCCTCTCATTTTTTTTCTTTTTTTTTTTTGGATGATGGCTACAGTTATTACAATATTATGAATCACATCAGCCAATTATGAATGAAAATAGTGATGAGTGATATAACTTTCATGAAATGACACTATAATAAATTTTATCGTTACAACTACTATCATTAACATCTTGTACACACTGTAATGAGCTGAGGAGGCTTGCAGAGATATCAATTGGCTTAAAACAACATTCTCGTTTTACAAAAACAATATCCACATTATTTATTATTATTATTATTATTATTATTATTATTATTATCATCATCATCATTATTATTATCATCAACATAAATTAAATTCACTGCAAATTACATAACGGAATAATTTTAACCTTCATCACGTTGGCCTTTTCCTTTAGGTTCACAAATTTCCAAAAAAAAAAATCTTAATTTTTTTTCCTTTCTCGTAACTCAGAATTTAGCTTCATTTTTCTTTTAAAATATAAAAAAAATATAAAAAAAATAAAACGAATATCAATATCAAACAAACTCGTAAGTACATCCTTAAACAAATTAAAAACGATCATTATCACTAGTGCTCCGCAGCTCTCGGTACAAGAAGAATAGATATGAATTAAGATGATTGTTTATAGCAAGTCCACTGTCGATTTTTTTTTTTTTTTTTTGTATTTTTTTTTTTTAATCCTTTTACATATTTCCCCGTCACGGTCTTCGTATGGGATACAATTTTTTAACGAGTGGTAGCAGCATATTTGTGAGACGCAACCACCTTAAGTTTGTGTGTCATAGTCAAGTATCAAAAAAATAGTTCATTGTTGTTGTTGTTGTTGGTTCCATTATGTGTGTGTGGGTACCTGCTTATTTTTTTCATAAATTTCACTTTCGTAGTGATAGCAGACAAGGTACCGGAGGCGTATCTGCTTACGATTGAACACAATGTATTCATTGCAATTTGATGAGCGCTCAATGTTGAAACCATAGCTGCTGACCTTCGATGTCTTGGCTCCTAAGGGAATTGTCGAACCTAAAAAAAAAAAATGGTAACTCAAATTATTCTAGGGCTCTACAATAAATTGCTTAATGCTAAGACAAGAATTTACTTCAGACACAAAGATCCTGCACAGTTTTTATTTGTAAAGTTTAAAATAAAATTCAAATCTACCATACATACTCGTGTCTAAGTCGACCCCCAATTTTTGGAGTCAAAAAAATGGGGAAAAAATTACTCAAGCATAAATCAAGGTAAAATTTTATAAACACTTAAGATGATAAAAATGTATTAAACAATTGGCTCGCGCCTGTCTTTTCTAACTGATCGAATGCTCAGTCAATAGATAAACAGTTTAAAGATCCTTAAAGATTTTCAAACCGTTTGACATAAATCGAAGAACAAATTGGCGAACTTGTTCAATTGTTTGCGTTCTCTTCTCCTTCTTCACCACCCTCCCAGACTAAAGCGGAGCCTATGAGAAAAAGGCACAGAGGTTCAAATAATTTTTTTCCAACACGAGCTTCTTTATCAGCGTTTGATATTTTCATAAGAATATTTTTCCGTTTTTCAGTACATGATATATTTTCTAGAAAGATTTTTGCTCAACAATCAACGTATCTGAAGAAGTAAATACCGTAGCCTAGGCTGATAGAAGAAGGCCTGTGCATTGCAAGCATAAACAGCTCATGTCGGGAGTTTCATCCTCTGCCACCAGAGGGCAGGAGATCAGACCCTAAACTAGCAAGGTCTTTTATAGACCTTTAAACTAGAGCACTCTATTATAGTGCTCTACCCTAAACAAGAGTTCGTGGATATAAGATTGAAGTGCATTTACTTTGTCATTTAAACTTTAAAAAAAAAAATGCACTATCAGTCTGGTAAATTGAATTTTTTAAAGCTTGTTGTACCTCTCTTGCAACTTAAATTTTAATTAAATCCACATTGTATGGTCTATTATTTTTATTTTAATAAAGGGAGTAAATAGAGGAATCCAAGTGAGCAGTAAAGGAAATGCATCTGTACATATATACAACCTCGGACAATTAAGTTCGGTGAATGAGTTCACACAACAAAATGCAAAACAGATAGAGCCACATTTACTTTATTGTCCTTCGAAATAATCACCCTGGAAGGCAATACACTTTTGGGACCGGGTGTATAAGTCCTGGAAGCTCCTTAGGGATGGCTTTAAGTTCACGTGTCGCATTGGCTTGAATGTCTGGAATGTCTGCAAATCTGTGTCCCTTTAAGGCCTGTTTCAGGCATGGGAACAAGAAAAAGTCGGCCGGTGCCAAGTCTGGTGGTGAATAAGGTGGATGAGCTATGGATACGACCCCTTTGTTGGCCAGAAACTGTTGCACGATTACGGCAGCGTTCCTCTTTGATCCATTATCCACAGTTACGTGCGCACGCTACACCTTCAACTGAAGAAACGAGCATCTGCTAAACCATTGCACGCACAAACGTGACCTGTCTCAACTTGCTCAAACAATGACTGGGCTTGTATTCACATGCATTGTTACTCGCGTAAAGCTCGCACAGATTAGGGTTTGACGTCATTCACCGAACTTAATCGTCAGAGGTTGTATTAAAGAATACTGTATTGCTTACTTGGATTGCCTCTATTTATTCTTTTAACCTGAATTTGGTGGAAAAGCGTTGTTATATTTTTATAACATAAATTCATTTTATAACTTTTATACTGCATAGTGAAACAAAATGAAAAACTGTTGGTCAAGATGAGAAGAAATAAATTATTAAGATATAGATCATGGTGTAGTGTAATGTATATAAAAATAAAAAAAAATAAAAAATGATATTAATTATCAAAATATAATGAAACCTCAAAAAAAATTTAAAAACTGAAAATTAAATAGCAAAATGACATGGATTAAAAAAAAAAAAAAATTAAACCATCTTAAATTTGACATAAGAAAAATTTATATATTTAAATTGTTTATTACTGTAATTATGCCTGTGATTTGGTATGGGATAGCAACCTGGGGTTTTGCATCAAATCATGTCAAAAATAGACTTCACAAAGTTTATAGTCTATTCGAAGGGGTGCGGGCCATAATCCCGACAGGCCACGACTCCCATTTACTTCATTTATGTTTTACGGGAGTGCTCTTATATGCGAAGTTGCATTTTTTTTTCAGTAATTCTGTCATTTGGATTTTGCATGTGTACAATTTTATCATTGGTCTGCAGAGATGGGAGACATTGCTTGGCTGCAGCCATGTTGGTCTTTTCAAAATTATACAAGAGTTTCATCAAAAAGAACAACAACGAGTAGATTTAGAAGTGGAAAGTATTTTTCGCGGTCAGCCATGTCCTACTCCGAAGAGAGCTGTACTCGACAGAGAGAGAAGACTTATGGCAGTATTCAGAGACAGAGCAAACCGACCATTAATGGACTATCTTCGTGTATTGCACATAATGCCTCACTTTGATTAAAAGTAATAAATATTTTATTGAATCGCAATTTATTGAAAAATAAACTAAAAATATTAATAAAGCTAAACATAAAATGGGATTCTGCTTTGTCGGGATAATAGATTGTAACTTGTCGGGAATGCGTGGCTTGTCGGGATTATAACCCTAACCCATGCGTAAGATATTATTTTTACCGATACATTAAAATTTGCATTTATTCTTTTTCTCAGATTATGCAAGATTTGGAATTTGAGTGTGTTGACATCTTTCATGCGGAGATTTTTAAATTGTTTAATTGTAATAGAAGTCGAGATTGTTTTTTGTATTCCTGGTTTTAATTTTCATTTATTATTTAAAATTTATCTTATTTTAATCAATAAATAAAGCTAAGTGTAACTTTTATTGTTTATTTATTATAGTAACTCATGAGTGTTCGATGAGAATTTATTACATGTCGCACCTCAAATGTTTAAATTATTGATGAAAAATAGGAAAGAAAATTTTTCCAGGCT
Source organism: Rhysida immarginata (assembly GCA_023313115.1). Taxonomy (NCBI): domain Eukaryota; kingdom Metazoa; phylum Arthropoda; class Chilopoda; order Scolopendromorpha; family Scolopendridae; genus Rhysida; species Rhysida immarginata. Next base: position 15,428 of record JAHWFO010000397.1, on the reverse strand, counting down.
GTGGCATTTTCTTACCTATTTTTCAATAATTTTATAATACAGTAGTATCCAAGCTTGGTCCTTTTTAATTATATTAATTCTATGCTTTTCTGTGTGTGAGTGTGGCGCCGCGGGCCCCCCGCCCGCCGGAGGGGTGTATGTGTGTGTTTTGTCATCTTTGCTCTCGATGCATTGTTAGAGCTTCCTATTTGGCGCGGAGCTACCTTTGTCCTTTTCTTTGGAAGCATAAATTTATCAATTTATTTAAATTTGCTCTATATGAAAAAATAAGATCTTTATGTATATACAACCTCTGACAATTAAATAGTAAGAGTGCGCTACCGTCGTATCCTGCCCCAGACAGGTCGAAACATGTTTAAACAAATTTGAGAGAATCAGCGCTGCGAATGTGATAATAGTGTTTAAACAGGACATTGAAGAGTGAAGGTGTAGTGCGCGTGGTCGAAACCCAAAACGTATCAGCGAACGAAAGAGACTCGTGAAATGCTGACAACAGTTTACAAAGAAAGTGGTATCACTTTGAAGTGTGTTTATGAGTGGTTTAAACGGTTCCGAGGAGGCCGGAACACCGTGGAAGACGCCCCCTGAAGTGGCCCGACATCCAACGTAATGTTACGACCCAACTGAAGACTATCCCTAAAAACGACTACACCAGGAGTTTCCAGGACTTGTACAGGCGTTCCCAGAAGTGCATTACCATCGACAGGGATTACTTTGAAGGATAGTAACTGCTGTTTCATGTAAGCCAGCAATCCACTCGCAATTTGAGGTCATTCACCGAACTTAATTGTCAGAGGTTGTAGATTTTTGATAACAATTTTTTTCATTTCAGTAATACTGATATTACAGCTTGATATTATTTAATAGTAATACAAAATCTGCATAATTTGCGGTATTTATTTTTTAATCCATGTGTTTTTACTATTTAATTTAAAATTTTTAAATTTTCTTGAGGTTTCGTTTATTTTGGTAATTAGTATCATCTTTTCACTCAATGTTTTATTTTATTCAAAAAATCTTTTGACTTGAAGCTCAGTAAAAAATTTGTTTTTCGGTGGTTGTGGTTGGAGTAGTATCTGAAGTAAGGTCTGAAGTCCTGCCAGCTGGTGGCTGTTCTTTGCACTAGACCATCCAGGTTTTCAACAAAGGGATTTCGCGTATGCACAGGCCTTCCTCCATCAGCGTAGGCTACGTAAATACTTGCTTCCGCTTACGATCTTTCTCCATTTTCCAGCATTTCTGTTCTTGTATGGATTCTTATTGGTTGTTTTCAAGCAAACAAACACGTCATTTCCGCACTCTCAAAATCAGGGTACAATTGTTACTATTTTTTCGGCGTTACATGAAATAAGCCTAACGGCATGTATCATGAATTGCCTTTACGATTAAAATCGTTATTTCACCCAATTTACGTCGTTGTTTTCAGTTCATTATATCAGGTGTAAAATTGTTATACATTCAATTACGTGTCATTGGAATATTACTTTGTTTTACCCGATTTTTTGTTATAAGCAATTGTTTTATCCTAAAAAAAAAAAAAAAAACTTCGTTATTTCAGTAAATTTCATTATACCCGATTTCGTTATAACGTGAGTCGACTTCAAAACATGACTATTACAAACACTTTTTGTAGCATCACACGATTCAGATCTTGTTGCCAAAAATCCCCAACTGGAATCATCGTCCGCCATCTTTGGGGAATGTTCCGACTAGTGGAATACCAACTTGTGGAATTTCCTGACTAATGGAATGCCAACTTGAGGAGGGATGATTGTGCACAATCACAATTTTTTTGAACTTCTATTTTGGATTAAGTACAGAATGCTAAACTTTCCTTGATAGTGTCGGCAGCAATATCAACAAAAAGCCACCACGGATGTGAGGCGGAAGGCAGAATAACCTCAGCCTTCTTCTCATCATGCGGCAGAGAGTGGATAATTTCATTTTATCAGAAATTCATTTACGCAGTGAAAGGGTTAATGCTAGGTAACCACAAAAGTTCTTGCACTTTTTAATTCCAGAAAACAAAATGATATACACAAAAAGTGGCGTTTCGCTAGTCCCCAAAGTATTCCCCATTGGCATCTAGCACCTTCTGCCAACGTGTCTCCAGTTGATCAATCCCCTGGCTGTAAAACTTGCCGGTCTCGGACTCAAAGAACTTCGTGAGTGCCTTTCGCAGGTCTGCATCATTGATGTTGGATTTTCCACGAAGATGGTTGTCCAGAGAATGGAAAAGGTCATAATCTGTTGGAGCAAGATCTGGTGAGTAAGCTGGATGAGACAAAGTTTTCCAGCCAAGCCGCTCTATGGTTTCCCTGGCCACCCTCGCCACACGTGGCCAGGCATTGTCACGAAGGAAGAGTACCCCTTCGTGATTCACCAATGCTGGCTCCTTCTGCTGCAATGCTTGTTGCACACGTTCCAACTGCTGGGAGTACAGGTCCCCAGTGATGGTTTGGCCAGTTGATAGCAGCTCGTAGCGCACCATTAGCGTCTAGTCCACCAAACACACTAAGCTACGTTCATCAGAAATGACAAATTCTCCCGACCTGAATTTCTGAAATCAAGGCCTTGCGGTGCGTTCATTCTCACCATCATCCCCAAGCGCAAAACACATTCGGCGAGACTTGATGCTGTTGCTGGCAAACCCACTTTGAAGTCATAAAGCAAACAACACCTAACCATCTCCTTCGATGCCTCCATTTGTCTTCACTTCTATACGAGACGTGATTGATGTGAATGCCTCCCCTTGACAGATTTTGGACCACACTGCACACTCATTTGCATATCTTCTATCACTTCCTTTTATGGCAACATAAAAACGGCAAGAACTTTTGTCGTTACCTAATAAATGAATTCTAAACTGATTAATAACTCATTATTTAGGCTTCTGTAAGAACTTTCATCAACTCTGACTCATGCAAAATTGAATATAGTTTTCAGGGGTCATTTTTTTGGAAAAAAATAAAACTCGACTTATACACGAGTACGACGGGATGATTCAGATAAAATGAGACGACTTTAAACGCCGCGTATGACCTTGACGGAATGTGATTTGCTTGACTCGTCCACTATTCATGGGGATTAGCTTTGTATACACTTGTTGCTGTTATTTGGGACATTTCGTGCTGAAACATGGCTTCCAAAATCACAGCTTTTTGGGAAGGGTATATGTTTGGCCATTCCGACGCTAACTTCAGTCTTCCGTGCATTGCGGAATTATGCAAACGAAATGGTATTGTGGTATCCAAAGCTACTGTGGGTCGAATAATCAAAAAGAACAAATTGCGACCATCTAATGAACGTGGACGAGCAGAGAAGCAGACCAGAAACATGCCCCGGTCAACACGCCCAGCTCAGGTGGTGCGAGAAATCCGGTCTGAAGTGCTGAAAGAAAATCCCCCCACACCGAGAAGTCTAGCCCAAAGGAAAGGTATTTCACAGGCAACAGTCTCCAGAATAATTCATGACAACCTTGGGCTGGAGAGACGTCATAAAGCGCAAAAGTTTGGATCTACATGGACAAGGCATCAAGCCACACTGCTAAGTCATCTGTGGCTTACTACAGGAAGATGGAACAGGAGACGGGCATACGCGTTATTCCCGTCTCTCGTGTGCCTGTAAAATCTCCTGACGCATCACCGATGGATTTCTGTGGTTTTGGTCTCCTGAAACGACGGCTCGGAAGTCGCCAACTAAGAACTGTTGATGGGCTATGGAAAGTGTGTCAGCAGGTGTGGAACGAACTTCCCACGGAGTCCCTCAAACTCAGCCTACTTCAGTGGAAATTACGGTGCCGGGCGATAGTCCGACAACGTGGCTCTCACATCGAACACAACCGATGGTGGCGCCATGGTATTACACCATCGTAACAGAACTGCAAAGTCGTCTCATTTTATCTGAATCAACCCTCCATATATGCAGTACATGGACCTGGTTATAAATATCAACAACTAAGATCAAAGAAAAAACATTAATGTTATCTCGTACATTGATTGAAAACAGAACAGAAAGGTTAATGAATATTTAAAAAAAAAAAATAAAAATTATTTTAATGATACTCATCTGACCTGAAGCCAGAGACACGTTGTATGTAGGATCAGGAAAATACGTTCCGACAATTTTCATACTGTCATAACCTTCCTGAGGCCCTTGAATGCAATCATCCTCACATTTATCCTTAACTTTGCCCAAGGCAACCTAATCAATCAATAAGAAGCATCAAGCAATTAATTCAATCATTTTCAGTTACTCTTACTTCCCAGTCCGATTCATCAAACGATAACGCTTACCTCGCAAAGTAATATGTAATGCCTCCTCGTATCGGAATTATGATTATGTGTTACAAAGCGGCAGCTATAATCAAACATGTCGGAGAAATAAACACCCTAAAACAGAGAATTAACCATTCGTTTACAAAACAAATCTCAGTACGCTTATAAAATGATCGCTTTCAGAGACGCTCGTAAAACGTCTGTCCCTTGTAAAATGACAGATTACTCAATTTTATAATAGGCTGTTCAGAAAAGGGACCTTTGTTTATACAAGGCATGTCTACTAAAAAGTTCAGCGAACAACATCAGAAAACAAAGAAAACAGAAGATACAAACAAACTTCCTTTATAGACTTTCAAATGTATGTAAAGCTGCTGAAGACTGCCGGCGACAACTTTTTTCAAAATGGACGCCCAGTTAACGTCATATCTGAATTATGACCAGCACCCCTTCAAGACAAACGCATGGTTCGCCCCGACAACGATTACACATTGCAAAATTTGCATAACAGGCTGAGAAATCTTTAAAACTGGTGCATCAAACAGCAGGTGCACGAGCCTCAAGCTGGTAAACGTTCGGATTTAACGGACATCCAAAAAGGGATGACAATAGGCCATCGCAGCAAGGGTGGCACCATCTCCGAAACGGCGCGATTTGTGAACCGTTCACGGTCCGCTGTAGTGAAAGTGTACAAAGAGTGGACAGCAGGGACAGAAATCGCGTCCCAACGCCATCATTTGTAAAGGGTCACGAGCCATCGACGACTCGTAAAAGGTGCAGGACAGCCACAGTCCATCAACTGACCACCACATTCAACAGCGGTGCCAACAGACGTTTATCCGACATTACCATCGAACGCACCCTACTACAGATGGGCCTGAACAGTCGACGCACGGTTGCTGCACCCGTGTTGACCAGGGGCCGTCGTCAACGACGACTATACTTTGCACATGAGCACCGCCATTGGACCACAGACGAGTGGGCTAAGGTCGCCTTCTCCGACGAGTCAAGGTTTTTGCTCCATAAGATTGACGGGCGATGGCGATTGCGTCATGAACGCCACGAAAAGAAACTGCAGGAGGCTATTGTGGGCCGGAAACAGGCTGGTGGCACGTGTAGGGGATCTTCTGTTGGGAGCAGTTAGGTCCACTGATTTGTCTAGAGGGCACTTTGAATGCCTGTGGCTATCTGTCAATCGTAGCGGACGAGGTGCACCCGTACATGCTCACGATGTTTCCCCAAGTGCTTCAAGCGGAATGGACTGCCATACCATCGGACACTTCTTGCGTCTATGCCACGATACCTAGCAGCAGTTATAGCGGTGGCAGGTGGCCATAATTCAGTGATATGACAGTGTATATGCCATATCAAATATCAATGTGAATCCTTATGTGCTTTTGTGAATGAACGTTCTCCGTCAAGTTCTCAAGTGATGAAGCGATAAGCAAACGAAGCCTATCGACATTCACCATAGGAGAAAGCAAGCGTTTTTTCTTGAAAGAGAATCTAGTACAAACATACAGATGTCCCCTTCTGTTTTACCATTCTTTTGGGGTTTTGTCTGCCCAGAGACTGCACTCCTCTTAGCTATAAAAACTGGCTTTCGCAGTGTCTGTATTTGCACAGTATGAGCGCTTGCTCAGCCATGTTGAACGGGAAGAATTTTTGATTTCCAGTTACGAATCTCAGGCTTTTAAACTGGCACGGTCAGTTGCAGGAAGCTGCGGTCGAGACTTTTAGGATAGCCTTTGGCGTGACCGATCGCACCTGTTAGCTGCGGTCAGTATTACTGGAATGTTAAATTGAAATGCAATAAAAAAAAAAAAATACAATTAATGAAGATCAATGTTATTTCCATGTCTTAAAATTTGTCGATTACATCAATAAACGTCAAATCACTGACTAATAAGTAGTGATGTCCGTTGGATCCGGATCTCTGATTCGGATCTGATAATATCCGGATTCGGATCTAGAAATATCCGGATCTCGGATATCGGATATCAGATCCGGATTTCGGATATCGGATATCAGATCCGGATTTCGGATCCTTTTGCTGGATGCGTATTAAGACTAATTAGGACTTAAGAGGACTAGGCTATCACTTAATAAAAGCTTTTATAAACTGCTTTCAGAAAAAGTTTGCATACACACAATTTCCTGTCTAGGATCCGATTTTCGGATCTCGCATCCCAGATCCGGATCAGAGTTCTCGGATCCAAGTTCCGGATCTCGGATTTCTGACCAACATCCGGTTCTCGGATCTCGGACCTAGGTCCGAAAAAAAGATCCGGTATCCGGATCTTGACATCACTACTAATAAGGCTGCGTACGAGTGTTAACTCGAGCGAATCAGGATGCAGACGAATTCATTTGAAAACCACAAATTCTGCTTCAAACGAAACAAATAAAATTTTAAATGGATTCGGAAACAGTTCAAAAACACTTGAATTGAAATCAAATCCATTCGATTAATTCGATTCGAGGAGGGCTGATCAGTCCTGTAAGCTCGAATTGGTTTTATCCGAACGATACCATCCGAAACCTTCGAAGCTTACAACTACTTACAAATAATAGCTCATTTCGGTGTTTATGGCGGACTAATCCATTAGAAATCTTCGGGGACATTCTAAATGCAGTTTCAATTAGTTAAAATACCTAATTGAAATGCAAAGATTTCAAAACCACTCGTACGCGTACGACTGCAGCGTTAACTTTAACGTTAGAACAATAGTGCTAGAAATGGAACCAAATTCATCATCTAGGTCTTTCATACGGAAAAAAGGAATATTCAAAGGCTATTCGAATAAGGTATTCAAAAGCTTTTGAATACAAATTAATTGAATGAATCCCACAATTCGTTACAACAGCCAAACTTCAATGCTAGTTCAAATGAATTCGATAAAGGCTCGAATGACTCGAGAAACCGATCAATTCATTTCGAATTGTTTTAATGTAGATTTGATAGCATGTTCGAATGGTTCAAATCAAAGTTTTCTTGAAATTATTCGACTCGCACGCAGCCTTATCTATGACTAATGTAATCATTAGCCCTTCCCTTAAAAATAATAATAATAATTAGAAATCAGAAAAATCGTCTTACTCTGTTAAAGTGAGTTGTAGAAGGCGGGATGTTTGGATGACCGCATTGCAATCCTCGTGCAAGGATATTGACTAAATTAGCAGGCGATGTGCCGTGCCAAAGAATCCAGCGGTTTCCGATATCTAGATCATTGTTCACTTCGTCAGATCTTGCTACTTTATAAATACATTCCACGTGGGGCTTATTCGATTGGTCAGCTAAAACAAAATTCAAACACACAATACAAAATACAATCGAGCTTTCACTTAAAATTTCATCATTAAATTACAGTGGACGAACAGCGCCAAGTCTTGTTGCTCTCTAAACCAACAAGTCACAGGTTTGAATCCTGGATGATTTTTGATCAAAATTATTAAAAAAAAAAATAAGTGTTAAAATTTTTTAGGTAAGGTTTTGAATTAACAAAAAAAAAAAAAAAAAAAAAAGTCAGCAGCCATGTTGACATAAACTTAAAATGGCGGCGAATCATGGCAGCCCCTCCCTCATGTTTTTTAATCGAACAATTAATTTTTCTCGAGATTTTTAGCACGTATGGAAGTGGATGATGCATGGCCATGGCAAATTTTATGGAGTGATGAGGCACATTTTTATTTGAATGGTGATATCAATACCCACAACTGCCGTATTTGGGCTGCATCAAATCCACAAGTGTGTCTGCCAACACCTATGCATTCACCGAAACTAACAGTATGGTGCGGCTTTACTGCTTCTTTCATCATCGGCCCGTACTTTTTTGAAGAAATCCGTCCCCGTGGACCGGTGACTTGTTCCGTCAATTCTGCCAGGTATGCCGATATGCTTGAGAATTTTGTGATACCACGATTGCAGGAAAAGGGTTGTCTGGATTCACCAAGACCGAACGGCAGGTTTCACCTCGTCGTCAGAACGCAACTCGTGCCCCTTAAGGTGCTCTTTCTTCTTTGGGAAGTGGTGAAAGTCTTTCATTTTTGAACTGCAGTTTTTCATCTTTGAACTGTAGGCGCTGCAACCCCCTCTGATGTGTGGCGATCGTGTGCGGACGGGTGTTATCGTGCTGCAGAAGAGAATCCAAAGCTGCCATTCAATCCTCGTGTCGACGACGACCCCGGAATTCCTCTCTGACAGGTTCACCCGACTAGTCACGCGTTGGTACAATGCGTGGAAAGGGATGGGGACTATGTCGAAAAGTGGATAGTGCATTACATAGAGGACAAATGTGAGTATCAGATACAAAAAGAATTTTGAAAATCGGTTAAAATATAAAAAAAGTTACAGCCACGGAGGCATTACTTTTCAGCCCACCCTCGTATATTATCACATTCTGGTTGTCTGTCAATCCAATTTGAATGCCGAAAAAGGGTCTGCGTTTCATTTATCAGCAGACATAATTTCACCTCGAATCACTAACTCTTGGGTATCATGACGGGATTTAAATCTGGTCAGTCGCCCAGAACTGGCAACAAATCTATCACAACCACAGAGTTGTCGATTAAAGTCCAAAGCTTTTTCGCATAACAAAGGGCCAAATATTGGTTGTCCTCATGATCCTTTTTTGTAAAAACCAAGTGAACACTGGGGCAAAATATCTACGAGTCAATTTGACTCCCGTGCCTGAAAGCTGCGACTCATAATTTAGATTCTTTTTAACTTCCATATTTTTACGTGCATCTACAATCTCTATACAGTCAAATCCCGTTATAACGAATACCATTGTAACGAAGTTTTCACTATAACGAAGTTTTTCTGTGGTCCCAGCAAAAATCCTATTAATTTAATACTATTATGATCCCGCTATAACGAAATCTTTATAACGAAGTTTTCACTGTAACGAAGCAAATTTTTGGTCCCCACAGCGTTTTAATTTCATTATAACGAAATTTTATTTCGAACTTGCATTTTGTCCTACACCAGAGAGAGGCCACTTGGCTTCTTGTGTTATCGCCGTCGTGATCGCTGATCAACCGGAATAGTTTCCGCCTTCACCAAGAGAGGGCGCTGCGGTCGCTATTGGTTTCCTCCAATCAGAATACTCGTCGCCCGTTGGTGCAGCATCGCAGAGATGGGGGGATATAAAAGGGCCGCTTTCGCATGGCAGTCAGTTTCAATTTCGAATCTCTACATCTCTACACTCTGTGACAATCGACGACTGCTAAGACAAATACAGTCCGTAAGTACCCATTCTGCATCACCAACTGCCATTTCGGCCATATTTTTTTAATAGCATTTGATAATTTTTAATTTTCTTTTTATAATTCCACATGATATGTACAGTACTTAATATAAATCGGTATCTTTTTAAAACAGTAGCGAAAACTTGTACTGATATTGGTTTCAATTTCGACATAAGACTCTCGACTGCTAACTTTGTAAGTACGGTAACCCATTTCGTATTTCATTAATTGCCATATTGGCTAGCATCGTACATATATTTTAAAAACGGTAGGGAAAAATTGTACATGAACTTGAAACTTAAAATTTTTTAGGTGTACAAAAAATGTCTGGCGAAAGCAACAAGAAACGACGACAATTCACTTTAGGTGAAAAAGTCTAGATAATCAAAGACGTCGATGTGATCAAAAATTACAAAGATTTGCACAGAAACAAAACGAAACCGACGAGCGTGTTTTTCAGAGTTTAGGATTTTTATCCGATTTTATAAATAGCGTTGCTGTTAAAAGCTCTTCTTTTCAGTCAAAAATAACCGATTATTTTAATAATACACGTAATGATAAATAAAAATAATAATGAGACGATCTTAATCAGTTTAATTTAATCCTGTGGTACACAACAAATCATTTCGAAATCCTAACTGTACATTAAAAGGCTAATATTGATTGGTATTTGCCATAATTAAGGGGAAAACATTAAAAATATTTATATTCTTGGTTTAAAATATGCAATTTTTCATTTATTCTCAAATTAATTTGCAATCTCGATGTAACGAAGTTTTCGCTATAACGAAGTTGACCGGTGATCCCTTGAACTTCGTTATAACGGGATTTGACTGTAGTTACTGCTATACATAATTTGAAATTTAAAACATGTGATAAAAATATGGGCCGATGATATCCAAAATTTAACAAGTCAATTTTTAGCAATAATGCTCATTTGACGCATACCTTGCGAGTAAGCACGAACCCTGACACAGCTTGGTCTAAAAGTTCATTTTGAGGTTTTTTTCCACCATTTTACGTTGTGCACTTCCATCTTCACTTTCAGGATTACACCGGCAAAAAACACAGGAATTCAGCCTGCTTAATGGTCTATTTCGATCGAGGTGCCCTCACACGAGTGGACAGTGTAACTCGGGAGCTTTACTACTTTCTTTTCTAAAGTCTGTCTCAAAAGTATAGAGACTTTGCAAAAACTGTCACATTAGCACATGAGTAAATTTTTTGAGCATACCAAATAAAACACTATTTCTTCACACTGTGAACATGATTATTACATATTTTCAAAAATAAATAGCTTTTCGTTTTTTTACAAAAAAATATTTTGAAATAATCAGTACAAAAAAAGTGTCTCAAAAGTATAGAGACTCACCTAATTAAACAACAATGTACAAGCCATGTTCAAATAAAGTTACCATTGGACTTAATTACTTGAACCACTCTATCTTTCATTGATGAGATCAAGTTTTGAAGAAGACTTGGATCCAAATTAAACCAAACCATTTCGATTTCACTTTTCAATTCTGCAATGGAAGAGTACTGTCTACCATTTGCATACATTTTCTGGGTCATCACTGCCCAAAGGTTCTCAATAGGATTCAAATCCGGACTTTTGGCTGGCCACTTCATCACATTGATACCCTGTGCTTCAAACCACTGGTTTGTTGACTGCGATTTGTGTATACTAGCATTGTCCTGCTGAAAAATGCCATTGTTCCAAACCAAAAAAGACATGAAAGGTACCAAGTGGTTTTCCAGTGTTTCTTGGTACTTTAAGGAGTTTTGTCTCCCAGTCAAAAATGCCAAACTGGTAGTCCCATTGAAGGAGAATCCACCCCACACCATCACACTTCCACCGCCTTGCTGGTTGCAATAAAAGGATTCTAGTTCCTTCCTCAAATCATGCCAGTAAAATGCATTTCCCTCGGGACCATCCAGGTTCCACTTCTTTTCATCAGAAAAAATTACAGAAAGCCACTCATCTGTCCACGGCGTACGCTCCCGAGCCCATTCCAATCGAACTCTCTTGTGCTGCTCAGTTAGACGTGGTTTTGTCTTCTTCCTCGTGTAAACAAGTACAGGATTTGCCTTAATACTTCTGTGTACAATATCTTTGGATATTTGTCCACCCAATTCACGTGGTATTTTCCGTAAGGAGTTTGTACCAGTAGCAGCAAGCCGAAAAATCTAGCGCACATCTCGTTCAGTAGTGCTTGTTGGCCATCCTGTTCTCTTCTTAGCTTCACATATCCGTTGCTCTGCAATGATTTTGTGTACAACAGGCTTGGATCTTCCAATTTCAGCAGAAATTTCTCTAACACTCTTGCCATTTGCTGTCACTTCCATTGTATTTCATCTTTAGAAATGTCTTTTCCACCATTGTCACTCTTTATTGTGCAGAATAATTTGGACTATTCCAAAGGGTCAATTTTATTTAAAACAGGTTATGACCATTCAGTTTGGAGGTGAGTCTCTAAAAGCTATTTATTTTTGAAAATATGTAATAATCATGTTCACAGTGTGAATAGTGTTTTATTTGGTATGGTCAAAAAATTTACTGATGTGCTAATGTGACAGTTTTTGCAAAGTCTCTATACTTTTGAGACAGACTTTATTACTATGGTGGCACTAACTCTGCCTGTTGGCAGTTGCGAGAACCACTGTATATGAGGGAAAGAGAAAAAATAAAAGCAATTGCCTACTAACCTGTGTTGTGAATATACTGCAATATATATTGCGACTCAATATCATCTTCCTTCATTTGAGCAATTTTACAATTTAACGAACGATAGATGTAATCTAAAGGATTAATTTCTAAAAAAACAACGAGAGACAAAATTAGAGTGCAAACGTTTTAGCAGCATCAATAACAATCATCGAAACGTACTAAGCATCCGATTATAAGGACGCAACAAGCAAAACAAGCAACGGAATGTACACTTCGTTTCTTACCTCGTATGCGATGCTGAGCTCCGAGTAACAACTGAGTTGTCACTTCAAGTTCAGCAAGATTATCAATTTGCTGATTACACGTTTGCAGATCATTCATGCTGTCCAACGGCTGGACTTTTTCGTATGCATAGCCAAATTGGGGTACAGCTTGATAATATTCATTGCTCATTACAATTATCTGAAAGTCAATAACATCAAACGTCAACTTTTTATATTTTTTATATTTCACAAAACAAAGTTTAAACATCAACAAGCGAAACACATACCTTTTCACATATTTCCGACAGTTTATCTTTCTTCTCTATATCGTTTTCCAATTGATTTTTTTCAGTTACAAGATCCCTAGAAATATTTAAAAATCACTTAATTGCAATTTTTTTATACACCTGTTTAAAATCCCCCCCCCCCCCACCTGTTTGCTGAAAGCAGACATCAAAACACAGCCCCTTATGAATTCGCAGGCAAGGTAAGGTCCGTCCTGCCACTACCCATAACCATGCATTCCATGGTTGTCAAAATTAAAAGAAAAAGTCTTAAAGTTCGGAGGGGAAGGGGTACAGCCTGGACTCTTGATTCTGCTAACGTCGCTGAACATGTCACGTTGTAGTATCGCGTCACAGCTCCGCTAATAAACACCACGATGCCCGATCTACCCATTCACAGCCTCAACGGCTGCCGCCATCTTTCAACAAGCAGGGTAGGTTCTCACGAAGCTGTACAACTTCGAAAGCTAAGGCAGTTTCATAGGAGCAAGACCACCTCATGAAATCTATCAAAACAATCCAGAGACAGAAAACCCTACTATCCCTGGGTCCGTGAGTCTATCGAACACACTAATTCTGAAGCTTGGGAACATGACTAAAAGGCGCTTACCCTCTCTCAACACCGGCATTTTGCACACGTCCGTCGCTTACGGATATTTTTTTACCAAAAAACAAAAAAACAAAACAAACTTAACACTACAAAAACTATTTTAGAAGACGCGCGGTTTTTCGGAGAATTCCTCCCCGCCATAACAAAGCCCAGCTCCTCTTGCCGAGACATTGTTGTACCGGAGGGAAATTTCTATCCGTGGTAACGAAACGCGAGCTGGGTAACAAAGCCAAGCTCTCAGTCTTCAAATCTATCTTTGTCCCCATTCTCACCATTCAAGAGGCTTGGGTAGTGACCGAAAGAGTGCGATCGCGGGTACAAGCGGCCGAAATGAGATTTCCGAGAGGTGTGGCAGGTGTTACACTCCCTACTAGATAGAGTGTACAGCAGCACAATAAGGGAATCTTTAGGTGACGAGCCGCTACTTCTCCGCATCGAGAGATCTCAGTTGCGCTGGTATGGCCACGTGATACGGACGCCAATGCAAACTAGTCTTCCTAGGCAGTTGTTATTTTCCAAGCCGGTGGGTAAGAGAGCAAGGGGTCGGTGGATACCAGGCGGCTAGACTACATGGAGAATCTGGGTTAGAGTCGCTCGGATATTACCAGGGAGGACATGCGCCTGATGGCGGAAGATCGCGATCGCTGGAGATCCTCCATAGAGCTGCTGCCCCCGCGACCCTAACGGATAAGCGGGTTTGAAAAGTAAGTAAGTAAGTAAATACTCTATTAACCTGGATTAATGTTATGATGCAAAAATAATAAGAGTCGATTTTTTCCGTGGTGTTTACCTTTAACACAAAAATAACCCCCTACCCTGTTAGAAAAAGTTAAACTTTTATTTAGTGTTAAGCAACCTTTCAGTTTCCCTCTCAGATAAACGCTACTTACTTTAACTGAAGCAAGATCTCTCTTCCTTTATTAATGACAATCTCCGACATCTGTCCAAATGGGATGACACCAATGTCGATTCCAGTGTCTCGACACGCTTCTTGCAACATGTTGACGTTTGTCTATTTCAAGAAAAAGGGAATAATGCAAACAAACAGGGATGGATACATTTATTTCCGACTTAATACAGATTCTTATGTGCTCTCGTAAAAAGCCACAGTGTCGGTTCCAAAAATTCAAATTTCAAATTTCTAGGCAAGCACACTTACCAAATCTTTCATTAAATCTTGTAAATTCTGAGGCAGCTTTGAAGGCAAAGCAGTTTCTAGATTCACAGAAAAATCCTTTAATTTATGCCGTTTTCGTTTCTCAAACGTGACAAGATGATACTTCTTAAAATGGGGCTGAAAACTGAAATACGAGTCAATGCTGTGAAAAACGGTTTTTTTTCTCCGACATAAAACAAATTCAATGACAACTCCATATCACAGGCATCTCTTACTTCGGTTACAAGTTCGGTGAATGACGTCACACCCGAGCTTTACGCGAGTAACAATGCATGTGAACACAAGCCCAGTCGTTGTTTAAGCAAGTTCAGACAGGTCTCGCTTGTGCGTGCAATGGTTTAGCAGATGCTCGTTTCTTCAGTCGAAGGTGTAGCGTGCGCACGTAGCTGTGGATAATGGATCAAAGAGGAACACTGCCGCAATCGTGCAACAGTTTCTGGCCAACAAAGGGGTCGTATCCATAGCTCATCCACCTTATTCACTGGCAGACTTTTTCTTGTTCCCAATGCCTGAAACGGGCCTTAAAGGGACACAGATTTGCAGACATCCCAGACATTCAAGCCAATGCGACACGTGAACTCAAAGCCATCCCTAAGGAGCTTCCAGGACTTATACACCCGATCCCAAAAAGTGCATTGCCTTCCAGAGTGATTATTTCGAAGACAAAGTAAATGTCAGAGGTTGTAACACGCTCCTTTATAACGCAAACGTACAGAGCACCTACATTTCGCGTGTCAGGACATAAACCGCTTACACAATCAATGCAATAACATCCGGGTAGCGGTGCATTCCTCACATAAGCATTTGCTCGCTGCACACGCAGACCTATAATTACCTGAATATAGCAAGAGGTTTTTGTTTTTTTTCAAATTCGGAGGTCAAAGAAGGGGGGTCGTATT